>CM022491.1:3344422-3401775 GCA_011952105.1 Coreoperca whiteheadi | reverse complement strand
CCGCACGGGGTGTTTTTTGTAACATGGCTGCCGATGTTTTGCGGTATTTTAAAATCCTGATTTTTTTTTTTTTTGTCTCACAAAGTTATTGTTTTGGATTGGTCTAACTTATTTTTCCTATGGTTTGTGTTGTTTTAAGGTGCCATTTATCTAGTTTTCTTTTAGGAGAAAATGTTTTAGATTTTATAATATCATATTATCTTATGTTGTTTGTCTGTAACTAATTGTTATTGTTACCTATCTTTCTCAAGACACCCTTGGAAAAGTGATTTTTAATCTCAGAAAGTAAAGTTCCCGGTTGAATAAAGTAGTACTGCTCTAGTCTCACTTTATTATACAGTATTAGTAAAAGTGAGTAATTAAAATTGTATTTTGTTTTAAAACTTTTTAAAGCATAGCTTATAAAGGGCTTCATGGTAACCAATGAAAGCATGAAACATTAGAACGAATATATAAATCGGAGACAAACAAGCATATCTGTGGCTCAGAGTGAAGTCGTGCTCTCCGATCAGGTTTCTTCTTTGCCGTTCTTCTTTTGTCTCTTTTGTTCCTATCCACTTTCTGTTTTCTTTTTTTCCTTTCCTACCATTCCCCTTGTCCCTTTCTCTCTCCCCTCTTGTGTGTCTCTTGCTGTGATTTTAAACAGATGTTCCAGTGTTGACATGATGAGTCATACTGAGCCTCTCTGCTTTCACATGAACAGATTAAGGCTACAGTAGAAAGTCCACTGGTCTTCCCTCCTTTTTCTCTTCGGTCATGATTTTTCCAACCACTTTGTCTCTGTACTCTTCTCGCTCTCTCGCTCTCTCTCTCATACTCACTGTGTTTTCTCTTTTTCTTCTCTGCTTGCCAAGCCCTGGGACTCTACTGTAAGTATAAATGCCTTCAATGCCGCTGTTTGATTGTGCTTCGGTAAATATTCTTCCCAAATGTCTCCTCCATCTTGGACTTTTTTCTTCTTTAATCCATGCACTTATTTTCCACACTCCATCTTTGCATCTGCATACATGAATTGCATCTTTCTCGCTCTGGTTTTGGGCCTTGTATTGTGTTTATGCTTCTTCCAATTGCCATTTATCCTTGTGGGAATGTTTGAGTAACAGAGTAAGGACATTTTGGTCGGTTTTCAATTTTTCAAGGGGTTACCTTATCGAAGTAATCATGTTTAGCATTTTCACATGTATAAAGAAAGGTGCGATTTTCTTCTCCCTACAAAACAGTGATAATTCAAACTACACCCAATTCATAAACGTTGATTATTGTTGATATATCAACAATAAAATTAGTTTTTTAGGAAGAAATGGAGAAATGCTGGACAGTGACCATGAGACAGGGATCAAGTGCATTTAAAGTCCATCTGCTGCAGTGTACATAAGGGAGAAATTTATATTTTTTGTTTAATGATGGCTCCCCCTACTTTATCTTTGCATTAATTCATCAGAATACCATTAGTTCCATGTCTACATAGATGGGGAACTTCCATGCAGCCAATAAAATTGCTTTATTTTAAACCATATATGAATAAAGCCATGTAGTCAGCGTTCTGTCGTAGGCAGAGCAGAGGGTCACACTGAGCCAGAGAGCAGGTTCGTAACGCAAGAGCAACAGACTTTGGACAACAACCACATTATTTTTCCTGCTAAAGTCTCCTTCTTATCTAACTTCCAAACATGAACACATCTTGTTGTGCACCGTAGCTTGGTGAACGAGCCACCAAACAAACATTCACTGCTGACATGAGTTTGTAGGCCAGATGCTCAGCTTCAGCACATAAAATGGCGTCTAAACGGACCTGCAAATGTCACTGTGGTCCATGTCGATGCTGCTGTGGTCCTTACTCACAGCTAACAACACGCTGTCGGCCCATGGCTTCTAAGCTACAGTGCAAGTTTGTTTACTTTGTCTCTGGTTCCCCTGCCACTGGTACCAGAGCTAAGCCCGCAGGCTGCTGTCAATCAAACACAGCCACCGACACACACCTCCAGCCGCTGAGACAAAAAAGAGCATGAAGGAATATGGTACCCAATGCGACCATATGGCTTTATCGTGTGTTTTTAATAGTTTTTGGACAAAAACAGACTCTTATCACAGAGGCATAAGTAGTGTCAAGCTCTGGCTACAGCGACAATACTTGTTAGTTGGGTAGATTCATTGTTGGTTTTAGTCTCTTCAGGGGGATTGGAGTTAATAATAGATACATAGGATAAGGCTGGCGTTACTTTTTCAGGTTTAAGTTTAGGAGGATGTTCGGGAATGAAATGTCCTCCTAACAAGTACATTAAGAGAGACTTTTTTCATTTGTGTTTATTTATTAGAGCCCTGGTGTTTAACCCCAGCTACTCTACTCCACTCTCCTCTGAGCACCTCAAGCCATCATGCCCTGGCCTCTTCTGCCCTGTATGCTTTCACATGGCTTTCACGTGGGATTTATGTCTTCCGACTGTATGATGGAGCGACTGGGAAAAGCTTTGGGAAAGGAGGGCGAGGAGGAGGCTGAGGCTTGTGGGAAGTGTGTAGCCTCTCTTAATGCTGTGTTTGCAAAAACCCAATACATTTTTTTTCCTTTGTAGGAGTCCTCTTTGGCTTTAGTCCATGAATAAATTATCTGGTGTTGATACCTTATTAAAGATGATAATTGATTGGATGTTTGGCTGGATGGGCAGCGATTGTCCTCCTGTGTGCAGGTTGGGTCGCGGCTCGTCCAGTGGATTAAATATGATTAAGCCCCCCGGATATGATGGCCAGCTATTTAGCTGAGAGCTTCCTACACTCTAATCACAAATCACAGCTAATGAGACACAAAGCATTTAGCTTCCTCTCAGCCCACCATCACCACCTCGTTGCACATAAACAGAGAGGAGCTTTGCTACTGCAGCAGCGCAAAAAACATGGAGGGGAGTCACACACTCATTCCTCTGATGCAGTGTTTGTATTTTTTATTCTAAGAATCAATGTTTCTGCACATGTCGCCTTCTTCAGGATAAACGTCAGTAATCATTTGACTGTCCTATTAAGTGCACATGTCATGTGATTTAAGTCAATAAGCTCACAGTCCATAGAGAGGTCAGTCATAGCCAAGATTGGTCTCCAACATCAACATTCCAGGAACCACGAAATCCATTAAATGCAAAATAGAAAAAGACAGACAAAGTAAAATTCATACACTACACAAAGCAGAAAAACATCAGGATGCTTGCATTTGAATAAAGAAATAAGTCGTGAAATGCTATAAATGTGCATTCAAGGTAATTACAGAATCGAAAAATATTTGGGTGCATATACAGGTGTGTGTGATTAATTAATTCCTGTCAAAATAGCATATGCAGGAAAGAAACAGCAACATGTATACACATGGCACATCCAGACTGATACTACTTTCCTCCAAAAATCCTCACTTCTTTCATTATACATCACAGATATTGAAAAACAAGCAGAGGTGACTGATTATCAGCATTCACTCTAACGTTATTGTAATTGGCTTTACCTTCAGCAGTTTGTTTCTGCTTATTGTGCTGCTGCTGCTGCTGTAATGATGATGATAATAAAGCTGCTTTAGCTATTGTCATCTAAACACACACACACACACAATAAAGATCCCCACAGACAGAACAGAGATCTTTGTTCTAATAAAGGTGAAGGTAATGACTTTGTGTCTGAGAACCCTTAATTCTTTTCTGCTTGGTAAACAGGAGGAAGCGGGGGGGGGGGGCGTGTTCCTTGTACTAATATCCTGGTGGGGACTTTAACCTGAATGCACACAGACCCATGGGGAATTGTGTCACTGTGGGGACAAAAAATTGAGGTCCCCACGGGTAGAGATTGGTTTTAGAGGGATAAAACTTGGTTTTAGGGTACACGCTACAATTAGATTCTGGTTACGGTTAGGCAAAGGCATTTAGTTGTGATGTCCTCACGGGGATAGTGAAACAAACGTGCGTGTGTATGTGCGCACACTTGCATGCACATGAACAAGCTCATCAGTCAAACAGACCTTTTTATTTTATTTTTTCTAGATGATCTCTTTGTGATCTCCGTCCATTTTCAGTTTACGTGATCGAGCTCTTTGGCTGCCTGTGGCTAATGGGCCATGCCCTCTTCCTTACTCAAACACTACAATGCAGTGTTTCAGAACATGTGATCTCACTTGTGGTATTGGGCTATATAAATTAAATTGAATTGAATTTAACTTGTCCATTATTTAACACACATCGCACGTGTGAGTCGCGTGCAGCTGCTTCAGCATCAGCCACAGTGTTACCGTGGGTTCTCCGGCTTCCTCCCACCGTCCAAAGACATGCATGTTTAGGTTAATTGATGACACCAAATTGCCCCTAGTGGATGAATGTGGGAGTGAATGGTTGTCTGTCTGTGTGTCAGCCCTGCGACGAGTTGGCCACTGTCCAGGGTGTACCCCGCCTAAGGCCCAAAGCCACTGCGATAGGCTCCAGTCACCCGCGACCCCAAATGGGAACAAGCGGTAGAAAATGACTGACTGACTGACTCAATGAAGAAATTGTGTTTTGATTTTATTTCTTTTTTTCCCTGATGTACATCTTCAGATCTTTCATAATCTTATATGACGCCGGGTTCATAGTTTTTATTACTTTAAAATAGGTTTTTCTATAAGGTTATGTGGAATCGGTGACATGAATAGATTTTAACTTCTAACTCCAATGTAATTATTAGATGGCCCTAAAAAACAAAAGTATGACAAGGCCACATAACCAAAAGAAAGTGAGAGATGAGAATGTGTGGATATCCAGACTGATTGTCCCTCACCCCACATGCATGTTTAGTGTGAGATTCTTGCTACCTTTGCCATTATTACGCATTTCTGAGCACACTATTGTTTCCTATCCATTTCTAAGTGCACGTGTCCTTGTTTCTTTATCTTGCTCAGGCTGTGTGTGAGGCTCTAAAATGCTGTTGTGTTCCTGTTTACTGTGATGATGTCATTAATCACGTCATGTGTACACATTATCCCCAGACATTGACAATATTTGTTTTGATCCACAGTATAACAACAAGTACAGTCTGTGTGTTTTTATGTATATGTATGTATCCTGCTGTCTGTGACCTTGTAGAGGCCTATAACATAACTGCCTCTAACATACAAAGTGCAAATAATGTTATGAAACTAAATGTAAGCATGTGGAGATGTTGCAGTTGGAAGACAAAATATCAAATCCTTACAGCAATGTGTGGCATCATCATGCAAGTCCATGCAAGTGTAAAATTATTTGGCAACATCACTGGTAAATGTGAATAGTTTAAATTTAGGTTACTGTAACACCAGAAACCGTTGGGTCTTTGACGCTTTGCCCATTTGGTTTGACACCAAAGACGCATTGGCAGGAGAGTAGTCAGCCAATCTGTTCAGAGTAGAGGACATAAGTCTTGTCACCTGAAACCTTCAATAATGTAGTGAAAATAAAATATGAAAACCATAACCTTATAGCATTACTGGCACAATCCACATTTCATTATGATCACATTATTGGCACATTACACATTTGCTATTAGAAAATGGCAAAACTGCTTTTAGATTAATCTAAGAGCAGTCTAAAACCACTCTATCATTGTCTTAGACTTCATTACATTTAGTTTATTGCATTATTGGCATTTGTTGCAGTATTGGCTTCCACATACTGTAACCATCAACTCATCCAACCCTAATTAGTCACTGACAGCACTCCTCTTTTCTTTCTCTTGCACTCTCAGACATCCCAGACCAGGTGATTCGGGTGTTCAAGGCCGACCAGCAGAGCTGCTACATTATCATCAGTAAGGACACTACTGCCAAGGATGTGGTCGCCCACACTGTCAATGAGTTCGGCCTCATGGCAGCACCCGAGACCTACTCCCTGTGTGAGGTATCAGTTAGCCCGGAGGGAGTCATTAAACAGCGCCGCCTGCCCGACCAGCTCTCCAAACTGGCTGATCGGATTCAGCTCAACGGCAGGTAAGAAACACAAGAATTATATTTTGGAAAATCCAATACTAGGGCCTTAAAAAATGGTTGACTTTAAAGTTAATCAGACTATATTTTAAGATGCACATGCCTTAGCTGTAGATAGTGGTTGCCAGCAGCCTTTTATCTAAAGTGGGCCCAAATGTGGCAGACACGAGAGTGTTTTCTCACTCTGCAACTTAAAGTACACAAGGCAACAAACAGGAATACGCTAACTAACCAGGATGCAACAATATTTCATGGTCAGGGGAGCACAGTGGTCAAGGAAAAAGGCATGGACATGTAGTTATAGCAGATCCACAGTGGAATCTTGGACAGAAAGCAGCTGGAAGTGGAACAGAGATTTTGAGAATTCATATAGACCTATGTTGTGTTGAAGGCTTGAATGACTAAACCAAAGCGATGACCTGCAGTGCTTGGACTGAAATCCCAGAATCCTGAGACATGGGAGATTTTCTTTTTCAAATTATTTCTGGTTGGTTCAAATTACGCAAGGCCACACAGTGCTCAGTATTTTGTAAAACTACTGTAAGCTTTATTCTGTAAATAGATTACTAGCCCTGTACGGCACAGGAATTTAATCCGATACCAAATCTTCCCCAAATCACTACTTCCAGTGGCTCCAGACTTCATACTATACAGTACAACAGTTTGAGCTTAGCTCTACTAGAGAGTTCATCATGTACAGTACATACATATTGATTAAATTCTCCTCGAGCGGTGATTCCCAACCCTGTTCCCGGGGATACGATGTTCTGTTCTGTGATATAGTGAATTCACTTTGCATTTCCGAGGTGTAAATCAATTCCTGAGTAAATGGCTCGAACGAAAACCAGGTGCTGGGGAGCAGGATTCCGAACCACTGTCCTAGTTCAGTAGAATGATAAATCAAGTGATGTTACCCCGTAAAGGGGCTTGGAAACATTTTTAGTTGCTACTCTGAGCAGAACACAAGTTTGTCCCATTAGTAAACAAAAAGCAACAGTTCACAGTGAATTGCAATGTGATGATAGTTAAGTGCTGCAGTCGTATTTTACAATTCCAAAGGATCAGGGATTCTGGATTGTCTTTTTCAACTCGTTTCAACAAATGTTCCCTTTGTTGCGGACACAACTCAGAAGTTTGCACAGCACTTAGGGTAGACACTTATTCTTTTGTGTGATGGTGTGTGTGTTTCTTTTAAACCAAAACGCCATTGCCAGTATATCTTTTTAGACATCTCCCAGTCTGGCACATCGCACTGTCTCCTTGATGCCAGACACATTCCCTTTTAAGGACATGAAGGATAATTGGACTGCAACCGTAAAGTCTGCTTTAAAACGGCTTCTCCTTTCAGTTTTTCAGTTTTCTCCCTCTCTCCTGGTCTCCTGTGGTCCCTCATCAGTCCCCTCCCAACTAGGTTAGCATGAATATTTCATCCTCTGTCAGGGGCGGAGGCCTCAGCAGACCGTAGGGCACATCTGGAATTATTCATACACACACCCACATGCACACGCAGGCACATACAAAGATATAGATAGTCAGACAGTCACCTTTTATACACCGCCACGCATCTATACACATATAGACATGCACATACAGTATGTATTTGGATTCCTGGATTCTGTGTTCATGCATCTATACACACACTTTCTTACCAAGAAAGTCTCAAACATGTATGGACAGTCGTGAACATTCAGAGACACTCACTCACCTAGAAGACACTCATGGTAATACCCTCCCTGTGTCTTTGATGGATGGCTGAGCTGCACTGAAAAATTGCCTTACTGTGAGATATTGGTAGGAAAAAGGTTCGTTTAACTGTAGAGGTATGAACAAGCAGCATCTACAGATAGCTCCTCTCTCTAATACTTTCCTCTTTTCTTTCTATGTATCCTATGGTAGTTATTTATAACCAAATAAAACATTTGCCTTTACAGATTGTTTATCTCTGTGACATTACCTTCATATTGACAATCCGCTGTCATTTTTGGCAGTATTTTTACGTAATACATATACATGGTGGAGTGTCAGCAGGATGTACATATATATATATTATTATAGAATATGAATTATACATTCAGTACGGTTTGCAGTAGTTGTATTTATCAGGAGCACTAGGCAAATATCTCTGCCTTGTTTCTCTTTCTCGCCTCCTCCGTCTCTCCCACTTTGCAGCTGATGATTGACAGAAGGTCAAACAGGGGACACACCAAGCCAATGGGAAGCCTTGTTCACGCTGCCAAAATACATATTGACAAATCTAGGAGATCCTATGCTTAGCACACACCCACAAACACCCACGAACCACCAATGGCCATTTTTGTTTCATCATTCTTCTGCAGTTTTAATTTGACTGAGAAAATTGGACCATTAAAGGTTTTGTTAAAGGTCTCGCCTCCTCTTGCTTCCCGTGCTCTCGTCTCTTCTCTTCTCGTATTGTCCTTTCCTCTTCTCTTCTTTTGTCTAGTATCGTCTCCTCTTATCTCTACTTCTCCTCCTCTTCTCTCCTTTCGTTTTCTCTCCTCTGGCCTCCTCTCCTCTGAGTTATGCTTATTTGGTTTTGTCTACAAGTTTTCAGAAAGTCCTAAAATCTCTCAAATCTAAATCTGTAAATAAAACCTTCAAATAAAGTCTTTAGGTCTGCCTGTGGCTCTCAAAATAGTTGCCATTTGTTTCTGAGTGTGAAACATGTCTTGTGCTTTATCCTAAATGTAAATTCAGCTTGCTCTTCTCACCTCGCATCTCCTCTGGTTAGTTGCTCTTCTCTCCAGGTCTTCTGGCAGAGTCACAGAGGGCAATTTAGAGTCACATCCATGCCAACACTGTTCCCCTGAGGGCTGTAGGTCTACAGGGCGCTAAGGTGCTGCATTCCTAGATGCCCACATTACAGCTCCATTAGAGTGGAAGTGGGGGGTGGGGGTTTTAGATTTATAAACCTAGAAGCACATAACGAGGTAAGAGAGATGGCCTGCTGCTGGACGCTCTCCCAGAAAACTGTTGGAGATCAAGCCTAAAGAGAAATGGCTCCTTTTTCCCTCTCACTCATGCACCTGTCTTTCTCTTTCTTACCTCTCTTTTGCGAAGAGCCCCTCTCTCCTCACTCTGTCTCTCCCCTCCTTTACCCCAAGGTAAAATATGGCCTTCTAACTATCAATGCCAGAGTGTATTTTTTCCCTTTCCTCAAACAAATCTTAAATTGGAGAGAGAAAATGTGGCCCTATAGGATGAAATGCGAATGAGAGGAACATTCAAAAGATTTATCTGGGTTTTTATAACGTGTGCAGAAAGTTGCAGCTGGCTGGAAAACTGGATCCCGTCCACCCACCTGTCTGCCTCTGCAGCCTATATTAAAGCATCTGAGGATCCTGCAGATCTTTTACCTACTGCTCTAAAAATACACAGAGATGATATCACTTTCAAAGTATTTTACATACTGCGTATCCTGTACTCTTCTTAATTAATGTCAGTTAATCCCCCCTCCCAGTCTTTTGACTAAAAGGCTTAGACCTCATTATTCATCATATCTTTTGTTGTTGTTTTTGCAGGATTTGTGTTACTCATGGGGCTTCTCAACTATTACACACTTTTTAGATTTGATAAATTGGAAAGAGAAGTCTGGGGACATCAGAGAATTTTACAACGAATAACTTCATAGGAAAATTGCAGAAATATAGTTTATTAACACCTTTGGTGTATTAGATTGTCGTTTTTATGTGTCTGACTTTACAGCAGGGCCAGCTAAACTCTTTTCCTTTGCAAATCCTTTTGGAGCTGTTAAAAATACACATTAACAAGCCAAGAACCACATTTTTACTTGATAGTAATGCTCCAACATCCACATCTTATCTTCTTTCCCGCCTTTCTCTCCCCCCTGTAGGTACTACTTGAAGAACAATATGGAGACCGAGACGTTGTGTTCAGACGAGGATGCCCAGGATCTCCTCAGAGAGAGTCAGATCTCTCTGCTGCAGCTCAGTACCATGGAGGTCGCTGCCCAGCTCTCCATGAGAGACTTTGAGCTCTTCAGGAACATCGAGTCCACCGAGTATGTAGTTGTTCAACATTTGAATTGGTTCCTATGATCGTAATATCTCTATATGTATGGCACTTTTGCAAAACAAACTTCACAAACTGCTTGACAGTCAAGACAAAAAATAAAGAAACACGCTCAGACAAGGAAATACTTGTAAGAGGAAATACAACTACTGGTGGTATATTGAGCATCACAGGGATTTGAGGTTTCAAAAATGTACTTTTTCTCCACAGTCGTATTTAGTTGTACACTATTTAAAAAAAGATCTATTTAAACTTCTTTGTCATGGTTCCCAGGTACGTGGACGACTTGTATAAACTAGACTCCTCGATGGGAAGTGGTAATCTGAAACAGTTCGAGGAGGTGATAAACCAGGAGACCTTTTGGGTCGCCACAGAGATCCTGAAGGAGCCCAACGCCCTGAAGAGGATGAAGACCATCAAACACTTCATCAAGATCGCCCTGCACTGCCGAGAGTGCAAGAACTTCAACTCCATGTTTGCTATTATCAGGTGAGCTCGGTTTAGAAGCTGTCTTAATGGCTTTCTAAATTAAAGTGTGGTGACATATTGTTTCATCGTTTTCCTCATTTTTGCCTTAGTTGTAGCATAGTGGAACCGTCAAAGACAGGATTCTTGTTCTGGGATGACAGTTACCACTTACTCTCCAGTTTCTCCTGACAGCTTTTGTGGCAAATGAGCTTTTGGCCTCTCGTCGCCCTCCCCACATCCTCAAGAGAACCTGCCTCACCCCCTCCCCTCCCCTCTCCCTCCCCCTCCTGCCAGGAAAGTCCCATAGCAATGGCTACTTCTTGTTTGTTGCTATTGTTAATTCCCTCCGGCCTTTATGGTTTGGCTCTAGATGGCTGTTAGACAGAGCTGAGGGTGTTTGTTCTGTGGCCTTGTGTTTTCAGATAATTTCTACAACAAAGAGGTAAAACCACCATGAGGGGAGGCAAGTTAGTGCTGGTGGTGTGTTTTAGGGATGAACTTGGAGATGCGATTGTGTTTGAACCCGCCAATATCTGCATACGTGGGTATTCATGAGCAAGTGTGTTTGTGTCTGCACAGGCAGTTGTGAATGTGCGGGTGTTTCTTCAGTTCTGTGTATGCGTTTATGCAGGAAAGGATTTACTTACTTACTGTATTCATCAGTGTTTGTGTTGATGAAAGCCTTTTTAACAGGGCTGCATGGTGTGGTAAAAACAAATCACATATAACGACTGCGAAATGATTCACGATTAGTGGGAATGATCATTTTTGCATCTCAACTTTCATTTTCATTGAAACAATTATTAAAATCGTGATGATGTGACATTTGTCATTTGTGACATTTGGTCTGTACCAAACAAACATGTTTTCTTTCATCTGGAGAACAAGATTTGTAGGCCGGGGCATCTCTGCAGCACTACAGTACTTCATTATAATGCTGTTTTGTCAAACATTTGAACTTTATCAAAAAAAATACTGTGTTTTCGATAATGCAATTACTTGTGCAGCCCTAATTTTTAATAATACCTAATAATAAGTTTATTTACATAGCACCTTTCTAAACAAAAGTACAAGGTGCAAAAATGAAATAGAATAAATCATAATATAATAAAATGAGATAAAATATTATGTACCATATTGTCATTTTGCCTTGTTAACTATATACAGGGCCCCTCTATTACCTCAGGATCAGATGAAAACGCAGAGGCCACCTTAGAATTTTAATTGGCCCTCAAGGCCCCTGAGGTTCTGGGGCAGTTGCCCACTTTGCCCATTTGATAATCCTCAAGGTTCTGTTCCAGGACCACTTCGGTTTTTACTATATTTGTTCATCTGCAAAACATTTTCGATAGCTTTTTTATCCAGGTGACACTATTTTTTTTTATACAGTAGTGCCTTCTCAATCTTTAGCAATATCAAAACTCGCAGACTTCCAGGTCCCACAGCTGATACTTATTGATCTTAAACTGTTATTACATGAAAAAAATATCAAACGCAACAAAACAAAACAAAAACAAATGCTCTGCACATTTGTTTGGCATATGCCATTTTGTACATGCTTTTAATGGCTCACAGATTGAACAGATGACATCCTACAAATACCTTGAACTGTTGGTAGATTACAAATTATCTTTCAGATTACATGTTGAGGAACTCACAAAAAACGTTAAGTCCAATTAAAATTAATTTTTTTTATACAGAGGATGACCTCAGCTGTTAACTTGCTTCTTTTGCTAGCTTCTGTTGTCCATCCTGACTATGATTAAGATAAGCGAATTATTTTAATACAAACAGTAGCATAATTGTGGCCTCCCTCCCAGACTGTGTCCATGCGACCTGGAGATGATGCCACTACGCTCTCCTACTTCTTACTTCATGTTTGCTCATTTCCTGCTGCCACAGTGTCCCAGTCCCGAGAGTAATTATTCAAAAACAACACGTCATGTTCTCTCTGTAGCCTAACCTGGTTAATCGGTTGTGTAGACACATTTGTTTTGCAGTGTGCTCTTTTCTATCTACAGTATAAAAAATCAAAGAGGGAGATTGGCTGCTCTATTAGTGCAGCATACATTTAAATATAAATGCATGATGATGCAGTTCTGCCACTATAACTCTAGATGTAATAGATTTTGATTAATTGAATGATTACAGTTTCTGCAATACAACCTCCTCTCAACTTTTATTCTCATGTTAGAGTCTTGCTCCTACCAAGCTGTCCTCTTGTTACGTTGGGTAACATGGGACAGAGTCCACTTTACATCTGGACTCACAGTTTAAGGAGCTGAGCAGTACGGTGATCCTCTGTTCGCTACTGTAAAAGGCACTTTAGAACAGAAGTGTCTGACCTCCACGTCCCTTTACATTCCTCCTCACAGTAGGATGTCTTCGCACATATGGCTCTCTGATGCATAACCTGCCTGGAGATGGGGGCATTGCTGCTGTGAGTGAGTGTGTTTTTGTATATAAGAAAGATAACATGTAGGGTTTCCCATTGCGTTTTACAGTGGACGCATCCTGCTCTGCTTGCCTGAAATAAAGAGCACCTCCACTAACGTCATTTATGCAGGGGACACTGGATTATTTGTGTATGGAGTGTTTTAAGGAAGGGAAAGGGGAAAGTGGTAGATGAGAGACCCTGAGATACATTCCTGTTGTTATCCAAACTTTATTATACTCATGTTACTATCCTTTGACAATCCACATTTATTATGCACTCTTAGAAAAAATCAACCCCAAAAGATTTATTGATACTATTAAACACTGTTTAACCTAGATCACCAACATACAGAGGGATAATAAAGATAGTTTAAATACCTAATATTTAAAAATATACCTACCAACAGAGAAAACCGTGAGGAAAACACAGAAAGATAGCAGCACTGGAGGAGGGATGGAGAGTTGATGAGCAAAGAGCAAGGGACAGGAACTGTAACGATAATGAAAGAAGAGAGCAGAAATAAATGCTGTGCCAGTCATAATTATCAGCTGCCTAAATGAGTCTGCTCAGAGATGACATTGCTTCAAGGGGTGTTCTAATCTGGAAAATGGAGACCTCGCTAACTACACTTTCTTTCTACGTCTACCCATCCCTTCTATCCACCATAACCTGTTTATCTCTGCCTTCCTCCCACCCTCCTTGCACCTCTTTCCTTGCTCACTTAGCGGCCTGAACTTGGCATCGGTGGCTCGGCTGCGGAGCTCGTGGGAGAAATTGCCCAGTAAGTACGAGAAACTATTTGGAGACCTGCAGGATGTCTTCGACCCGTCCAGGAACATGGCCAAGTACCGCAACATCCTGAGCAGCCAGAGCATGCAGCCACCCATCATCCCACTGTTCCCAGTGGTCAAGAAGGATCTCACCTTCTTACATGAAGGTAGATGGCTGTGTGGAAAGCCCAGAATTTCTTTTTTGTGTGTGTTGGCTTCTTACATGTGCTACATTGCAATTCATTGTCTAGAAACTTTAAGATGCCTTAAAAAAAAAAAAAACTGAGGCCACTTCTGAAACTTGACATATCATTCTTTACGGTTTACTGTCCCTTACTTCCTCTGTGTGTGGAAGGTCATTTTCAGTCTCACTCAGGAGGTTTACTTCTGCTAAAGGCTTCCCCATCTTGCCTTTGTAAGATATCACACTGAGTCAGGTCAAAAGTACTAAAACAGACTTCTCCTTAAAGGTTTTCTCTTAAATGTACAGTCATGATAGGAATTGAAAAGAAAGCTTCCCTAATTGTGCAAGCTGCCAAAAATTCTCAAATGGCCTGACTCAATATGAAAGACAGACACCGCTTTGATCCCCTAGAGGAATGACAAGAACGAGACAAGAACAAGGAGATTTTTACTTTGAAGATTCGACTTATTAAATATGTTTGCGAATTGCATGTAGCAAATGTCCCACTCACTGTTTGTGCACATATTTGTGTGCGTGCATTTCGTACTTGTGTTTGTCCTCTCAGGTAATGACTCCAGTGTTGACGGTCTTGTGAACTTTGAGAAGCTGAGGATGATCGCCAAGGAGATCAGACACGTGGTGCGGTTGACCTCAGCTAACATGGACCCTGCCCTCATGTTCAGACAGAGGTTGGTTGTTTTGATATTCTCAAGATTTCCCAATCTTGCTTTGACTTGATGCTGGAGCCAGTTTCACAGATACATGCGGCTTCAAGCTGTCTTAAATCACCAGTTCTGAAATGAAAACCCTATATGGGGCTTTAATTAGCTTAATTGCCGAAACTGCGACACAAAAGTGTCACATACAAAGATTATCTCTAATAAAGCCAGAAAAATTGAGAACTTCAGAGGCTAATGTCATGGAAATTTGGAGCTTTTTTAAAGAAAATGTATTAGGAAAAGAGAGCCAGAGGTACATTTTGATTTCAGAAATTATCACAGGACCCTATTAACAGTTAATTTGCGTAGTAGGATGGTCTCCCATTAATTTAATGTCAACAAATAAGTAAATTTGTTGTGGTTTAGTAAGTGATACCAAATCATCAACTCCCTTGAAATGTGTGTATCTTTGCAACTGATGCTTCCTGTTTCCCATAAGCCAGAATGTAGCAAAACTGTCACTTCTCAGAAAGAGGCATGAATGCAGAGAGTCCAGTATAGCAAGGTAGACTGCAGGTTTTTAGACAAGACACCTTTACTACAGAAGACTACAAATGTGAGCAAAAAGGGAACCACTGCACCATACTTCCACCAGCAAACCTGGATCCTTCAACAACAGGATCAGGCACACACTCAAGGTCTGGTTCGATCAATTCCCATTCACTTCCTGTCCAGTTCGTGGATCTTGTTGGTTCGATTGCATTCCTCCGCTGGAATGTAACGGCACAAGGACAAGAGGCATGGATCGACTGGAAGTGAGGTAGAACTGATGCCAACCGCAGTGTGTAGTTCAAATCACTGAGTTTGTGTCTTCATCACAGTCACTGCTGCAGTGCATGACTGCCCCCTGCAGACACCCGCTTCACACTGCAAGCTCAAGATGTCAGAGAAGATATTTTTCGCAAGACTTTTGTTTGAGACTTAAAAAGACTTTTCATCATCACATCATATATGACAAAAGTATTTCAAAAAACCCAAAAAGGTGACACCACGACCTATTTCCATGAGTACGTGATGCAGAAGGCCATAACATGCACTCTTCGGGTTGATATGGGGAGATGTCATATGTCTGGTGTGCTCCCATCTCCAATCATTTCCTGTTTGTTTGTTGTGGCATGACCTCTACATAGTCTTGTCCACCCCGACCCCTGAACTTGTCTTTAAGTCACGCTTCAATCTTCACACCTCTTGCTTGCAGGAAGAAGAGGTGGAAGAGTTTAGGGTAAGTTTGTCCTGTTACCAGTTTCATCCTGTTTCAGTCTGGACCAGCAGAAATGCAATCCACCGTGCATCCCCCACCACCATAGGCTCTGCATGCCCCCCCCTTACTTTATCTGAGTGTACGTGTGTGTCTGCCTGTGCTTGTATGGGATTAACCCTTCCATTTGCAGTGCCCATTTACCTGAACCACACTGAAGGCCATCATCGACCCATTAATTGTTTGCCCTGTTCATAAGATTGTATGCTTAAGTCATATAGTAGCTTGAAATAATACTTAGTGTTTGTTTTACCAAGATGTTCTAAACACAGTCACATAGTGTTAGGTAGGTAGTAAAGAAGATTGTAAAAACATCATATTTCTGGCATTTACTGTAATTTCAAGTTCAAATGTATTGTCATTCATCCATACGAGGATACAGTTGAATGAACTATCATTATTTTCTTGGTCCAAGGAGAAAAGAGGGCGAACATAAGACAACACAACTTCATAGACGAAACAATCAACATAAAATAAAGTCCCAGAGGCTGCGTGTGACTGCGTGTAATATAGTAAATATTAGATAATAAAAATATAAAGAAAAAGAGCTAAAAACCCTCACCAAACAATCTCACCTCAGAGTCCATGTATTACCTGTTCTAGAGCTTTTCAATCATATCACATGATCTCCATCAGCAGATGGAGTTTGCCCATTTGCCATGGAATTACAGATCTTCCGGTTTTCATTTTTTCTGAGCACTTTGAGGACTTCTCATCCATGTTGGCTTAATATCTGAGGTTCAAAGTTAATTCTTGACCTTGAAAACGAGTCATGGAATTAGGGAAGAACAGCCAGAACAGCTACTTAATGGCCTTTGAACTCCAACTTTTAAACCAACATGGACAAAAAGTCCTTCAACATCTATTATTCCATGGCAACTGACAAACTAAATCTGCAGATGAAGATCATATGATATGATTGAAAAGCGCCGGCACAGTTACTAAATTGCCCTTTACTTGAGACTGTGGTGTCTGCTGCTGTTTACAAGGACTAGAATGAACTCTGAAGCTCAGCTAAAAACCCTGTATGGCAACCCCCACGCATCTGCCAAATGAAGGCAAAGTAAAACAAACCATGAGAAATATTTACAGATACTATTTGACTCTGGTTTGATGTTTGTTCATATCTGCATCCTGGCATAATATTCCCCATATCGAATCTTGTGCATCTTTTGTTTCCTAACCCTTTTTGCCTCCATCTGACAGAATGTTCTGCTGTGATAGCATGGCACACCAGCAAGAGCTGCCTCCCTCCCAGTTGCATGGTCCTGTTTTAAAATGCTATGCTCCAACACAAAGACAGATGTACAGATTTTATAGTAGAAGAGGTATTTGATAAGAAAGCAGTTTTCCCTATTTTATTGGTGATTGTACTGATTGTTGTTTACCATTCTTTCCTTCCCTCTGTTTTCTGTCTTTAAACTCTCACGTGCATTTCTCCTGTTCCTGTCTTCTCTTCTTCATTTATCTCCTTCATCTTTCTCAATCTTTCACCTCCTGCTGCTCCATCAACACTTTATCAATTTCTCTCACCTCTTTAAATTCCCTCCATATCCCGTTGTTCATCTTTTACTCTGCTTACTTCATCCCACTTCCCTTCCTTCTCCTCCTCCTCTTCCCCCCCACTCTCTTCCCTTCATAAGGTCTTTGAGTCAGGGCAGCACCAACTCCAACATGCTGGATGTGCAGGGCGGCGCCCATAAGAAGCGAGTACGTCGCAGCTCGCTTCTCAACGCTAAGAAGCTGTACGAAGACGCTCAGATGGCCAGAAAGGTGAAGCAGTACCTGTCCAACCTGACGGTGGAGATAGACGAGGAGAAACACCAAATCATGTCCCTGCAGTGTGAACCGTCCTACAGCACCTGTGAGTAACACAGAAACTACTGAGTGAACCTATTTTTCTTCAGTACCCATATTGTTAAGATGTTTTCTGTTGGTGTAAATGTAAGTGAGTCAGAAATACATCTTTTTATTTTAGAAGAGTGTCAAGCCTTTGCCTGTCACCCTACCTGGACACACAGTAAAAAGTAAATATAACATATTGCATAGTTTGTATTATTCCAAGCATTTTTATGTATGTTTTTATTCGTCTATTTATGTACTTTTAGGTATTTTGGTACGACTCAAAATATATTTAGGTTTTAACTGTAGAAACTTTCATGCTGGACATGGACGTAGAGGGTAAATAAAAATTATTTGAGAAAATGTGTTGTTATTTATTTTTTTTTATCAAAAGAGCTGGAATTTCACTTAAATTTCTGACAGCGTATACTGTATGGTACACAGGTTACATTTGTATTATTGGCTTGCACTGCCACCTAGTGTATTTACAAATATCCTGCAGAAAATAATCAATCATTAATCAATTGATCAATCAGTTGATAGCTAGATAGATACTGCAGTATTCATGTATTGTAACATCCAAATGCATATTGTTTTTGTTCATCTGAATTGTATCAGTGCATTATTGGTTCATCACAGCTGTGAGATCATTAGTATGTGGCCATAATATTAATCAAATCCTCCCCCGTTTTATAACTGTGACAATGCCAAGAAATGGCAGTATGCTACTTTTTATCAGTTTTGGATGTGATAATCTTGCATTTGATTAACTGCAAGACAGATCTAAAGTACTGTATGTTCACTGCTTAGGCCTAGAAAGTTGTGAAATGTCTTTTAAAAAATCAAATTTAGGTAGGTCTTGAAAGATTTTTTTCATCTGGCACAACCTCGCTGTCCTTTTATTATATTATAGTAATATTTGTTAGAAAAAAATATGTATCCACCCGAGAGAGATATTGCCTTTTTGACTATCATATTTCCCAGCCACTAACATACCTCACTCTGAAAATTTGAACTGACCAGAAAGGGTACAGTCAGTACATCTTCAGAAACTATGAAATGGTCGAATGTTTTGAAGTGATTTCTTTGTGTTTATACATTGTCTGTCTTCTTCCTGTGGTTGTAGTGTCAAAGAACTTGAATGAGAGACGGACCAAGTCGGACATGTCTCCAGTGTCTCTGCGGTCGACTCTGCCCTCGGGGAAAACACAAAACAGGGTGTCACAAGTCCTTCAGGTCCAGGTCCCACTGAACCCTCTACGAAAGAAGAGCACTGCCAAGGACATCGGCACACTTAGTTAGTACACCTGCACTTTACTGTATATCATTATACTCATTCTGTAGTTATGCTTTGCTTCTTTATGCTTTCTCGTATTCAGAATTTCATTTTAATCCTTCCATCTTCTCTGTCCTTTTACTTTTAAAGTACATTGTCATTGATCATTAATTATGCATGTATATACGTGCATATGTACTGTATATGTTCACATAAATAAGATAAAAGGGTAAAATAAACAAATAGAACCGATATTACAAATTATAAGTACAAAGTCAAACAGAAGGCTGACATTAATAAAAGGTTTTTTTTAACCTTTATAACCATTAGAAAGGTTTTAAGTGATGATCATCATATGTTTGTTATCTCGCGAAGTTTTAGTTTATTTGAACACTAAGTTTGATTGTAAAAAGAGTCAATCAAAGTACATTCTAATAAGAGGCATGCTAAAAGCTAAATTCCTATGGCAAGCTACAGTATATACAATTATTAATATTAAGTTCACACTGGCATAGCTTTAGTGAAAGAAAACTTAAATTTCTCAATTCTATTTTTATTACAGTTGTATAACAGCCTTCAAGGTTAATTTACTTTTCTGTAATCTTTCCCTCTCTTTTTTCTTCTCCAGACTCCAATTCTCCCCAGGTGGTGAAGAAACCTCCAGTGAACTCGACAGAGGACTGGAGCTCCAAGAGACCGTCTGATGACACCGTCTCCACCATCTCCTCTCTTCACTCCAGCCCCACGGTGTCGCCACAGGGCTCCCCACGCAAAGGTCTTATACAGCAACCGTGTGTTTTTATCCGAGGAAGGTTACTCGAGGTTGTCCCTGAGTAGATTTACTGAAACAGTCACTTCCAAGTGGAGCTCTGAAACCTTAATGATAATATCACTTGAGTTTCCTATTTCACACTCCTTGAAAACTTTTAGGATTGCACAGAATATCAGAGTATATGTACACATGTTTAGGGTATAAATAGTCCTGAAG
Organism: Coreoperca whiteheadi; assembly: GCA_011952105.1. Lineage (NCBI taxonomy): Eukaryota > Metazoa > Chordata > Actinopteri > Centrarchiformes > Sinipercidae > Coreoperca > Coreoperca whiteheadi. The sequence continues at coordinate 3,381,824 of CM022491.1, read as the reverse complement.
GTCCTGTAGGCACCCTTTGACTTAAATCTGTAACCATCCTCTTGTTTCCAGTTGAATAAATAGCGCTCACTTTGGCTTTCCTTCCCCCTTTGCAGTGGGAGGCGTGGCCAAGTCCCAGAACTCCAGCCACATGAACTTGTCGGGATCGTCGTTGTCACTGACCAGCGACGCCAGCACGAAGGCCGGCACTGTCAGCCTGCGCAGCTACGGCATAGGTGGGGCTCTCCTCCACAAGAGGATCCTACTAATGACCAGGCAGCACAGCCGAGAGAGTCGCAGGGAGAGAGAGAATCAGACAGAGGAGGAGGAGAAAATAAGTGAAGTGGATAAGGAGAAAGAGGAGATGACACGGGACGAGACAGTTCAGAGAGGTTCGTTTCCTTCAGAGCAAAGGAGAGGGAGATCCTGGGAGCAGAACAACCAGGGTGCACAGGCGGATGCAGGGCTAATGTTACAGAGGGTAAGAGCAGGAAGCCCTACACAGAAGTGGACAGGTACGCATGGGGTGCATCCCATGGTCCCCACCGGCTCTCCTCCCAGTCTACCAGGGTTGGGACCCATGACTCTGTCACCTCGTTCCCAGCCCCCGGTAATGAGACCCAAACCCCCAGAGTCCCCCGTCAGGACGAGGCTGCTGTCACCATTCAGGATACTGAGGGAAAGGAGTCAGTCCAGGGAGAGGCCGATGGCAGTCAGGCCACAACTGAATGGTGGGGAGGGAACGGCAGAGGTTGTGCCCTCCTCACCTCAGGATGAGAGACAAGGACAGTCAGAACAGAGAGCCAGGAGGTCGGGCAGCCCCAACCCCTTCCTTTGGCTCTGCAGGGACAGACACACAAGGAGAAAGACTGTCTGACAGAGATAACTGACTCACCCACTTATTTGCAGACTAAAAACAGTGAATGGGAGATGAAATGGAAGAAACAATGAAGCTAGTTGTATTTCAGAGAGCCTTTTTGTCAGAGGCTGATGATCGATTTTGTTTATTGAGAATCCATCACAAAGGATAGCCTGTTACAGTGATGTCACCGCATTTCATTTTTGGAGCAACAAAAGTGTTAGTAGAGAGTCTCATATCTACCATAGAGTCATAGAGATGTGACGTGAGAAATAGTTTTCACAGCAAACATCCGAAGCAGATAAGGAAAAGTAGATCTTGTTTGGGGCAGTAACAACAAATAGAAAATCATTTCAGTTTGTTCTCTGAGTTGTCTCAACATTTCTTTGTTCGTGGGGAAAAATGCTGTGTACATAAGTGTTGCAATGTCACCGAACAGCCAAATTTAACAAAATGAGTCACTGTGAGAGCAGGAAGCATATTCAGATTAACTTTTTAATCCCGAAATGAAGAATATTTTGTCACTAGTGTTGGTTTTGAAATTTGACTTTCTTCTGTGGCTCGCAGTATTTTATCGCCATGTTCATTTAGTTTCCCTGCAGTCACGGATGATTTAGTTCAGCATGTTTTTGTAATATAAAGTTTAAACTGTGACCTCCAACAGTGTCCTTCACGGTAATTTCTACACAATTCAGAGTCTCTGTACACGTTAAACTTCACGTTAGAAGTGGTCATAACTTTACAAGTCAAGTTTATTTCTAAAGTGTATTTAAAAACAGCTTAAGCCGACCAAAGTGTTATGGATTCTTACTGGATCAACAGTAATTTTGAAGTATTTGCAATTAAAAAGGGCGCAAAAACTTCAGCTTGTCTCCCCATATTCTCCGCTCAGTGTAGATTTTAGTGTTTGTCATCTTCTTGGCTGCAGGGTGATTTGAAGTGCACTGATTGCCCAACATTCACAACCTAAAAGAATTTTATAAAGATGACCAATTTGGCGGTACTCACTAACACTGCCGGGGTTTGCTTGGTCATGGCCACCCAGAGGAACATTGTCTTTATCCTTTTCTTTTTCCTTTCTGTCTTTGCATCTATCCCTTATCGCTTTCCATCCTTGTCCCTTCCCCTCCCTAGTTTGCCTCGTCTTTATTATTGTAATCTGTATTTGACTTCATGTTCAAATGTAAATGTCCTCAATGTCCTCTGTCCAGGTTACACCCTCCTACCAGCTGGTAAAGCAGACAACCTGTCGGACTCGAGTCACAGCGAGATCTCCTCCCGCTCCAGTATCTGTTCAGTAGACTCCGTGCCGGCTCCCGGGCTCGACGACCGGTGTAGCAGCAGTAACCGGACCTGTACTACTACTGCTACTAGTACTACTACAACTGCTGCTGCGGTTGTTGAGAGCACAGCAGCAACGCATGCACACTTAAACGCTGATTACAACCAGCCCAGCACAAGGTAACTAACTTCAGTTCAATACAGTTTTTCTAATCTGTCTGGTTACGTTAATTAAGTTAGGTTGAAAAGAGCGCATTAAACATTAAGTACGTTTCTTAAGTGCTTGTCTTTTTCAAAGTGTAAAACTTGTTGCAATGTCAAGATATATAGCTAATAAAATGATTGCGTTTATATGCACTCAAGTCAGCCTTTGCCTACGAAACGTCGATGTAAGTGAGAAACCTGGTTTCTCTGCGGACTGAACTTGAAGTAGAAGAGGACCTGCGAGTTGAAACAGTAGGTAATTAGGATGTATGCGCCCCGAGTGGGGTTAAAATCACTGACCAGCTCAGCACAATCACCCCACCTCCCCTACAGAAATAAATCTTGTCCGAATAGGGCTAAACTAGCTTGAGGACATAAGATTTTAGGACTCAAAAACTACATGACTTATCAAGATGGAGATTGTTTGTTTTGCAGTGTACAAATTCAATCCTCTAAACTTGTACAAACACTTTTTACATTGATTATCGGGATCACTGTTAGCTGATATCGTACCCATACCTTGGCGAAAAATTAATTGGTGTGAGAGCAAAATGAACTTTTTCCTAGCCTTGACTCAAGCCTCGAAGCACCAGGACGCACACAAACACTTAATCATCAGAAACCTTCCCATGGGCCAACATGAGCAAACGGACACGGTCTGCTACCTCAGGCTGCTCCTCCGTTTCCTCCCCCAGCTGGATTCCAATTATGTCCTTTCCTTATTAAAACTCAGAGAACAGGAAGTCGTAAAACATGGCAGGCTTTTATTAGCGTCCCATATTTACGGCCCTCCGCTCTCCTCCTCTTCTCCGTTAACAAGGTTTCGGTTTTCACGCAGGCGGCTTTTTAATCTGGCCGAGTAAACAACACACCTTTTTTATTGTCTGCTGCTTGTTTATTGTTCCTCCATGATCAGGCCATTCTGTCTCACAAAGTGGAGACTATAAAATATTGCCGGACACCATAATCTGTCTGCTTTTCTGATATTATATTGCCTCGGCAGCCTTGCCGTATAACACCGGCCTGTTTTATGAAATATGGCTCAGTTTCATTGAGTGGCTTGTTTGTCCTGTAAAACCGTGTCAGTGAATAAAGCTGCTGCTTTATGAAAAGCAGCCGAGACAAAGAACTTTAAAAAAGTTTGTTGTTGTTTTTTTTAAAGCCATAGTCTATCTATCATGCTGGGAACGCTGTCAAATTTAGTTTTGTGATTTTGTAAAGTGTACAGATGAGGCATAAACTTTCACAGTAACCGTGTTTTACCGGTGAACCAATAAAGAAACATTTGAAATATGGATCTGTACAATAACTTATCTTGTGACATTTTGGTTGGAAGTTGAAGATTGTGTTGTGATTCCCTGTAGATCCTCTGTGTAACACTGAACTTTGTCCTATTTGACCCGCATGTCCTCCAGCCAACAGCTTTTTATAGTTGTTGACCCTCCTCCTTTGCCCTCTTCTCACTGCCTCTCTTAATTCTTTGTCATTTCATGTCAGTATGACTTACCTCCACCTTTAGCACCCGTCAACAGTTTGCTATAATCTTGTGCTACACACTTTTCACTTTCCCTCTCTCTGTTTCTTTCTACTTCTCAACAAGTCGTTGTCTCGTGTACTTTCACACAAACTTTCCTTATCTTATTGAGTAGGCTATGTTTACATACACTAATATCCTGGTTTTAAATCTTACCCAGGCTATTATTTAACACTGTAAATATGTTGATGTTAGCCTAACAGTACATCTGTTAATTATTTCACTCTGTCTCTTTTATCTACAGTAGTTCCTTGTCGTTGGCTCGAGGATACGTAACACGAGCCTCCACCTTCACCTCCTCCACCTCGACAGAGGAGCTGACCCCGGACCACACCTCTCTCGACTCTGTGGCCGACAGCGGCCGCGGCAGCTGGACGTCCTGCTCCTCCAACTCCCACGACTCCTTCCAGAGCCTCCCCGCCTCCTCCTGCCGGCCCTGGGACCACGGCATCCACGGGCATCCGCTCTCGCTCCCGCACACGCACCTGGGCGGCTTCAAGCACACGCAGCTGGCCGGGCCGATAGCAGAGGTCGAGGGCGCCGGGCACGCGTGGGCGGACGAGGACGCCGCCGCCAAGCAGCACTCCAGAAACTCCAGCTCGGATCTGTCCAATCAGTCGCGGCAGAGCTGGGCGTCGTCCAGCTCGCTGTCCGACACCTACGAGGGGAATTACGGGACAATTAAGCGGCGAAACACCTCGGAGCACCCCTCCTCGCCAACCAACGAGGAAGGAGGGCAAAGCACAGACCCTGTCTACAAAACGGTGACGTCAAGCACAGAGAAGGGCCTGATAGGTGAGGGGTCAGGTTGCGAGTTTGATTCCCTGTAAACACAGCGTGAGCGTGGTCTGTTGAGGGGTGTGTGGTTGTCTGGATAGTTACAGTAGAAAATGGTCTTCTCCATTTAAGGCTGTGTTTGTGAAGCTATACCGAGTTTCACGCGTCATCGCAGTAACACATCAGCTTGTGCTTTAAGCTCTCTTGTTACTGAATGTCAAGATGGCTGTCCATATTTTATGTTAGACTTACATGTGGTAAATTAAGTTAAGTCTGCTGTTGCTTTAGGTGAATTACTGCAGCTTCCTGTTGCTTGACTTGCTTTTATGGTTTAGTGAACAGCTGGCAAACGCTGCACTTTGGCATTTCATAGATCCCAAGCAGATCATATTCTTGTCGCTGTTGGCTCTCCTCCTCCATCTGACTGGAGTTATGGAGCATCCTCATCAGCCAGAGTGTAAATTTGTCTTTTCGATTCCCTGTAGATGTCTCATGGTAAACTATAAGACTATGCAGTTTGCTAGGATTTTTGAACAGTTTTTGACTGAAGAGTGGTAGAGGAGGCGTTAAGAGAGGGTTATTTCCATCGCCGAAACAATTAGTCAGTGCATCTATTAATAGATCTACAGAACATTTATATATATATTGACAAAAATGTTGATAATCGATCAATCGTTTAAGTCAATCATTCACTGCTTCCTGCTTCTCAATTGGATAATTTACACCTCTTGTAAATTGAATATCTTTAGGTTTTGCACTATTGATCAGACCAAACAATTTGTAGTCATCACCTTGGGCTCTGGAAAATTATGATGCACTTTTCACTATTTTCTGATGTTTTAAGATCCATACGATTGATCGATTAATCTGTTACATAAGTGACAGATTATTGAATAGTGAAAGTAATCATTAGTTGCAGCTCTAGGTCTGTCTGTATCTGCTGCAGCCATCCATCTCATTGGTTGTATATTTTTCTTTTAATTTTCAACACGTTTTTAGTGCATGTATAGTTGCGTATTCTGTTCGTGAAACATCACATTGATTTAATTTTTCCATTATTTTCTTTTGTTTCTCCCCTCCTCACACAAATCCTCACACACCCCCTTTTCCGACAACTTCTTCACCCCCATCACTCCTCGTCCCTCACTCCCCTCCTTCTTTGGCTCCATCCCTCTTTTCTTTTGATATACACCTCCTCCATCCAGTGTACTGTGTCACCTCCCCCGCCAAGGATGAGCGTTACCGAGCTCCCCCTCCCACCCCTCCAGGCTACCAGGGTCTGGCTCTGGGGGATCTTGGCCTCACAGACGCAGTAGTAAGTGGGATAGGAGGTCTCCTCCCCAGGCCTCCTCACCTCAGACCTCCAGACTACAGCGTGGCCTTGCAGAGGAGCAAACTCCTGCAGAGCCCTGGAGCGGCCGGCGGTCTGGCTGAGGCACGGAGGCTGGCTGCTAACCATCACCACCACCAAGAGGCCCGGACAGCCGGCCCCACGCTGGGCCACTCCAGACCGCCCAGCATCTGCCTCCCACCACAGGAACTGGTTGACAGTGAGGATGGTACGTCCAAATAGATGGTGACATGATAAAGCAGCACTCTGAATTTCAGAGTTTTACTCTTAAGCAACATTTCAAAGAGTTGTAGTCGTATAAAAAAAAAAACTATTGTTTCCCTTACTTAAACAATACATGTCTCTACTAAACGTATCTCATAATTTATAGTTTCTTTACATGACAGTTTGCAGGTTGCAGGAGTGAACTCATCAAATCTTAATGGAAGGTTGAAATGGTACTATTGCATTTTATTGGTTGTAGAACCGTGATTATTATATGACCTCAAGCTTACAAAAAATGAGCCACCGGAAGCCGCCCACTTCAGAAACCCTATGGGTGACATCACGGATACTACGTCCATGTTTTATACAGTCTATGGAACAGACACATTCATATGTGTTTGTTTCACATTGGCAAGTTCCTGTCTATGCTCTCTATTAGTGCCAACTTAGTTCCTGAGGTCCAAAAACCAAAGGAAAAAGAGAAAGAAAGATGTCTTTCATTTCTAAAAAATGTCAACTTACCCCTTCAAGTTTGACCTGCTCTGAGATCGTTATTACTCTCAGACAGCTTCATACAGTATCCCCAGGGATCATGTTTATTTTGCTAAATAATAAATAAAGCAAATAAATGTGATTCATGAAAAAACAAAAGAATAATAGTGAAATTTGGATTTTAAGATGCATTGCTTCTGCAGTAACTTTTTGTTTTGTTTTTGGATATTCTTAAAGGGAGTCTGGTGCATAAGCGTTCATCAGCTGCTCATATGTGTTTTCTCCCCATTTTTCTCTTCACTTTCTACCTCTGTAAGATTTTCTGGGCTGCGCTCATCACAAGAGAATACTGTTAACTGTAAAATACACTGGTTTTTGCGGCAGCCTTTAAGGTGCATGGAGATCTAAAACGTGGTTGGAAGTCGGTTTAAACTGATAAAATGCTTGTATCTGATTGCGGGTATTGTGCGTTATATGTTATACACCTATAAACTAAAGGTGGGATCGGCACACAGGAGGCTGTTTAATCCTTTCTTTGGAGTTTCACCATCAGACCTTCAGCAAGCACTGTCACTTCTTCTACCCTTTGTAGCCAGGAATCTCATTGTCTCATGATGGGCAAGTTTTAGCAGAAACTTCAATAGATGGTTTACCCATCCATTCATGTTCTGCCTCTTATCTGGGTCCATGTCACACTCATTGTATTAATTATATTATTAGGAATTATTGATATATACTGTTGGAAAGTACTGAAAAAATGTGATATGGGCCACATTGGCCGTTTGCCATTATACTTTCATATTTTGGCCGATGTGATGGTGAAACATGTTAAATTGCTTTCTATGTGGTCTATAAAGTCTAAAATTTAACTTTGTGAACCCTGCAGGAACCCTGCAAAATGTATTCAATGTATCGCTTAGGAACCTTTAGACCCCCTGCCAAATATTGTCCTCTCTTCTCTTTTCCAGATGAACAAGTGTCGGCGGTGTAAAGACGGCGACGTCACCCCCACACATATTCTCCAAAGGACCAAGTCGTGTTGATCAGGCTTTGGACTGAGCTAGCAGCCTGCCGTCACCACATATCCGAGCACATTCTCCAAGCCCCGCCCACAAGCCCTGTGTGACATCACCACGGACCATGATGCACCTGTAGACCAGAGCAGTGGGTCATGTAACCGCTCTCCACCTCCCAGGACTCCTACAGTCACCTCTTTTTAAACCCTGCAAAACAAAAAAGAAAAGATTTTAGATTCTTTTTAAAAACTATTAATAATATAAACAAAGTAGAAAACGGCGGTGTGAAAAAGGACAAATAAAAGAAGTTAAGAGTGACAATAATGATGTCTCATGTGAAGAAGTCGGCCTCCTTGGAAACAGACCACCATGTACCTCCATTTTGCGCTCCAAGCTCTCTTGTCTAAAGGTGTTTCAAATTGTTTTTTTACAGTTTTAACATGTACAGTGATTTTTTTTTTTTTTTTTTTTGTAAAGTGATTTTTTTCTTCTTTTGATTTGCATCCCTGAGCTTGGCAATGTTTTTATGTGAAAAAAAGGTTTTTTACAGTTTTAACATGTGCAGTGATGTTTTGTTTTTTTTTTGTGAAGTGATTTTTTTTCTTTTCTTCTTTTAAATTTGCATCCCTGAGCTTTGCGATGTTTTTATGTGATAACAGTGAGGAGGCGCAGACAAAGGGATAGAAAGCCGTAGTCGGTAGTGTGTAAGTATTGCGACGAACATTAGCTCGTGGCGGATTTAGTTTTGCTGTTTTTGTTTGTAGTTTGCTGTCAGCTCAAAAGAAGAAGATGAATGTAGATGAATAAGAGACAGATTTTGCGATTTTTTTTTTTTTTTTTTTTTTTAAACGGTCTTAATGGACCTCTAGCAAACCCTGGCACTGATTATGTACATTTACGTAAATAACTTCCCACACAAACAAACCAAATGCACAAAAACAAAGAGCTACAAAAACAACTTTATTAATCCCAATACTTACAGTTTTGACTGTATTTGAGGGTCAGGAGCCACATAGAGCCCCTCGATATATTTTTCACTCCTCCTTCTGAAAGAGAAATAACACTCCTGAAGTAACTGTTGGTGTTTACCACTTATTGGACCAACAGCTATTCTCAGGCAGTTCTGTGTCTGCATGTCGCGCTCTCCGCCACCTCTCTTATTGCTCTTTCAGTCTGATGCGAGGTACTTTAGCGACATGCTGCCTCCTGGATGTCCTATAAAAACTGTATTATAACTCGTTTTTAATGAGCTGAAGAACAAATGTCTCGCTGCTTCCTGTAGAGTAAAACCTGTGTTGTTAATCTATTGCAGCAGCTATAATAAAATGATAAATTAGCGCCGTGCGGTCACACGACATGCATGCATGTATACACACACACACCAAAATCTTAGTTGGTGTGCATAAAGACAAAGGACAGTGTTTACACCGACGCTTACACATTTTGTTTACAGTGTTTATTAGACTAGTTGTCTATTGAATTACAAGCTGAAATGTTAAAGTCTAATGCTCCAGATTCATTTAACCTTGTAAATTAGTTTATAATGCAACAGGAATATGAGATGCAGCATAAAATTTGACTATGTGCTCACAGTGTACCTCTCATATCGGGCTTTTGCTACTTATTTAAAAGGACGAGCAACAAAAAAAGTCAACAGATAATGTATTTTAACGCCTGGCTTGCATCTCCATTCTCCATGTCCATAGTACATTTTGTAGAATATTTAAAGGATTTGCTTGAATTGTTTATTTGTATTGAAAACCGAAGCAAATTTGTACATTCTGATTAATGTTTTGGAAACAGAAAATGGTTTTTAATTGTTTTATCTGCAGTGCAGCAGGGGTGTAACTGGAATTAGACGTTCTTCTCTCCTTCTGCTGTCTGTCTCGCGCTCTGTGATGCTTCTTTTGTATTGTTTTGCCACACAAAGACTTTAAATGATTAATGCTAATATATACATGGCATATATATGAATTTATACATATATATTTTGTTGTTTCTTTGCCATAAATTAATGTTAACTGATCATGTATAGATGAGAGAAGAGAGTCCTTTATAAAGGCTATTTTTGAATATTTTGTTATAAGAAATAATCCAAGGTTGTGATTGCCCTGTTTCTGTCTTCAGCCAGGAGTCTTTGTTAGTTCCTGTCATTGTTCATGACTTTTTTCTTTCTCCCCTCACACTCTTCACGCTTGTTGGTGCCATTTCTGCTCTGTCTATAATTGTAATTGCTGCTGTGTTTTGGGATATGAATGCGTGTGTGTGTTGTGGAATTATGTTGGCGAGGTTGGGATCAACATGGCATTTTAAAAACAAAATCCCGCTTTGATTCAGTCTGGAGTTACAGCACATCAGGAAAGGATCACAAGTCCTTTTCTATAAAAGCCCTTCTTAGTTTGCAGCTCTGCCTGCAGAAAGGTGGAGCCCTTGTGGGTCTCTTACCATCGGTTTCATGACACAAGGCGAGTTCATTCAAACTCACACTGGATGATTGAAAGGAGTTTGTTGATGCCATTATATCCCAGTCTGTTTGAATTGAACAGAACAAGCCCTGCCATGATGCCATGTCTAGCTGAGTCTCTCTGTTTCCCCTCTCTGCCTCTCTCAGCCCTGTCAACTCAGCAGGACTTTCAACTTTCAACCTTTCTCCTCACTGTACTGTTCTGATGGATTTCACTTTATCCACTGTGACTCTTACACTAGTCCCTTTTGCCTTTTTTAACCATAGTAGAAACTTTGAAACAGACTGAGTCAGAAACTGACAATCCCTCTTTTTTTTTGCACAACTGTATTCCTCAGATTCTTAACCATAAATCAGTATTAATGTCCTGCATGGATGATTTAACAAATAGTGCCATAGGCTCCTTCCAAGAGTTGGCCCAGATGTTATGAACGGCACAGATCTTAGTCAGAAGTCAGAGGGAATGCTATATATATATATATTTACCTGCTTTCAAATGTTGAGCTGAACAACAAGCAACAGTTTTGCTTTTGTGTTTTTTTCCCCCATAAAATTGTTGTACAGAATTTTGGAATGAAACTCTTAACTCTCAGCACATGTTGGTCTATCCATCAATGATGTTTCCGAGCGGAGAAATTAAGGAGTTTGTTTTATTCCTCACATGTGCTCTATAAGTACTCCAAAATGCTACCTTTTTTGTTTTAATTTGGTTTAGTTCTTTCTTTTTAAGGCCTAAATGTCATGTGGTAGTAACCCCCTCTTCTCCCACTCTACATACAGTAGGTATGTTTTCATGGAGGACCCCCCTAACGTGTGTTGCCATGTTACCTGGAATGCAATAAGAGAGATGTGAATGTGTTTTATGTAGACATCTTTTGGCATTACAGCAGAAATGCACAACAATAAGCTTAAATGTTCTGAGTGTGCTGCACAATCTGTACAAAGAGGTATTAACTTGGTATGTGGCTTAAAGTTTGCTTTCGTCTCACACTTCTCATAGCTGTTGTAACTTATGTCTTTTAGAAAGACAACATGATTTTGCTTGTACGCTTTTTATGTATTTTTTACAAGTGATTGTAAATAGTTGTTATATTTTTGTTTAAGAGAATGTTTAAAAAGGAAAAATACCTTTTATTTCTCCAAGTCTACTGATATGAATTTGGAAAATGAATAAAATGTTAAGCAGAAATGATTTAGTGTCTTTATTCGTGGTTGACACTTAGTTACCAGTAGTTCCCGAAATTAAACCTGCAGGTATTTACTTTTGACTTCTCTCCAATCTTGGCCTTAATTGTTAAATACAATATACTTTTACTTCTTCAGGACTGTAAAACAATTCAAAGGAATCAATCTTCAACTGTCTCCTATAATTCCATTCATATACAACTAATTTATAGTATCAAATATGTTTTGTAGGAAATGCACTGCTACTTGGATTATATTTTTATTAGCCATGCTTGCGACGTATCTCCAGGGATGGTGATGTTGTATAGTCCACTACTTTGGCAACTCTAAGCACTTGTTTAAGGTTAGATAGTGAAAATGTCAACTCTGACTTGAAGATTTGGACTTTTTCAATATTTAACCCAAAATCTTTCCCTAACCTTAAGCGAGTAAAGAGTAAACAGTGAGCAAACACTGCTTCACAAGATAAAGATTAGGAAGTACTCCCCTAATGTGCTCAATACCTCTCAGTAAAGGGGGCCACTGCTTACTGTCAAAGACCATTTACTCAGCCGCCCAGCGTTTTGTTTTACTCAAATGTTTTCGAATCCTGACTGCTGCTTTCCGGGGGAAGTCTTCAGGTTGTCTGGTGGTTTAACAACAGGATTAAAGTGGCAGTGGCAACATAATTACATAATAGTTTGTGAAAACGAGAGGGATTGAATCATCCAAGTAAGCATGGTTTTGTAATTTGCATGTCATGATACATAAAAAGTTAAGTTAAGTTAAAACCAGGCTAAATATGGTAGAAAAGGGAATAATTTGTTTAGTCTTTGTTTCAGACTGCACAGTATAACATTGATTCAGTAGCACATAAATATAATGTACGTCTTAACTACACACACACACACACACAAATATAATCACTGAAATGCTGTTGAGAGGTTTTTAAGGAAATTGGCTTGAGCAATCTTAATAATATTAACAGCTTTCTTCTTTCTCTGGCAAAGCCCTCGACCGGCTTCACTCTTACATCAGAGATAGGACTTTCTCTGTCACTGTTAACAACTCATCCTCTACCCCCACGTATCTCTCATGTGATGTCCCTCAAGGCTCAATCCTTGGCCCCTTCCTATTTCCCATCTATATGCTCCCGCTAGGTGAAACTTATTCAGAGCCACAATATCTCATTTCACTGCTGTGCAGATGATGTAATGGATATGAAAATGTGAATGCATGTAAAAGAAACGCACTGTGTCAAGAAAGGCAGTCAAATCCACCGTCTTTGTTTGAAATAACGGTCTAAAACGTCCCCGTATTTCTATCATTTAATGAATAGTTAATATCTGTAACCGATTGCTCTGGCCTTCTGGGTTTGCGCCGTGCTTCCGTGTTTCTCCGGCAGGGGGGAGTGTGCGGCTCGCGGCTCGCGGCTCGTTCATCGCACTTTTGACCTGACGCCGGCAGCATTGTGTCAGTTTGATTTCTTTCTATTTCGCCCCTTTCAGGTAAGAACAAAAGCTGTAATGTGTTTAGCCACGGGCACGTGTTCTGTGTGCTACAAGGAACATATTGCTGAAGAAACGTCCGTGTCAAAAGTAGTTTTAGCGACCCGATTGATCAGAGTGTTAGCCGCCTGTAGCATGCTCGCTAGCTTGCGTGCCCTGCGTCGTTTAGGAAGAAAGCCGGGTTTGCCCGCATTCACTGGTTATGGTTAGAAGAGAAACGTTACAGTGTTAGTGCAGGCTAAGGAATATCGTGTTTACTAAATACACAGGACAATGTACAACAACTGTGCCTATTGCGCTTAAAGCAAAAATGCAGTGTTTTCAGGGTTACACTGACAACGACACGCAGCTGCACCTCCCCATCCAACCAGACTGGACCCACTACCCTCCCTGAATGTCTGGATGATCTTAAAGGATGGCTGGCTCATAACTTTCTACAATTAAATGAAGATAAAACAGAGATCTTCCTATTCCGTCCCCCAAACCCCTCCAGCACCACTGCCCCGTCTCTCAACCAGCTGTCCAATCACATCAGACCGCATGCAAAGAATACTTTTAATCGAATAGACAGGTACACACAGTGGTCAAATCTAGCTTCTTCCAGCTCAGACTCATTTATAACTCCCCTATGTTTTGGTTTCAACCAGGCCTCTATTCACCTCTTACAGCTGGAACAGAATGCTGCCAGGCTCCCGTGCAGATGTAAAAAAGGGAACATTTTACACCCATACTAGCATCTTTGCACTGGCTCCCCGTTCGGCATCGAATCATTTACAAAATTCTTCTGTTTGCATTCAAAGCCCTGTATGTTCTTGCCCCAAGTTACGTTTCAGAGCTTCTGTCCCCACTGCAGTACAGCTGGGCCCTCTCAGATCTACAGATCCAGGGCCGATGACCATCCCACGTATTCTCCGGAAACCTTTCGGTGACGGGGCCCTTCTCAGTAGGTGCACCAAGACTGGAATAATCTCCCTAAAAATACAAGAACAGCAGACTCATTTAAAAGGTGTCTCAAGACCCACTTTTACTCTCTTGCCTACCCCTGCGACGACTCTTGACATGATTTGCATTCTACATTGATATGAATGTATGTGTGCACTTGTATCTATGCATGTCTTTAAGTACCTATGTTTTATGATAAACCGTTATTGCTCAATTGCGTTGTCGTAAAGCACTTTGGCACAAACCTGGTTTGTTTTTAAAGCGCTCCATAAATATATTTGACCTTGACCGTTTTGTCAAGACAAACGCAGCCAGTATTTCTGGTGTCGTATCCACTTTGATATTTTTGACCAGTAAATCTTCACACGCAACAGAAGGAGCCTTATCTCCCCCTGTGTTGTTCCGCCGTCCTCAGTTTCATCCTCGCTGTCTCTCTCCACCTTCTGCTGCGTTCAGCTCTGCATCAGATCTGATCAGAGCGTCACGCTGTGCTCAAGGTCAGGTTCCTTTTATTACTCATTAAAGGTTTACTGTCACACAGAGGGGCAGGAAGTCATGCTGGTTGCTCTGAATGTGTGTGAGGACGAATACACCAGTCTGTGTGGATACTGTATCATTCAAAGGCTATAAGCTTAAAACATTTTAATACACCAAGAAGGAACTATAAATTTCTAAACAAAAATCTAAAACGATCAACAATCTAAAAAGACAGATAGAAATGAGGCTGTACAAAAGCATAAAAACATTTAAAAACATACCCCCCCCCCCCACACACACACACACACACACACTAAAACCCTATGAGAAACTGAGAAGTCGGACAGCAGAGGACCTAGAGTATGAATGATTTGAAGTAACAACACCACCACCTTTACCTCGTACCCTACCAAGTGAGATGCAGGTATGTTTCGTTTTGAGATATCGAATAAGAAAATAAGGTTTCTGCTGTTACTTTGAGCAAGCTTTGATGTGCTCAAAGCTTTGAGCGTTGAAAAATTACATTTAGAAAATTCAACAGCAATATGTCTTCAGAAAGAGTCTCACTGTGACTAGATATTCCACAGAGAACACTGTCAAACTGTTTTACTATAGGGACTATAGAAAGTAGTTCCAGTGAAACTGTTCATATCTGGGTTCTGTTTGATACATATTAATACAGTTAAAAAGAGGAAATAACACCACATATCCTGGCCACACAGGATAAGTTCCAAAAAGTCTGACTAATTCAAATGAAGTTTAGTTAACTTTTGCTCAATCTGACTTTGGCACTATCTGAACTGCTTCTTAAAGCGTGTTCTTTTTCTGTGATAAAGTTAGAAGGATGCGTAATGGAGATGAGTCAGGGTGGTGGAGGGGCGAGGTATGTTAACCAGCATGTTCAAAGAGCTGGTCTCTCTACTTCAGAGAGAATATTCCAGAACGATGAGAAAAGTGAGAGTTCAGCTCCGAGTGGGATTCAACTGGAAACGAGTGGGTGAAATTACACACAGCTTCAATTATACATCACAAAGGGCGAAAGAGCCCCACTGGATGGCAGCGAAGGAAATGTGCAAAAAAAAAATGGCAACGGTAATATGTGCTGCCTGCGTGCACGTTTGTGTGTGTGTGTGTCACACCTCTCCTCTGTTTTGACTTTGAAGTTGTGACTTTGTCAAGAGCAGCAGCCGAGAGGAGGAGGTGGGAAAACGGAAACTTCCCCACCTGAGGGTTGTTGCCCCCCCCAGGGGTGGGGGTGGCTTTTAGCATATTCCTGTCCAAATGAAAATTTGTGAAGCAAAACAGTTTGGAAAATATTCTGTCACCTGTACAGTCTCCCCGCGCTGCCCTTGAGCGCACGTATGTGTGAGTGTGCGTTTGCTCTCACATAAATGGAAAAATAAGTTGGTTTCCTTCGTGTGTCGCCAACCTTTCCTGTCTTGTTTTCTGCACGATCACATAACGAAGTTATTTGTCCTCAAGTGGTTCAAACTTTTTTTTGTCTTTCTCTGTTGTCTTTATGTCTTGTTATTGTACTGTATGCATGAAGGAAACGTTTATCTTGGAATAACATTCAAAGGGTACTCTAGCAATTTAGTATTGCACTTCCATAAAGTTGGATGACTTGCAGGAGAACAGGTGTGTCCTGGTGGCTGGGGTGTTTAAGATGCTGCCCGTGCAATTTCTCTCTCCGTCATCATTAGCTGGCATCTCTGTACGGAAAACCCGTGCTACAAACACTTAACCCTAAGTCTGACTTTTATGGCGCTTTTCCACTACACAGTACCAGCTCGACTCGACTCGCTTTGGTTTCCCACTGTGTAAAAGTTGTACCTGTACCTGCTTCCAGATACTTTTTCTCGTACCGCCTCCGGCGAGGTTCCAAGCGAGCTGAGGCGAGTATCCTGAATAACCTGCCATTTTTAAATAGTTTGGCCAGAGATCGCGTGATGTACCGATTACTATTACGGCAACTCGGAAGAATACGCCGCGGTCAAACGAAACAACGTTTGTCTTCTTGCTGTGAGAAACAGCCACATCCCGAGGATCAAAAACAGCACACAGTCGATTTCCTCCATTGTCCCGTGTGTGTGAGTAGTGGGTGTGTGTGTCGCGGCAGTTTCCTGCAGTGTCGCTATGACGACCAGGTACTATTGTGGAGGTACTTTCTGCAATGGAAAACGGAGCGAAAGTCGAGTTGAGCTGGTACAGGTAATGGAAAAGCGCCATTAGTCTGACTTTTAGTCTCTATTGTCCAAGAACACTGGATCCTACACTTCCCATAAAGTGACCCTTTTGTTAGAGCCTCCCTGCATGGTCTAAGGGTAGGTTATGCTAGAAAATAACTAGGCCGATGTGATCACGTTGAATGGCAAAAGTGTTTATAGTTGTTCCAATCGATCCAACCGCAGAGACGTGCTAATTGTTTAAATATGAGGAAAACAGCACACACTTTTATTCATAGCGTTGCATTCATTGTAAACATGAAAAGTGACAGAAATGGTTGGGGTTTGGGACATTTGCAGAAATTTGTTGAAGGCATTGGCCGCTTTTCAAGATACTCAGACGCTTACATGACAAGTTAATACCTAAAAACACACTAAAGGTAGCACAGGACATTAAATAAAACATTAGAAGCAATTCTACAAAGGTGAGCACGAACACTGATTGTGTTGTATCTTGTTAATTTGACCGTGAACAAACAGAAATGTGAAACATTTGCAGTTTTATTGGAGTTACGTGCTGTAACTATCTCTTGGTGAACGGCAGCCGGATGCAGTTTCTTCCTGGAGTGTTACCGTCACTGTGATGTTGCTAGGCTGTTTGTGTTCAGATTAGCAAATAGATACATTTTAATTAGTGCACTTTGGAGTTGTTGGTAGGAGCCAGGCTGGCTGTTTCCCCTGCTTCCAGACTTTATTCTAAGCCAAGCGAAGTCACTTCCTGACTCTCGCTCCATACTTCACAGTATCAGTCTTCTCATGTTGCTCCCTGCTAGAAAACAAGTATATTTCTCAAAATGTCGACCCATTGCTATAAAATATTTGTAGTCTCCAAACAAGCTGAGATATTGAGGTGATATCACAGGCTCAATAGTACTACCATTTTTGACTGCACGCATGCACATATGGACAAGTCGTTTTCTCACACTAATGAATTTCATGTCTTGTTCAGAGTGTTTGGATTTACTATACTAACTGGCTTTGTTCTAAATGCTGTAATGTTTTGGGTGTTGGGCTCTCTGACGTAGCTGCATTAAGTGGGGGACAACATGACTTTAAATTTCAGCCACAGTTTGTGTCCAGGTCAAAGGCCAGTCAGTGATCAACGAGGCTGTCTGAGGACAGGTGATGTCCAGCAGAGTCATTATTACAGTTCAACTTCTTGTTCTTCACCTGCTCTTCACTTGAGTCATTTTTCCTGAAACCAGTGGTTCCTTAGCCAGAGTCCCACTCAGTATGTTTAGGTAGGGGTTGCACTGGCCAAAGATTATGAGACCAGAAAGCCTGACTGAGTCAATTAAAGTTTACGCAAACAGACTATGGAGTCTGCACACATATACCTCTTTTAATTCCATTTCTCTTTAAAAAAAAAAAAAAAAGATTCTGGTTAATTAGCAGCTTCTACTGTTGATCGCTTTGTCAAATCTTGTCTTGAAAGTGTCAACAAGGTCTCGCAGCAAAAGCTTTGTGTTTTGTTTTTGAGAAATTGGCACTTCTCATGGTAGCTTGTTAGAAGTGTCAATGGAAGCCAGCTGCATGTGAGAGTCTCAAAACTATTAAAGTATTTTTAAACCATTCCAGTATTTGACAGTTACAGTCGTGAAAGCACAGTGTATGGAATGTTTCACACAGTTTTGATATCATGAAGGTTTTATAAATAGAAAAGTGGAAGCAAAACATCTAATTGTTGAAGTTTTTTAGATGCTGTATAGGTTAGTTTCGAATGAAACTCTTTGTAGTTTGGTGTATAGTTGTTTGTTTTCCATTCCAGGTTCATCCCCTGCCAGTTGTCACAACTCGTAAAAATATTCATTACTTGGAAGTGTCACTTGAGATTTTGTTAGCATGTGGGAGTGACAGGGCCGCAGCACTGGTCTGAACTGGAAATCAAAGGTGTTTTTTGTTTGTACACTTTTGTTGTACTGCATATAAATGAAGAAAGGCTGATATTCTTTTCTTTTTATCAGTTCTCCTAGACTCCAAAGTCTGGCTCGTTGGACCATGTGTGGGGCAGGGAGTAACATGTTGGGGTGGCACCCTCCAGGGTCACTGGCCATTTGTCAGCAGTCGTCAAGGCTTCCTGCAGCTTGTAAAGAGGTTGAGGTCAGCGTCCTTGCATCTCACTGTCCTCAACAATGTCAGCAGTGCAGTACGGATAAATGACCGGAAAAAGCCCCCAGCATGTTACCCAATGGTAAGAAGCCTGCGAGTAATCCTTCAAGCTCCTTTTTTTTTTTCTTATCCACTTTCCCCTTTTATGACATTTAGGTGTCAGTGTGACTCTCTTGAATCTCACTGAAGTTTTGGGATCATGTAGTTTCATTTGCTAGGCTTGTTTGCCTTTGACACGTGCAGCAGATTTCACAGCGACAGGGGCATCTATTAATCTTTCTACGACTGTCGTGCCTTGTCTTAAGTGGGTTTGACTTAATACGCAAACCATTCTTAAGATTGGTTTTAACCAGAAGCAAAATCCTTAATACGTAACTCAATTTATTGTCTTAATATGGTCAGGGAGGATAGAAAGTGCTGGTTTCAGAGTCAGATTGATACATAAAATCTATTTAAAAATCATCTTTATCTCCTTTTGGACATCTTGCCAATAATCTGTGCAGCCGCCCCCCTAACAAGATGCAACACCTCCAACTCAAATAAGTCATTATAGTTCAACATAATAACAGGGTTTTATAAACACCTTATTTTCTTATTTTGACCTACCTTTCAAAACAAAAAGTTCCCTCCATGTTGGGCTTCTTGTTGTTTTATGTCCTGATTTTAAATTTTCATATGAAATCATAATATTGATCTTCCTAATCCAATTTTTCTTTCATATCAAAACTGTTGTCAGGAGATTCATGGTGTAGATTTGTACCCTCTCTTTTTCAAGCACTATGAACAATTTCTCTTGTTGAGTCATGTCATTACATACGAGTTCCCATTCTTTGTTTCTGAAGACAGTGTGTTAGTCGTGTAATATAATATTATACATAGAAATAATGTGCTTTGTATTGACAATTCATCAGAGCTGATGGAGCCTGAGAATTTGTTCTCCTGCTGTTCTACTGATGACCACGGGGGGGCAGTGCTGCATCATGAGAAGCCCTGCCCCTAGAAAAGCTCGACGTTTGCATCTCTACACCCACAGGCACTTTGCAAGATGTGTGAAAGAAGGCTATTTGGGGAGCATATTTCCCCCCAGAGATTGACCATCCTATTAAGGTGCAAATTACTAACACCGTGTTGTCCGTGTTGGAACAATGCAATCCTGGCTTTGTGAAGGTAATGATTATATCTGTCTCAATTGTCTTTGCCTTGTGTGCAAAAGTCTCCTCTCGTCCCTTAACTAGTAAATATTGGTTCTTAAAGGGGGAATGGCTGACACTCCTCCATACGGAGATTAAGTTGTTGTTTTTAATGGGTGGTTGCCTCACTTTGTGTGTGTGTGTATAGATCTGCATGATTTAATTGACTTAGTGGGTGTGCAGAGTGTGTGTGTGTGTGAATTAGTGTCACTTTCAATGAAAGTCATCCTTTTAAAGTATGATTTTGTAGTGTGTGTGTGTGTGTGTGTGTGTGTGTGTGTGTGAGAGAGGGAGAGAGAAATCATTTGGGAGTGTAATCTATCCTCCCTAACTGTAGAAGATGCAGTTGCGGGTGCACATAAGGGCCTTATCATCATCAAATCTCATCATCATCATCATCATCATCTGTATATCATTACCTTAACCAGTAGAGTGAAATACCTGGGAGGAAGCAGGCCCTCTGAATATATTAGTCAGAGGAAACACAAAACCCTTTTTCTTCTCACTAGTCTAACTATATCTATCTATCTATCTATCTATCACGCACAAATAAACGTTATTGTTTAACATTTTCTGTTCTGTATTCACAGTTTGCAAACATCATTACTGCAGAACAAGAGGTCAGTGGCAGTTCACATCCTCTCTTGTCCTTCTTAAGCAAGGTTGGCAAACGATCACTCCAAAAATGTTTGTGTTGTTGCGTGTGCAACCCTGTGTGTGTGTGAAAGCAAGCGTTTGTGTGTGTACGTGTGTGTGTTTTTATATCCTTACCAACACTAAGACTGACTGAGTGTATGTCTGTATTCGGGTTTTGTACGAGTACGTGAGGAGGGTGTGTGAGTAACAGGAGGAGGGGAGGGGGGGGCTGCTACAGTTGACAGAGTGAAGTAGCTGGATGCCACTTTTCCCAATAATGAGTCGGGGTCAGATGGTTCAGAGGAGGAGGAGTAGGTCAAGAGTTTGAATAGGATGATCGACCGGATCCACCTTTTGCTTCCACACACACACAAACACAAGTAAACTCAGATGTGGATAGACACATTTGACTTTTTTGGCCTTTTAGAGAAAACAAGTGGAGAGGGGCCACGGGTGAAGGCAAATGGAGAGAGGCTAGAGGTTTGGTGTGAATGTCAGATTGTTAGTTTTGGAAAGTTAGAGAAATGGTTGGACGCAGCCTCCAAAATTCTGCTGTCAGGGAGGTGTCGGGGGAGGGGGTTTCCAAAGCTGTTCAACCATCCAACAAGCACTTCTGTTGAAGCATACTGGCCCCTTCGGCCACCCAAATTTAAAAATGCATCTTTTTCTATTTTGGCCCTCTGTACACACTAAGCTGACATTTTGATGCCCAAAAACTTTTAAGATTTTCAAAAACGTTCTCCCGAGGGACCAGCTCGAGATGGTTACGGAGAAAGTTGGAGGAGACAAAAGGTTTCCTTAACTTTCTGCCAGATTTAGCTGTTTTACTTTTCTTTAGGCGTGTGAATGTGGACAGAGATCTTCACGTACACGACAGGATGTGACACTTTGCACATTTTTAGATTCAGCCGGCTTAGTGTTGATGTACTCCAAAAGCTGGAGTATGCTTTTCCAGGTCGCATGTATCATGCAACAAGGTTAGGGTTTTTGAGTATACCATTTATGTGTTTTCCTTTTCTGTTTTTCGAACCCACCGCCTGATGGGAGTTGCGTCAACCAACCAGCTAGTTTGACGTGACCCCCATGACACATTGGACGTGATTTGGCCAATCAGTGAGCCTCTACAACCTACAGTTACCAGGGATCGGAAGAGTAAGTAAAAGTAAAGAAATAGTACTCAAGAAAAAGTAAAATTACTTGTAAGAATGTATTTAGATAAAAGTCAAAAGTAAAACCCATAAAACCCTTTTCTGCGTAGGTCTGTGAAGACTGACGTGTAACTCTTCAGAAGCATAGTTCAAGTCTAAGAAAGAAGAAGAAGAAGCAGTAGAGCGAGAGAAATGAGATTGAGCGAAGGAAGAGAGGGAGAGAAACGGAGTGTCAGAGGGAAAACCTAAATACCCCCCACTGAGGAGGAGCTGCAGAGAAATGGATGAGAGAGGTCATGGAGCGTACTTAGTGGGAGGCCCCTCCTTTGAACTAGATGCCAGGAGAGAGGGAGGGGGGAGAGGGAGAGGGAGGGAGGCATCTCAGAACTGATCAGAATGTAGCAGCGCAGATTAAAGATGGAGAGATCACAACAGAGTTAAGGAGACGAGAGAGATAAAGTAGGGACTGATGGTGATAAAAAAGGAAGACCTTTCTGCAGCTCCAGCAGGAGAGGAGAGGATGCTGAAGGTCTAACCTCCTCCGGTGCCTCTGAGCGGCAGCCGGGTCTTTGATCCCGCACTTCATTTAGCTCCAGTGTAGGAGAAGCTCCCAGACCGATGCACAAGACCCATTCCAGAGTTTGACATATAAATTATTATTCACGAAGATTTTGAGTTGAAATTGACCTGTATTACATTTTACAACTTTGCGTGTGGCATCCTAATTCAGAATACAGCAGGACGTGCTAGTAGCTGAGCAATCTAAGAGGTATGTGAAGTCCATGGGTCGGGTCAGGTCAGGGTCTCTCGCTTTGTCCCTTCCCAGGTTTCTTTTTGCTTCTTATTAACAACCGTCACACAGGCAAACGTGAATAACATTTAAAAAACAAATACACCTTTCCTTTAGCTCAATAAATCCAAATTCAGTCATTTTTTCCTCACTCTAACGCAAGTCATTATCTGCTTTGACCATCAACACAAAGCAAGGTCGCTCCATTAGTATCTACAGAATCTGACGTCAGAAAGATATTCAACCATCCAACAAGCAGTTCTAACGGCCTGGCACCTTAAGTTGCATCAAATTGTTTGTGACCAGACAGACGGGGACACAAAACAGATTGGACATTCACTTTTAGATCAGTAGCACACAAGAACTCATCACACCCTCCATGCTGGCACAGCAACCACAACAACACGATACTCGTATTCAAGTAGCGATACATGAATGAATATAGAGGAAGACGCTGTCAGGCAGCTGCACCGTCATCTGGCATGGCAACACGGCATCAGTGTTATCTTTATCATCCAAGGTTAACAGAGGTCACATGGTGCCAAAACAGTTCCACTTCTCTGCGGCTTCCCTGGCTTTTGAGAAATGTGCAAGATCCAGTATTTTTCTCTCCAGCATCAGGCTGCTTAAAGCACTTTGGGTTGATTTTTCAAGAGTTTAGCCATTTCTTTGAAGTCAGTGAATTTATTCTTGAGCTGCCTCGCAAAAAGAGCACTAAGGATGTCAAAACATACCTCAGCTTTAGAGCAAATTTCCACTCTCCTGAATTGGCCTGTCCTCTGCGTCCTTGCTGACAAGAAAAGAAAAAAAAGCCCTGTTCTGTCGGGCTTTTATTCACCTCAGTAAACTCTGTAGTTCTGCTGAACTCTTCTGCAGTATTCCTCACTGTGTCCGAACTTGTAAATGTGTGTAATTCCCTGATCAGTCATACTTTCCTATACATCATTAGATGAAGCATGCACGTAATTATGGAAAATAAAACAACAGTGCAGATTTGAATTTGTGTGCATGCTTTTTTTTTTTTTGCAGGATCTGTAGGCTATGTAAGCTTGGTGTGACATAAGACATCGAGCACTTTAGCCCTGTTTCCTGAAGGCCCACTTGTGTCTGATAGCCTCTTCTGCACTGGAAGGCTCTTGAGTTACATGATATCCTGTCTCTCATCTAGTATCTTAAGGCTCAAAACAATGCACACACTCTATTGTACAAAAACCCCTTTGCATTACTCGAAAGGTACACAGCATGTATTTGTATTAGATTCTGGTTGTTTCTACAGTGGGTATTCTGTTTCTCTTTGAGTTACAGTGTTTTTAATTGACCAGACGTCAAAAGCTTTATTTTTATAAGATTAAGTTCAAAACCAAGGTCTTTGATTAACGAACAAATCAAGAGATATAAAAGGTATTTCTGCCTGTTGGCTCTGCCATTTGGAAATTCTTCCGATTTATTTTTTTTTTTTCTAGGGCTCAGTGCTGTTTGTCTGTTCCCACTCCTGTTATCGTGAGTCAAGAAGAGGAAAGAAAAAAAATGTTCCCCATTCATGTTGCATTGACCTCAAATCTCCCTGAACGGAGCCTTAGTAGTCTCTTTATGTTGCTGAGGAATTTGAACTAGCCATCCAGATTTGCCTGGTGCTGGTGAAGAATTCAGTCAGAGTGTGAGAACAACACAAGAACATACAAAAGGTTCACATTATTCAGACTTCCAAACTTCTTCTGGTGCTTGTGCTCCTGGAACACCGGGCTCCGACGAACTAATAAAAGAGGTATTAACCAGTGGCAACAACCAACGTTACTTGATCACGTATTCAAATTATGTCCATTCTTTTCCCTGTATGTGGAGAAAAATAAACACACTTTGATCAGCCAAGACTTTTAAGCGTGTGTGTGCTTGTTTCATTATTATTATGAAAAATGTTATTAGAAAAATAAACAACATGGGGCATTCTTCTAAAACAGGTAGCCATTTGAATAACTTTGACACTCACTCAGAGTGCTTTGGGATTAAAAAAGTAAAAGGCAAAACAAAAAGAACCTACACATAACTAGTTGGTTAGCTTAGCACAAAGACTGGAGACATGGGGGACTGTTGGAAAATTGTTGTTCTCACTCTTCAGTTTATGTATGGCTTTAAACAATGGAGATCTTATAGGGTGCTGATTTTGTAACCAGAGACTGACTAGCTGCAATATGTAAAAAGTCCTTTTAAAAAAAAAAAAAGATGACCTGAGCTTCTCTACAATCTTTTCGTGTAGCCAGGGGCGGATTGGCAATCGGGAGTACCGGGAACAATCCCGAACGGCCGGTCCATTTCAGGCCGAACCGGCCGCTGGTCAAAACGTTTCTTTTTATTTTTATATGATACGTAACGCTACCGTACCGGCGGCTGTGTGTCTGTGTGTGTGTTTCAGACCGGGCCAAACCAATACTTCCAATCTTGAAGTGTATACACACACACACACACACACAATATCAATCAGTCTCTATTGTATGGGACTGCATTGTAGTTTTTGAGTATGAGTGGGTGTGAGTATTTGTAACTATTTTAACACTCCGACTGACTATACACATGACATGATGGGAGTTAGCCGTATACTGTGGGACTTATGTGTTTGAGATTAGGTTTTGCTGACCTGGTAGTGTTCAGTGCAGTGGTGACTTGCTTATACAACCTGAGGAGGCAGGTGTTATCCAAAAGTTTCTTGAAGGTCTTCAGCTTAATCTGATTGTCTTTATACCATAAAAACACTATTAGAATGAAAATAAATGCAAAAAATCCTGCTCGTGCACCAAGGGCACTCGCGTAAAAGGCCTCTCCGTCTTAAAGTCCCGGGCTGAATTTCAGTCCCAGTACGTCCCTGCGTGTAGCCTGGTTGGGATAGAAAATCCAAAAGTCTGAATTTACCCTTTAGCCCGTCAACGATCCGCCCTCATTAAAAGGTGTTCGGAGGTGCTGCTCATCAGCCAGCTGTCGCCTGCCCCCCCCCCATGTGCTGTGCTTATGAGACCAGAAGAGACGTAGGAGAAAGAATAAGGACAAAACAAAGTAGTTAGACGGGTCAAACCATCGCCTGGCCTGGCCAAATCAGCTTGCTGGATCTGCCAAGCAGGTACCGGGGCCGAATACGGCGGAGGGACGCAGCAAAAACTCAACCGCTGCGGCGGCGCACGTGTTCGTTGTTAGCGGTGCAGTAAAACTAACAAACAAATAAAACAAGCTAGCATGCGGCAGTTTGCTTCAGGGCAGCTGACGTCGCTTCATGGAGGAAGTGATGGCAGTTAAATGTTGGTCGGCTCTGGACGCCAAGTTTCCCGTCCACCTGTTGACCGCTTCAAGTCCTCCGGAAGGCTTCATCTTCCCTTGGATGTCAGGAATCTCGACCTTTGTTCACAAAGCTACCGTACTGTAAGTACTCGCTGCTTGTGCTAACTTTCTTATAGTGAGTTGATGTATTGGCTGTGAAGTTATTGTTGTGAAGCTATGGCTGCTTTAATGAATAGTGACGTCATGTCTCCTTACCTGTGCATTGCTGTCAGGTGTAAGTTGCTTTCTTGTAGAGGCTGAGCTTATTTTTCGGCATGTGTGATATGACTGCTAAAGTTTTAGTATTATGACTGTTATGGACTGAATTGCATTTGTGCCATTTTAAAAAAAAAAAAAAAAAAAAAAAAAAGTTGTAATCTATTTATTGAATTTTTACAATAATAACAGGATACAAATACAGGAGAATCATGAAAAAAATCCCCCCCCCTCCCAAAAAAAAGTATCATTTAGCAGACGCTTTTATCCAAAGCGACTTACATATGAGGAAGACAATGGAAGCAATATAACAACACAAGGTAACAAAAAGCATAAGTGCATCAAAAAAACTAGTCTGATTAAAGCCTAGCACAGTATACAAAGCTAAGGATAGGAAGGTTTTTTTTTTTTTGAGAAGAGCTAGAAAGGAAGAAGTTAGTGATTGTCAGTTAGGTGTTGACGGAAGAGATGCGTTTTTAAATGCTTTTTAAAGGTGGCTACAGAATCTGCTGATCTTGTAGAAGCAGGCAGATCATTCCACCAATGTGGAACGGATCCAGAGAAGGTGCGCGAGAGTGATTTTATTCCTTTTTGACATGGTACCACCAGATGTCGTTCGTTTGCAGAGCACAGGGACCTGGCAGGAGCATAGGTCTGTATGAAAAAGCAAAGATATGTTGGTGCAGAACCAGTGGTGGTCTTGTAGGCCAAGAGCATCGCTTTGTACTTGATGCGGGCGGCAACAGGGAGCCAGTGTAACCTAATGAAGAGAGGAGTTATGTGCGCTCTCTTCGGTTCATTGAAGAACACTTTTGCCGCCGCGTTCTAGATTATCTGCAGAGGTTTGGTTGTGCAGGCAGGGAGTCCAGCCAGAAGCGGGTTGCAATTGTCCAGTTTGGACAAGACAAGAGCCTGGACTAGGACTTGTGTAGACTGCTCAGATAGGAAAGGCCTGATTTTCCTGACGTTGTAGAGGATGAATCTGCTGGACCAGGTGGTGCGGGCGACATGGCTTTTGAAGTTTAGTTGATCATCAATTACCACCCCCAAGTTTCTGACCGTGCTGGACAGAGTAACGGTCAATAAACCTAGTTGAATGGAGAGGTGGTGGTGAATCTTTGGGTTGCCCGGTATCACAAGAAGTTCCGTTTGGTCCAGGTTCAGCTGCAGGTGATGGTCCTTCGTCCAAAGCGAGATGTCACTCAGGCATGCCGAGATGCGAGACAGTTGAATCGTCAGGTTGAAACGACAAGTGGAGCTGTGTGTCATCCGCATAGCAGTGATAGGAAAAGCCATGCTTCTAAATGACCGAGCCGAGGGATCTCATGTGCCCTGAGGCACCCCTGTATTGAGATGTTGGGACTCCGAGACCTCGTCTCTCCAGGATACTCTGAATGACCGACCCGAGAGGTTCGATTTAAACAATTGCAACCCGATTCCTGAGACACCCATAGCTTTGAGAGAGGACAGGAGGACGTGGTGATTAACTGTGTCAAAGGCCGCAGACAGGTCCAGTAAGATAAGTACGGATGACTTGGATGTCGCCTTTGCCAGTCTCTGAGAGCAGTGCGGTCTCCGTGGAATGGCCGCTCTTGAAACCAGATTGGTTGCGGCCCAGGAGATTGTTCTGAGTGAGAAAGGAAGAGAGCTGGTTGAATACAACTCGTTCCAGAGCTTTGGCAATGAAGGGACAGAGGGAAACCGGTCTGTAGCTTTCTAATAGTGTCGGATTGAGAGTGGCTTTCTTCAGTAGCGGTGTGATGCGGCCTTCTTTAAAAGCTGTGGGGAACGACCCAGTGGTGAGGGAGGAGTTGATAATGTGGGTCAGAGCAGGGACAACAGACGGAGAGATGGCCTGAAGGAGATGGGTGGGGATGGGATCCAGCGGGCAGGTGGTAGGGTGGTTAGAATGAATGACCTTGGAAACGTCAGCTTCAGATAGACGAGAGAAATGCATGAGTAATAATGATCTAATGTGTAGTCACAGTGGCAACTTTTCTGCATTGAGACTTTATTTTTACTTTTTAATACCTTTAAGTACATTTCCTGATTATACCATATATGTTTCCTTAGGTAACACTTTCAATGCAGTACTTTTACTCAGGTAAATGATCTGAATAGTCCCTCTACCACTGCTGTTTACATTACCCATTCATGTACCCTTTCCTCTTGCTAAATGGGAAACCCAGCATGGATTTTCTCGCTCCTAGGTAGTCACATTAACACTTTTTGCACACATTCAGCTAGGCATTAGAGAATGGATTTATGTGACAGCTTGCTTTATTCTCCATAATTAGCCTTATTTCTAAACTGCTGAGCTCTTGTTCTGTGACTTATGCTGCTGCTACACTCAGTAGCACTCATCTGCAACGTTAAGCCTATATTCATGTGTTGCTGGTCATCTGCTGCTTATCACTGCTATAAAAAATGTTAGAAAAAAAGAACTGTCTGCTCCAAATGTTGTTATTATTCTTATTGTTAATTATCTGCTGCATAGCTAACCATTTCCTACTGTCTCTCTGTCTCTTTTAGCACTCCTTTCAGATGTCGCTCTTTCCTTTCATTACAGCATGTGGCCAGTTTAACAGAAGCTGTAATAATATATATTGAGGTAAAACCTGTGATCTGCCGGTTCATCCACTCACTTAAAGCTTCCCAGCTTTAATTGAGATTAGAATTTCTTTCACACTGAACCAATTAGGAGAAATACTTAGCATATACTTATTCAAGTTTTAGTATCAAGAAGGTCAGCCTTTGTAAGAAATTGACACATTGTAGGAGATGTTGGTACAAGCCTTAGCAATTACAAAAAAAGATTACTACATTGATACTTTTCTTACATGAAATTCTGTTATTTTGATGCCCATCTCTCAAAAGCTTCTGTCTCTTTCCCTCTCTCTCCATTTAAGTTAGAATAAATATTACCATGTGAGTGTGATTTTTGGATTGATGGGTGACTACAGTGCCCGGAGGCAACTATTTCAACTCACAAGCCTGTCTGTGTTTTCTAACCAGCTTTCATATCATAGAAGAAGACACCCACACGTATACACATGCACACCGCTTTGACTGGACCTCTTTGAGTGTGTGTGTGTGTGTGTGTATATCTAACTTAATTTGACTCAAACATGCTCCCCTCACTGGGAGAGAATCATGTTTTCAGCAAAACCGGGCCTGTGTTGTTAAGATTCACGGTGCCTCTCTGCCATCCCTTGCAGTGTTGCAGAAGAGGGAATAATATGTTGAATATCATTAGCAAGGATATTGTGACATCTTCAGTGTGCTGCTTATACCTTAACCTTAACGTCTGTGTGTCTTTGCAGTCAGTCTGGACAGTGGATGTGGCTGTTTGTTTGTTTTTTCTATGCCTGCGAGTGTATCTGTCTGTGAATATTTCCCATAGCATCCCCTATGTGTTTGTGTGTGGACCAGTCAATCAGCTAGCAGTTAGTTTGCACTTTCTGTGGGTTCAGGTTACTGCTGTGGTTGATGGTACACACTGGATCTCAGAGCTGCCCACCGAAATGTATTGACCATATCCTCGACTCTATTTCCTCCTCATCAGCTTCTTCCTTGTTCCCCTCTTCTTCCTCCTCTTCATCCTCCCTCCAACTCGTCGTTCAGCTCTTTTCTGTCTGAGACCATAATCTTCGACTAGAGAAAAGGCAAAAACCTTGATGTGATTCAGACAACCGTGTCTGTACCTCTTCTTTAAATGGTGTCTCCAGTGCATGAACAGACTTGTCGATGTTTGTGTGAGGCAGCTCAGGTAGTTGCATTGATAACAGCAATGACCTCGCGGAGTGCTTAACTTTGACTGCCTCTCCTTTTAGTTCTGAATCTATTGTCTAGCAAGGAAAATTAATTTGAGAACTGAAGACCTTGTTTATGCTAAAGACTTGCTGGTTCCAGCATCTTTGATTTGCTGCTTTTCTCTGTGAAACATCATCATGAACTGTATCTCCTTGGGTTTTAGACTGCTGGTTGTAGCTATGTTGGGCTACATTTTGTAAACTAAACAAGTAATTAATTCATTCAGAAAATCAACAGATTAATCAATAAGGAAAATAATATTTAGTGTACATTGTTCATTAAGTGATGACAAAACCTAGAGTACATCCGGTCAACCATCTACATGGTTGCCTTGTGTAAAAGTCGTCATTCATAGAAATGTTGACATGTCGGTTAAAGACATATGCGTCTTCATCTTTGAGAATCTACAAACATTCT
Organism: Coreoperca whiteheadi; assembly: GCA_011952105.1. NCBI lineage: Eukaryota > Metazoa > Chordata > Actinopteri > Centrarchiformes > Sinipercidae > Coreoperca > Coreoperca whiteheadi. The sequence goes on along the minus strand of CM022491.1, from coordinate 3,351,725 downwards.
TTGGTTGTGTATCCTATGTTCAGATTCTGCAACAATAAATATCATGTGTTTTAAAACCAAATAGCTAAAACAGATGTTTTTGTAAAAAAAATTTTTTGTCTGTTGTACCGCCACAGCCCCATTAGATGAGCTAAGAATTCTATTAGTATTTTATTCACACTATGAATTATTTAAAAGTGCATATTGGTATGATATTTCTTCCACACAAGATATAGTGATCATGGAGTTGTCAGTGCTAATCCTTGGTCTCTCTTTCGCTAGGCTTGGTCAAGTTTGCATTCGTATAACAAGCTGGATGTTTCAGCTATTTATACATTACTTTTAGTTTTCAATTTTCCAGGTCTCCGCTCCCTTGGTAACTAGCTCTCACACACTCTCAATCGTAATATGTGGTGTGTTTATTTTCCGCCCACACAAATATGTTGGTATACCTTTTTCATTTCTTTTTTTTTCCCAAATTAGCTGAGCTGCTCCATAGTCCTTCCATGTAACCCCTGCTAACTGCAGAAGTACCCATGCCCCTGGTTGGTGGATCACTGCTTTAGACCACAGTTTGAAGGAGGCATTCCCCACTAAGGTTACAAGGTATCCGCCAAATGATGCTGACTCACATTTTGGACATGAGCAGATTTCTTGATTATATATTTGGTAGTATCTGTTTGTACATAAATGCCTAAGGAAAAAAAAAAAGGCAGACGGGCTTGCGCAGTTTATGCTTTGTGTCTGCAGTTATGCTTATTTGGAAAAGGTAATGCGACCTGTGCTCTTGAAGCTGCTCTCTTAGTTTCAAGTTCAAATTTCTCAGTAGGGTTGTTTTGTTTTTCTAACTGCAGGTGAGATGAGACAGCGTATCCCAACTGTTTTGTGATTAACTTCCATTCAAGCCCTACAGGCTCGAGGATTACTTACCGTAGCGATACCAGCGCCACATCGACTGCAAGCAACTGTGATTAGAGCCTGTGATGAGAGCACGAAGCAAGGGCAAAAACGCAATGGGATTGGGTGACATGTTAAAGGCTTGATATTCTTCCAAACTGTAGTTGCGACGGTCATGTGCACCGCTGCTTCTTCTTCTTTTACCTTTCCTTGGTGTCTGTGTGTGCTCGTCTGTGAGACCGTAGAAGGGCAAGTGGGGGTGAATGATCCCCTCGTCCTGTTCTGTTTAATCGGATGGAGACTGTATGCCCCTGGCTAGTATAGTCTCTCACACACACACACAGCCTATCAGTGACCCATGTATAGCATTCAGCCATTTGGAGTCATTTCAATGCAACAGTCATTTTCCTTCAGGCCAGACAAAGGCTGTTCATCTGCCCAAGAGCACATACAATTTTCTTCAATCTGAAGTCTCTCTTGCTCCACTTCTGATTGATAGACTCGGTGATCCAACGCTCTTCTCTAGATGTCTCTCATTCCTTTTCTACTCCTTCGCTGCCCTTTCTCTTTATGCCAAAGGATCTCTTTATCCCTTTCTCTCTCTTTGTCTCCTCATTGTGGAGGAAAGAGTTTTGGAGCAGGTGTGACATCATTTACACTTTGGTGTAGAGGAACCGGTGATAAAGAATAGCGTACTAACAGTTATTAAAAGACCGCTGTTTCAGCCCTATACTGGCTATACTATGTGAGTGTTTGGAACATGGATTTTAGATTTGTTCTACTGAGAAAACTCTCCTCTTTGAAGAAATAAACTAGCCACGTTCCTTGTGATTAATGCAGAAAAATACGCCAAACATTTTCTAGTTCCAGCTTCACAATTTTAAGGACTGCTGCTGATTGCTGCTTTTCTTTGTCTTATGTGATAGTTTTTGGACTGTTGGCTAGACTAAACAAGACCTTTTGAAGATGCCACCTTGGGCGTTTTCGGAAACTGTGATAGGAATTTTTATTTGTATTTTAGATATTGTATAGACCAAACAATTGATTAATCAAGGAAATCATTGTCAGATGAATCAATAATAAAAATAATTCTTAGTAGGAACCCAAGAAAGTAAACACCTTTGGCTCTGGGAACTTGTGATTGGCATATGTGACATGGCCTTATTTTCTGACATTTTATTAATTTCTTTTATTCAGCAAAAGAAATGTGATTAATCCGTAATGAAAACATAATAACCTATATCAAGGTATTTATTATATTTCAAGTTAACAATGAAAGTTTATATGCCTTTTTCCACAGATGGCGTTTTGACACGTCACAGAAAAGCACAGGTGTAAGTAATAAAATGAATGATGGTATCGTGGATGCTGACTCACTGTCACGGCTTCCTGGTACACTTGAATAGAACGGGGGCATCGTTATTGGTAACACCTGTGCTTTTCCTACTGTGACAAATCAAAATATCTGCCATCAAAAAGGCCTATAAAATTCTCAACACTAGGTCCAACCACATCTCGTGGCCTTCCTCGGGTGGATGGAGTTGCTCAGTTGTCATGGAGATGGTTTAGTTGTTATCATAAGACCTAAGCATGGAATTTTGGTTCTGTGATAACAGGTGGTCATATATGGGGGAACTGTTAAAACCTTTAAAATGATTCAGTGAGGTGGTCGTATGTGGGCGACATGTCTGTTCAAAGACTCTGTTGCCGAATGGGAATGGCCTCCTTGAGCTGCTCCATGACAGTGACCCCTTCCAAGTCGATGCTGAGAACAGTTTTGTACAACTTGTAGTTAATAGGCTAGGCATGGTTTTGTTTTTGTTTGTCTAAAAGAAATAGTTTGCTAACTAAAATGCAAAGTTTGCTGTGTGGACCTTTGTCTGCTTGCTGGCGCATGAAAAAATTGCAGCAGGTGTAAGATAACGCAGAGATGTGTTTTTATAGGTTTATGGAAACTTGAATACTTGGTAATGTGTATGCGTGCACACATGCATGTTTATTCCTTCCACAGCTAAATATAAGAGGTCTAGTGCGACAGAGTCAGAGTGCTCATTACCTGCTAAATTACCCAGGATCCTGTGGGAGGCCTGCTCTGTCTGTGCTGCTACAGTAACTCAGCGGTAGATGGAGAAGCCCAAACTCGAGATTCTTAAGTGCTTCACAACACTGGATGACTGGACTCGACTCTGCTTCCAACTCTGACTCTACCATGAGAAGTGAATGTATTCTATGTCATCTAGTGTTTGAAATGAAATCAAATTGGCATGTTCAGTCACTTATCTGAAACTCTGCCATTTTTAATCTTTTTATTTTGGGGAACGTCTGGTTTTTCAGCCACACCATAACACTCTGTTGACCACTGAGCATTGTGAGGATTGACTTTTCTCAAGGGCACTTCAGTGGTAGTAGTTATTGTATTTTACTATACAATACAACAAAGATTTTCTAACCTTTTTAGCTCTATGATCTTGGCAATCCCATCAGTTCGGTTTGGTTCAAGCCTCTTTCACTCGCTCTTGTTGTTGTACTATTTCTCATCAAAGTGTTTTCTCTCACTCATAGATCTGCACTGACATTTGTGACCTGTGGGATCAAAGCTAGTTCCTGCTACAGTTCTACCATCCCAATTGCTAGAATGGATCTAACCCTGACCCCAGGAGTATTCAGGTTGAGAGCTCTTATGGGTTTAACTTCTACTTGAAATTACCTACATCAGATCAATAACTACAACTGTAGTTCCTTAAGGGTTGTACTTTCAGGTGATCAGCCAATTTATCTGTCTTGCTCTAGTATTAAGTCTTTGGTGGAATGTTTTTACTGAAAGTTTGTTTAAGCGTTTATGAAAACATAGAAATACAGTGTTTTGTTATGCATAAGACAGGACAAGTTAAACTTCTCTGCACTTTACTGGCTCTATTGTCTGCTGATGTAAGGTCTTATCTGACATTTCCAAGCAATCAATATTTTGTTTGTGTGTGACATTTGCAAGCAGTTCATAATTTTGTATGGCTGCAGATTTAATGGTTTTGACCAGAGTGTACCAGAGAAGGTTGAACCAGTGATCCAAACTGTAGAAATCTCCAGATGACACGTGCTGATTACACACCATATATAGACGTGTTTCTGTTCACGTCCAAGAAGTCTTTGCAGCCTTTTGAGATGGAGCCATGAAGTAAATACTAGAATGCTCATGGGGCCGTGGAAAAGGAAATTAATCCATGACCTTGAGTTGGAAAGGTTGAGGCATTGTCAGGCTTGTGCTGTATCCCAGGGACCTGACAGTCTTGTTATAAATGAAATGCAGGGTTATTTACCACTACACAGGATCTGATATAAGCAATCCTTGATCTACAGTGGGAGATGTCTTTATTAGAAACTTAGATTGAATGTTAAAGGGGAATGGTGGGTGAGAGTAGGTACGATTTGATGCACGTCACGTGTTGTCGCTATTTTGGTCTCAATCACACTAGGCTTATAGGACGACTGGCCCTTCTGGCATTACGGAGCACTTACTACATAGATGGGTTCATTACATTTGAAAGTGATTTTCTAAAGTAATCTAGTTTCATGGTAGCCACTAGATTGTCCACAAAAGTGAACATTTTGTTGCTTTTATTTTGTTAAGTTCAAAGTAGTTATATTTTTGTCATTTAGAAATGCAGTTACAAGAGAAATTAGTTACGGTTAATTAAATAAGTGGCAGAGACAAGGGTGTCATGCATCCAAGCTTTTTGAAGGTGCACAGTTTCACAACTTGTAATGAGCTGTTTCACCTCATCTTGAAAACCTTCAATTAATTTGTTATCCAAGATAATATATCTAATATTGATATAGGGATGGAAGCCTTACATGCACTTTTTTATTGGGACTGATTTTAGCTTTTATTTGCATTTTCTCGTGCAGCTACTAAAATTATATATGATAGAGACAGTAACCCCATAGAATCAAACTATAGCCTATCAGGTGATATTGGTGACTATAATCACTTAATCGCTGTAAGTTTTCTCCTGAGGTGCTCTCCAGTCTTTTTTTTTTTTTTTTGTTTTCTGCTGCTGGACGCTCATAATAAAATTAAATGTGTCATTCAGAAGAAAATCAGCCATGCGTCTCTGGCTACATATGTTAATGTTCACACGAAGCCAACTCGTTCCCAGTGATCAGCTACTTGAGGTGCCAGGTTTATCATCAACCTTCACCCCTGTCAGTAGCGATCTATAACTGTAAATGAGTGACACTAATAAATAGCAATACCGAACAGGAAAAGGCTGTTAGATGATTAGTTTGCCAGCTAAGATGCATACAGTCCCAACACGTAGCTACAGTTCTTACCTCCACTAGGTATCTGTTGTCTCTTGCTAAAATAAATTAAATTTTAAAAAACTTACAGTGCTGTAACATTGTGGGTTAATACTATTAAAGGGAAAGTACAGTAAGCTAACACTAATTGCTAATATGACATGCATTATATGGTTAAAATCACAGATGCTAAATTCACTCACAATAATGCTGATGTCACAGTAACATGGCAGACAATATTTTGGACGCTCTTAGAAATTTGAAAAAATGTGTTTAGAAATATTACACACTTATCAATATTAAGTGAAATTAAGTATGCTTAATTACTTAGCCTAAACATATGTCTATTGTTTGTTTAAAAGTAAAATTATCTTAGATTTACAAAAAAACATGCACACATGACATCACTCATTGATTCTGTTTTTCATTTGCAGACATACATTAATTTCACACATACATATCTATTTCCACGATAGCTTCCCTTTTCCACAATAAGCCGTAAACCAAGTAGCTCTCACTGTACTGTCTGACTTTAGTTCTTTTGGTTGGCTCAGGTTTAGTCATTTGAAATGTATCAACTTTTTTTAAACTCCTTTTTTGGACAGTCGCTGTTTATCTAGAAAATGTGTGCGCTGGGAAGCCTGTTGTGTTGCTATGACAACCGGCCACAATGAGCCTCCGTCACCAGTCTCGGCTGTGGCATAACCTGCATATTTAATGGGGTTTTTAATCGGTTGTTTGTGATGTTGATTTATCATTCCTTCTGTTTTGACATGTTTGAAAATGTAATATAAAAATGTAAATGTTGCCTTGTGGGGGAACATTTAAAAAAGAAAAAAAAAATAATACTGCAAGAAAGAGAAAATTAACTTCACTGCTCTAAAGCCATCAAACCTTAAACATTTGAGGGCGCGTCATATTGAATGGTCATGAAACCATATGGATGATGCCGAGAAGTGCAGAAATGAGCTGATAGCAAAGCTATCTACACAACATTGAGATGATTCAAAACTCAAGATTTTCAGTTTCCAAAATCATGTCTACCTTTCCCATTTATAATTGTGAAAACTCCTCCTTACCTCTCTCATACTCGCAATATAGTCTTGGATGTGTCACAGCACAGGAGCTGTTTTTGTTTCTAGTGTTTATTATCACGAGGAAGTTAATCAAAATGCTTTGAATAATTCAAATGAATTGTCTTCCTAGACATCAGTATAAGCAGTTTATAAATATCTTTCAGCATAATTTGATTGCCAGTGCACTGGCAGAGAGAAAACAAAACGCACAACTTTCCCTAATCAGATCTTAACTGGCAGGTTATGAGTTGTGCCAGACAGGAGAGACTGCCAGTAAGTCTCACTCAATAGAGGGAGAAGGACCTTTACGGCTCATTCGTGTGTGTCTAGAAGACAGAATAGGAGCCCATTTGTGTGTACCCACTTAGGAAAATATCAGTCCACATCAAAAATGAGATCCTTAGTGGTACAGTCAGTCGGTTGCACCGTTGCTTTGATTATGCCTCCATGGTGTGTGTGTTTCTGTCTGTGTGAGTGCATTCGTGGCTTACAGGTGGCCAGGTCAGACTTTGCTGCGTGGGGTCGCAGCACCCTAGTTCACCATTTAGGAGAAAGTGAGAGGATATATATATATCTATATATAGGAAGGTTTAAGAAGAGGGTGGAAAGGGGGCAAGACCCTCTGAGAGAGGAGAGGAAGAATGCAGGAAAGGAGGAGCTGTAATAAGTCAGCATTGTCAAGGGATGGATGAGAAGTAGCATGGGTGAACAGAAATTGCTGTTTTATTGATTGGTGGTTGTTGCCTTTAGTCAACAAAAGAAGGCCCTTTCTCTTTCCTCAAAAACTTTTAACACAACCACCACATCCTCACACAAACATACACACACCATCACTATAATCCCACCCCCTGCAATGCCTACACATCCTGTACCACCTGCATTATTGAAATAAACCTGTCACTGCAAAAGTAGGGAGCCAGGCCCAGATCAAACAGCAGTCAGTGTGACAGAGACAGAGGGAGGCCCTGCTGAACTAGAAAGACCTAGTTCACAGCGGGGCTGTGAAAATTACTTTTGGGCAGTTTGAGAAGAAGTTGTTTCTCCCCCCCCCCCCC
>CM022491.1:3258829-3344397 GCA_011952105.1 Coreoperca whiteheadi | reverse complement strand
CAACCCCCCCATCCCAGTTAAAGGAACAGTTCACCCAAAAGAACAATTCTATCATCTTGAGGACAAAATTCATGGATAGATGGTTTTTTTGTAACAATTAGATTGAAAGTTATCCTTTTTCTGTTCCAAAAGGGGCACTGAGAGAGATATGTGCACTATCCAAGATACTATTTTCTGTACTCTGAATAATGTCACATTTTTAATACAGGCTTTTTAAAATATTGTTTGGCTACAAAGTATGACACAACTGTTGCCTTGAGAAATTTTATTAGCGCTGAAATGATTAGTTGATTTAAGTTGATCAAAAGATAATTAATTGGTGACTATTTTGATAATCAATTAAAGTAATTTCTCAAGCGAAAACGTCAAATCACTGTTATGAGGGTAGAGGGCTCAGTGGTCGATGGCTATCATCCTTTGGCAATGGACGATGACATCGTTCATCAGGCAAACCCTCATACCCACCACAAGTAACACCTGAAGACTAAGGGGGGAGTTTATTTAGATTCTGGTTATGCAGTTAGAGCGACGGGGCTGCGGTGATTTTTATAGGTATGGGTTGTTTGAGCTTCTGGCGGTTAACAGGTTGGCCTAATTTGATTTCTTATGTGTGTTTGGGTGCGCATTCAGGTAGGCAAGATTAATCCTCTGGTCTTCGTCACTTAATGTCTCAACATCGGAGGAGTTATTGGAACTTTGTTTGCGGGAGAATGAGTAAAGATCGCCGAGCATTTTGAGTTGTCGGGGATAATTGGTTGAAAGTGCATATGACTAATATTCTAAAAGGAAATCTGTTGGAAGTGGGTGTTCTCCAGTCTAAAATGCATGCTGTTGGAGCTGGATTGGACACGGTTGATACGTATACCTGTAGTGAAGATGGGTTAACATTTGAGCAGCGCAAAGAATTACTATTGTTGCAGATGGAAATGAAGACTTGTGCTGGAAGTTTGACCATGGAGAGAGAGACTGGTTTTTAAAAGTTTCACCACCATGGAGACAGACACATGGTTCTTGCTTGCATTTTAAACAAAGACAGAGGAAACTCGCAAAACAGTGTTTGTCTCTTTATCGTACATTTGTAAACTGCGCCTGGATATGACTAGCTTGTGTGTATGTTTTTATTATATCTAACAGTTTTCTGTGTAACAAGGTAGCATGAACAAACAGAAATGACACAAGAAATAGGAGGAGAATAATGAGAATGTGAAAGACCTCCCTTTCTTCTTCTGCACCTCAAAGGTGCCAAAACTGTCAGTTTGTTTTCGGCCTGGCAGGTGAGCACAGCTGTTCCACTGGCAGGCTGCTGTTATCTCACGCTCTCACTCACACTCAGTCACTCACACACACACACACACACACACACACACACAGGTGGGGGAGGAGAGAGAAAGAGACAAAAGAAAAGCGTTGATAAAGAAAAGCGAGTGGAGCAGGAAAACAGACTGGCAAGCCATTGAGGTAAATTGAGAAATGCGTAGATGTGAACTTTTGGGCATGAAAAGAGACCAGACGGAAGGCAAGGAGAGAGGCATAAAGAGGATGGAGATGGCAGGCAGACAGAAAACGGAGATTGAGAGAACAGTAAAGAGTGACAGGTCGAAGGGGAGTAGTGACAAGTAGTAGAAATTCTTGGAAGAAAAGAGGGACACATAGATGGAAAATGGAATGAAAATATGCACAAAAAAATTGCATTGGCAATGCATTTCTTCAATTACACATCCCAGACCTGACAATGATTGGTCTAGTGGTGATCTTTATTTTATTTTTTTTATGGCCCAACAGCAGCTGACAATAATAGTCTAAGGTTTTAAAAGACACTTAATTGTACAGGAATTTTCTTCTGACAAAAAAGGGACATTTATCTAATTAGCGTTTCAATTGGTCAAAGGTTTGTATGAAAAATAATTTGCCCAACGAATGATTTCAGCAAAGACAGAACAGCTGGTGGGGACATTCAGAGAGAGAGAAAGGAGGGCGACACTGATGGAGAATTACGGAGCGGTGTCTTCACTCTGACTTTGGCTTTGTGGACTACCTGCTGAGATAAGTTCACATACGTAAATAAACTCACTCACACTCATCTCACATATAGTCTCCCTCACACACATTCCTGCATTTCTTCCCTGTAATTCGTCTCTGGCGTTGTCAACGACACCGGAGCACAAGACACTCCTGAGACCTCCACTCTGTTGTCGTGGTCGTACTTCATCTCAGTGGGGTGTGCTTCGAGGGCACAGATCTTCTGTCACTGTGTGTGCTACAGAGAAAGAGAGAGAGGTAGAGGTGAAGTTGTGGAGGCTAGCTCATTAACCACACCTGGAATATGAGGTAGCAGAGTGGCCTATAGTGAAAAGAGAGGCCGCTGATTGGATCTTAACAAAAGCCACGATGTACATCAGCAGCCCTTGAACCACAACCCGTTCATTAATAATTCAAGCTGAAGAAGCGAAATTATCAAAATATAAATGTGAAATGAGTCAGTGGAGGCTCATATCCTGCATGCAATTGTCAATCTACAGGTTCGAAGATGGTGTCTGGCAAATTTCACTATATTCTAAATTAACAGCAGTCACTTGATAAATGCGTTTACCTACTTTTAGGCTGCTGTCCAAGCTCCTGGATTTATGCCACATGCTTTGCTTCTATAATGTCCTTAAGGAGGAGCACTATCACAGCCCAAATGTTTGGTGTAATAGTTCAAATTCATCAGTTCACTTTATGTCGGACACTTTCAGTCCATGTAACAGAGAGAGATATATATATATATATATATAATATTTTCAGACCGTGAATGCAAATTATCTCATTCCCTTTTTGTGAAACTTGTGCCCTCACATCAAATTAATATTTTTGCCCTCATGTGCCTGATGAGGTCACAGAGTGGCAAGATATTTTAGTCTCCCTCTTGTTTTGGAATCCCCTGAACCCGCCATTAGCAGAGCGTTGCTATTTAGATATTACTTACCAATAGACGGGATTAGATGTTGGACCTCAGCTGATTTCCCGCATTTAAAAGGGTACTCCACTGATTTAGCATTACACTCCTATAACATTGTTGACTTAAAATCAATACAACAGAACCAGGGTTACCATCTTTTTTCCACATATTCTACTACCTTGTGAAAACCTGTGACCTACATTAATCACAATGCAACTGGACCAATGACATTTTAGTCAGTTATTCAAGTGTGTTATGCTAGTCGTTGCTCATTTTCATTTTCAAACTTCAGCTCTTCAGCCCCAACCTGAGCAACTTTTTCCAGGTCCTCCTGAAAGATTCCCAAACACTCTCACTCCATCATGGAGTTGCATCTTTCCTGGGTTTTCGTTCCAAATGATCTTCCCTGGAACACCTCCAGAGGGTGGCAGCCTGGCTTAGTGTTATCCCCGAATTCAGCTGGCTTCCTGTCAATATAAAAGAGCAGCGGCTTGATATCAAGGTCCTCCGTAATCGCTGCGCTCACTCACACTATCACGTAGAGTGAGACCAGCCACCCTGCGGAGAAATATCATCTTGGCCGCTTGTCTGTGAAATCATTCTTTCAGTCACTGCCAAAAGCATGTGACCACATGTGAGGGGGTTCAACGATGACTGACTGGTAAATTGCAGCCAAGGCTCCTAACGAGCAGTCATTCATATATTTTTTTTATTATCATCACTTTTCAATCACACTGTATATTGAGTCTTATTCACATGGGTATAATTGGAACCTTGACTGAATATTTTCTGGATGTGAAGTTTGAATTGCCAGCACTGCCTGCTTTCGGCTTACATCTGCATGAATTTTAGAGGCCAATTTTCACCCCTCAAACCTGGCAAGGCATAATGAGATGGTTTTTAAAGGTTTGTTAATCAGATTATTACATTTTTACTTTAATTAAATACTCTGAATTTGTAATGTATTCTACATAAATTTCAAGGTGTAACCTATAATAATAGGACCTGTAGCTCTCTGCCAGCTCTGACTATGGACTGAGAAAATAGGCTCATGAGTTGAGACTGTTTTCCTCCATTAGCTGTGCATCAATAGCACTTCCAATGCGTGCCAGAGCTAATAAGTGACCAGCTGGTGCTTAGAAACCAAGCGCCTGAAGCCTTGTCAGGAAGCCTGCCGTCACAGTCTAGTCCCTGCCACAAAACAAATTTCTGGTGACAGCATGACATACGCTTAAAACAGAGAGGACCACGGCACTCCGCTTCTTTCCTCGCTATTAATTAGCAGTAGGTGTGTCAGTGGCAGAAGTGCAGACTGTTGACAAAGAGTGTGGGCACCTGCACCTTTATTAGTCTTTCATGGCACTAAGGAGAAGTGTCAAACATAGGCCGGCATTCCTCCTAACATTTCTGTTGTTTTACAATCAAATATCTGGGAACTCAGTGTATTTTCTTTTAAATGAATCAAGAAGTGAGGAGCTGCCTTTTACACTGAGTGGCTTCCGGCCAATATATTAAATGGTTATTGATATACCCGTTCATGTTCGTAACCAAAGAATATAAATATTGGTTAAGCTTCAGCTGTTAGGTATTGAGCATGTGGCAACACTTAGCACGTTTCTATCATGAATGTTTGTGTGTGACGTTAATAGAGTTGATGGAAACATAAGCAAGGTTTGTGAAAATACTAGTATACAAAACTGCTCTTCAAAATGAGCTGTTCATCAAGCAGCCTGCTGCCCCAACTCTAATGACTTTATTTTTCACATGTGGGGCAATTGCTGGTATGAAAATTTCCGTCACGAGTTCTCTCCATCTTAATTTGTGCTCAGCCAGCTGTGAGGGAATTGTTGAACATTGTTTTCCCTACAAAGTGTACATATCATAACAGGGTTGCCCCAACACCGCTTTGGAGCCCTGTGCTGTCCTTCGCCCCACCTGCCGTCACGTTGTATATTGTATGGTCTGCCATGTAAAAACCTGATTTTAAAAAGTATCAATTCATACGAGACTGTGAACATCAATGTCTTCATGTTTTAGGATAAATACCATGGCATGCATGACCATTTATTAAAGCCGATATCTGAAATGTTGCCACAACGTTGCTCTGCAGTTGCTTCTGTAGTATAGATGGGGGAGTTATTGTAGCTGGATGTGTGGAAGTGTGCTGAATATTATATGATCTGTTCCAAAAATGTATCAGCTAGCAAAGTGTGATACTATGGCTCGTGTAAAAATACAAATATGCTGTCAAGTGTGTGTATATGTGTATGTTTTCAGATTGCTCAAACGCAACTAAATTCTCGATTTTAATGTGTCTTCTGTGTAGGGAAAAGATAATATCCACTGCTACTGTGTTTATGTTAGCTAAGCGTGACTTGTGTTAATCTCCCATTTGCTGTTTCGTGTGCAACACGTCACGGAAGGTCAGATGTTGTAAATAGCACGTTTACGTTTTTGTTTGTCGATAACCACCATTCATGGCACATGTAATCCAGTGAAACTTGTGCTAGGAGCCTAAACCTTCCTGACCTCGCTTCTCTGACCTCCAGATGGGATCATAGAAAGTGCTGCTGGAAGTATTTTGGCTTTTACTTTCCCCCCAAACTACCAGCTTCAGACGCCCACACTAATGAAAGTCCTTTCTTATCTGTCCTCATGAATTTTAATACAGACACACAGATTACATTTCTGTAGATACTGCAAAGCCAGAGGAAAGAAATTGCCAAGATTCCGATTGTATGCATGTGAAAGAACACTTATTGTTTTCTATGAATACATCAGCAAGCCCAAGGATGGATAAAACAAAATTAAATTGTTCCTGTAAAAAGGGATAAGTTAAAATGGTGAATCTCAAAATATAGCTTTTTGCGACGATTCAAACTACATTATAAATCTAACTTTCAAACTTTGATCTTTCGATTTGGAATCATAAGTTGTTTGATACTGCGATCAGAGTGTTTTCTTTTTCTCCTGGTGTAGTGCAGCATTTTGTGCTTCCACCTGAGGAGGATAATCTTGATCATAATGAAGAAGAGTGATTTAGTCTGTAGATGACCTATATCAAAACTTTTAGCGTCATGTCTAATAACCTTCTCTTGCATTGTATCCTTTTGTACAAATTCAACCTGCAAGTTGCCCTTTAAAAACTCTGATTACTGCACAATTAATCACTCATACGAACTAATTTCAAAATGTATTCTTTCAACACATGCGAAAAACTGTGGCGCAAAGAATGTTTTTATTTGGCTGCCTATTTGAAGGCTCTGTGAGTTGCAGCCACCATACAGCCTTGGCCAAAATGTCCTTCACTGTCATTGCCGACAATTGCAAGTTTTTCCATATTCTCAGATGCATCAAACACTTTTCTTTGTTGCCATGCTGATGGGAGGATTCCTGTTGATCTTGTTTAAAATCCCCAGAAGATCAGATGGTCTCAATTTTGTCCCTTTTTTTAGTGTCAATGACAAGGGGTTACCCTGTCCTTGAAGATGAAAACAAGTGGCACTTAGCCGCCAAGCAGCAGTAGTGTGTCAGGAGATGCTTTGCTCTACATTTGGAAACCAGCTCAGGGACCAGTGAGAGCATCTTTACGAACACAACCATATATGACAAGGGAAATTACTGCCACTGAATGACTGCCAGCCTAAACACACACACGCTCACGCACTTGTTTTGTGTTTTTTGCAAACATGGAAAGCCATAAAACCACCTTCTGGCCCTCTCATCTGTTCCCAGTTGGCTTTTTTCCTGTTCATAACCAAGAAAATAAAGCTGTTTTGTGACTTTGTTTTCAACTTTTGGCAATTTCTCCAATTTCTGATGCTCAATTACTGACCCCTGAGAGAAAGGGACAGAAAATTGCAAAGAAAGGCAGTGACCCCCCCCCCCAGATCTCAGTGGAGGTTCAACTCATTTTCAATATTTTCACCCCCTTTGCAGCAGTGGTGTCCTCTGGAAAGGCCCATATGCCACGATGGGGGTGTGATGATATGATCTACAAGGAGTGTGTATGTGTGTGTCCTGTGCTACTTCTGCCGTTGAGAACACCATTTAGATTACTTTCACCTCATCAGCCCACACACACTTGGCTGAGGCCATGGGGACATATTCTTTTGGGGATAGATGTTTTCATTGCACCACAAGCATACAGTATATATTCCTTAGTGTGTGTGTGTGTGTGTCGGTTTTGTATTTATGTTCGGATACATAGAGAGACAAATAAAAGGGGGGGGAAAAACGGCTCTGAGGGTGAGGGGGAGAGAATGCGGTAAGGGTGCTCCGATCAGGATTTTTGGGACTGATCACTGAAAGCAGTATTGATCACCGATAGCCGAACACCGGCTCTATTTGAAGCCTTCTATTTATTGTGTAGCATTATTTATTTAACTATACCTAACAGCATTGTATATTAAGTATGACAATTAAGAGATAACAAAGTATCATGAATTGACAGCTGCTATTTATTGGCAGGCAACATGTGCAACATATTTCACTGTCTCTCCTACAGACACAACTTAAACCATTGCACCCTATGCTTGGATATTGGGAGCTGTTTAGAGTTTAACAGTGTTTCAGATTAACAGTGGCGGGGACTGGCGATATATATATTTCTAGTAGTTTTCTTATTTCACCATTTTAGTTCTCCACCTTTAGTGTTTACTCACAAACTATTTTAAACTGCTTACCTTGCTTTACCCTTTAGTGCCCCCGCCCCACCCCACCTCACCCTGCCTCTTTCTCTCTCCCTTGTGAGGGAAAATCCTGTGATATTCGTGTACCCTGTGTCTGCTCTATTAACCTTCTTCATCAAAGTTATGTTTTATAAAATTGCTCAAAAAACAAAGTGGGAGCTTTGTTTTTTGTTTTTTGTCAACCTCGATTCCGTTTTCACAAAAACAGGTGAGCCGTGTGTGGAGGAGGCTTGTTGTTAATGATGTAACCTATCGAACCTAACTTGGTACCGAATGACATCAGCACCAACCAGGTGTGTTCCCTGTTGCTTTACCTGGTCCATGCTTGTGAAATATCCACCATGTCCGTGCCTTCTGACATAATACGAGTTAACGTCTCTCTCTCTCTGTTTTTCTACAAAACCCTCGCTCGCCAGTGTTCTGAAAGTTTGTGCTGCCCGCTTGTCAGGCTAGTCTGATGAACTAAGCCTCGTACACCTAATGACCTATAGCAAAAAAAAAATTATTTGTTTACTATAAATCATAAATGTAGTTAAAAGTAGAGTAGCTCATTCTGTCAGATAGGAAATATCTATCAGAATGGACTGTATATATACTGTGCGTGTGTGTGTATTATATAAAAGCGTAGAAGGAAATCATTTCTTGTAATATAAATGATAATGAACAATAAAAAATGTCTTCCATGATCCAAGTGCCAGTTGAATTTCAACAAGGTCCACAATAGTTCATGCAAATATGAAAAAAGAACAAGGAAAGATTGATTCACACAGTGCCAAAGTTTGGAGTGTTATTTAGCCCCCTTCCCGACAATATAGCATGACATGGTTGGTACCAATGGATGCCTTAGGTTGTGTAGTTTCATATGATACCAGTATCTTTACTACTAGCTTTTAAAAGGAGCTTGCTACACTGTCGGGAAAAATAGAAATGAGTTAATTCTGTTAATGTTTTGAACGTTAAATATTTCATATTACTTAAAAAACTAACGCGTTAATTTGACAGCGCTACTTCATAGCAAAAAAGACTCTCAAAACACATTATTTCCATGCACCCAAACAGCTAAATTTATCGCCAGAAGCTATTTGAAATATGTGAAAATGTATTTATTTTTTCCTGCTAAGTTTAGAGATAACATTATAATCTAATCTAATCTAATCTAATTGCATTTAATTTACCTGCAGAACACTGCTCTCTCCACCGTGGACGTGTTATCCACCATGAAAATCCTGAATAGTTTAAAATTATAGGCATAGCCTCTGAAATCCATATACATAATGCAAACAGTTTCAAACAACCATTTAAGTTGTTGAGAATCATAGCAATCAAATCATTTTTTTCCTTAAACTGATAACGGCAAAAGAAACAAATGAAAACTGATTTTCTAAAATCAAAGACCATAAAAACCAAAATGATTCACTTGACATATTCAATCAAATTACACTTTCTTTCACTATGTTATGCTTCCTTTCAGTATGATGTAGCTACCAGCTGTGATCTGAGCACAGACACATCTCTTTTTCCATGACAAATCAAAGCAAACTAATTTTCAGAAAAAGCTTAATAGTTTAATTTCACAATGGGCATGCAGCTTTGGTTTACTCTAAAATTCTAATTATTTTGAACTCAAAGGAAACACCATCTTACTATATCACTTCTCCCCAGTATAGACAAGTGTTCATCAAACATACATGTCCAATATCCACGACCCATTCTGTTGTTTGTCCCATTTGAACACTTGTTTAGACAGTATTATCTTCCACATCATGGAACTTATTCCACATCCTCACAGTACAAACTTTCCATCAAATCTCACAGGGACCCCACTCTCATGTTACAGCTGAAATCGGTGCTTATTTATGCACTCTCAATAAATATCAGATGGCTCAGTTATGGAGGTCTGCGCTCTTTGGATAACTTCTATGACCCTAAAACTCGGTCGCAAAATCAAGAATGGGGGCAAACACAGGCCTGAAAGAGTTTTGTGTATGTGAAAAATCCAATAACTTAAATTGACTAGTTTTGCCAAAAACTCCCAAAATGCTCTTCTTGGAGACTCAGAGTGGTGGTATCTCACCCAAAAATGATATGATGTCCCCCAAATACTTGTACAAGTGCAAATTTTAATTCTTGCCACCAAAATAAAACTGGTTCCTGCTATTGCAAGATAAAGACAAGATAAAGTTGTTGCATGTCATTCATTTTCATTCCTGGACAGAACTAGAGCTGAAACGATTAGTCAATTTAATCACTTATTTGACTGAACGAAAATTGTCAACTCTTTTGATAGTAGTAATTTGTTAAGAAGAAATGCTAAACTGTTTGATGGTTTGAGCCATCTTTCGTCTTAAATTACAGGGGCATTCCTTCAGAAATCAATCACTTTTTGACACCACCCCTTTTCATTTTGAATACATTTTTTTCCTACATGTTATAGTAACCTATATGAGAGAGTGTTAGAATGTGGTTTGATTAGCCAGAATGACCAGCCATTCAGGAGACAGGGCACGTATTGGACTCCCACCCCACCTATAGACGCATAGGCCTATATTGTATGCACAATTTCAAACCTTTTGGTCCAAAAATAAATAAGTATGCAAATTAGATGATGTTTTGTCCTTAAACCTAATTGCAAAACATTTAAAATATATTTCATAATATACTTTATGATAAAATTGATAACTTAATTGCACTTGCCAAGTCATTTATATAAACTGCAATTAACGGGGGATTCAAACCACCTCCTCAAAAATACCTCAATTGCCATTTACCCCATACATACCTGGCCATTCTACATCATAAATGCCAGTGCTTTAATATTCTTCACACAAGGTGCATGTGAATATATTGTATTTAGTCTGAAAATACAAAGCTGAGGCACACAAGGATCTGCATCAGTGCAAGACTTGACTGCAGGGCCACAGTTTCACACCCACACAAAATGCAAACTTCAGTCTAAGCACCAGTCCTCCAAGGTTGTGGGCAAAGCAATTTGAGGCTGTCAATCATATAACATCCATTGAATAGAAGTAATATTTTCTGTGGTTGGCTCATGCGGCTCTCACCTCTAAATGACACTGAGCCCCTTGGTGGCTGTCCACAGGAAGCACAGAGGAGGAGATGGTTGACTATCTGATAAATTAGACATTTTGGGCATTTTTCATGCATCGCTACCTCGTTTCCTCTCATTACTGTGTACTGGTTAAATGTCCTTGTTTCATTGGGGGGGGGGGGTATTTAAGATTGAGGTGGATCGAGCAAAAGACAGCTTGACAGGCTGACCAACAGTCAGGTCTGCAGGGACACAGACTTCCTGTTTATATTCAATCATCTTATTCCAGCAAGCATTTAATGCGTGGCAATGAGCAGGGGATCCATAATGACATTTCCCTGTTTACTACATACTTAGTTGCTACATTTACATAATACAGAAATACATATGGAGATAAAATGTTTTCAGTTTCATTGAGCATTTACCGTTTGTCTGGTCGATTTTTGTGAAGGATCAAGGAAAAATGGATTGCGCTTGTTTTCACAACTCATTAAATCAATTCTCCTCATGAGCAATTTATTTTATAAATAATCTAAATGAAAACCGATACTGACCATCTTTACAGCTTCCAATGTGAACCAATGAACCACTTGGTGTTTAGTCTGCTTTTTAGACAATCTGTGGATGGAGTGTGTTTACAGTATTCAAATTTTAATGTCTTTATAGGCCAAGTATTAAACAAAATGCACATTGATTTTTCACTGGTGCAGAGTCATCAACAACATGCACAATAACATGACTCCTATTTTGTTGCATATTGACAACTGTTCCCATGCAGAGCTAGGGTTGATTCACCATAGATCTACATTCAATGAAAATGGAACATAAGGCTATGCACATGCTTTTATGGCAAGCACTAAGCCAAGAGAAAACAAGTTTTTCAAGGAATATTTATGGTGAAAATGAAGACCAGACATCCTATGTAATGACATATTGAATCATTTCACATCACTTGCAAGGCAAACAGCCAAAGTCTGAAAAAGAACATCCAATCTCAAGATGTGTGCTATCTTCCATAATGCAAACAGAGGTTCACATATACAACGTCCTTCAGTATTGTTGCTTCTTGCAATTTTAATACATTGCTTGTTTACATTTCTCTGTATTGGAGGCCCTGGAATCATTTTGCTGTCTCTAAAAAAATGCATGTCTAGTGCTTTTGTGAGCTCTCACTTGTTTGACAACAACCCAGTACAGATGACAGCAGAGATCTGACACACTGGCTGAGTTATAATACTGGC
Source organism: Coreoperca whiteheadi (assembly GCA_011952105.1). Classification (NCBI taxonomy): domain Eukaryota; kingdom Metazoa; phylum Chordata; class Actinopteri; order Centrarchiformes; family Sinipercidae; genus Coreoperca; species Coreoperca whiteheadi. Next base: position 3,332,478 of record CM022491.1, on the reverse strand, counting down.
TGATGATTTTCTACCATCTTTCCAACGTGCAAATCAGTCACAGGCTTTTGTAAAGGCCTTGGACCCGCTTCTTTCCCTCCCTCCCTGCTTGCTTCTCTTTCATCCATCCCTTTTGCCATCCCACGGGGATCAACGGCCACAGCCAACCTCATTAAACTTACAACCATCAAGATAAGACTCAGTTACTGCGAGGCTCTGCGTTGCCATCCAAGATCAATATTGAACTTTAAAAAAAAGGGGCGTCTAATAGTCTGATGTGCTTGCAGCCTACTCAGAGAAGATGAGTAAAATTAACAAAACAGGTTTCCAAGCCTCACCAGAACATGCAGTCTGGTTTCCCATCCTAGATAATGGCTCAGTAGCATGCTTGTCCACTTTGTTCAGCTTTCCTCGCAGATTTGAAAGAAATCAAGACTAGGCCTTTGGTGACTACATCATTTTGGAAGTTGTCTGTGTTTGTTAATGCAATGTGAAATATCTGACTGTTGGGAAATTCTACTTTGCTCAAACTTACAAAATGTATTTATTTTTATTTTTTTTAAACGTGTTTTGGGGGTCATTGTTCTTGCATTAAACTACGTGCAAGTGACGCCAGAGCCAACGAATGAAGTCATTATGAAAAAGCAAGCAAATATAAATTCTAACACAGGCATAAGATATTAAATATGTAGAGGACTGTGAGCACGTCACTCACTCCCACACCGATCAGGAAAAAAGCTCTTATTCATTCATTTAATTTGACATCTGTTTTTGGCTTTGTAATATGTATTTGTCGTGTACATTTTTGATAAATTTTAGTTGATTGATACATTTGCTTTATTTACAAGGTTTTCAAGTATTTGTTTCCTTGGTGTCTTGCTTTGATTTCATCGATACCCTGTGATTTGAAGCTGGTTTGATGTAATTCAACTGTGATTAGGATATGATACTTTTACTTTTTGAAGAATATTCAAACTCAATTCTTATTCAAAAACTGAATCAGAAATGTCCAAGAAACTTACATCTACAGCAGCAGTAAACCAGGACAGTGATGTACTGGGGGACTTTTTGGCCAGTCCCCATGGAGAATGAATATTTCACTGAAGTGACTGGGTGTTGATTACGTCAGTAAATGGGTGGGTCAGAGTCATCCTTCTGAATTTGGTATTTTCAATAATGCTGTATGGGTGCACTTCCCTGTAAATAAAACAGCACATGCATGGCTTCAGTAACCGTTAATTGCCTTCAACCAACGTCTGTAATTACCAAGATAATTGTTCTCCACACCCCACCAGTATATACACTGGAAGATAAATGGAGTCTGTTTACAGATTCACATGCATGTTCACAATTCATGTAAGTTTTGGATCAAGGATGATCTTTCTTATCCTCTCAACACACAAATAAGCTCTTGATACTAATTAGAAGTGAAACTGCTCTCAACAAATCTGTGGATTATCTTGCTCTTGTCAAGAGCAAGATAATCCACAGATTTGAGACCACTGACCAGAAGGTGTCAGCTCTAATGTTAAGTTTAAAATTATAGAAACAAGATTGGACAGATACTTTAATTAAACAGAAATCAGACAGTATACAATATGCTGGACTGGGAACATCTGGCTTTAAGTGTGTAATTTCACTACTCGCTAATATTTTCACCAATGATGTCTCTTCAAAATGAAGAAATGAGTACAGCATCATCGAATATTAATGCATTGGCACTGGAGAAATATTTACCTGTTAAACTATTCAAATTCAGATCAAAGTGCTTACAGTGTACTTAATGTATCAAGACTATCTGGATACAGCTATAATTTCAGGTTTATTTTGGTTTATTATGATGGTATTTCAGTTCCAATGAAATCTCGGTGTATGAATTATGAAGCAGGTTGTTCTGGTTGTGTCTATTATGCTAACCTATTAGATGCATTGCACTCTCCAGTCTTTTCCACAGATATGCATTTCACAACAGTCTGACGCACACACACACACACCCCTCCCTCCCTCCCTTGCTGTCTCTATTGCTGTGTCTCTCTCTGTATCCGTGCTGCTGCAGTGAGCATTAATAGCATATAAGAAATATTCAAATTGGGCCGTGCTTAGTGGAGCATAAAAAAAGATGTCTAACTCTGATCTCCTGAATTCCTGTCCGTACATTAGCTTTTGCCCGCTCTCGCTGCATTGCACTCACGCTGCGTGGACGTCTACATCATCAGATCAGCTCAATTGAGGGGCGGCTACATTATTGAAAGTCTGTAGAGTAAAACAGAATAACGTCAGGGTAGAGATCTTACTAAGCAACAGCTTTAACACATTGGCCTAGTTTGTAAGGGTCCAACAAACTAGGCCAAGAGGTCTGTTACATGGTGTTGATGGCAGGATAGAATCACAACTTAACTCTAGTCACCCTATGCCAGGGGAATCTTAATGTCACCCCAGCTAAAAATGCACTGTTTACTCTTGTGTGAACGATGTTGGCTAAAAACAACATTTTCCTGCAGTTTTAGAAAAATACTGAACATCAAAAAAAATGAAAGTATATATTTGCAACACGTTTTTAAAGGTTTTCTTTCGGGCTTTTGCCTTTTTATTGGATAGGAAAAGCTGAAAAGAGACAGGAAAGAGGGGATCACATGCAGCAAACGGCCCTGGGCCTTAGTACATTGTGCGCGCGCTCTACTAGTTGACCTACTGGGGCGCCCTGCGACCCGTTTTTAAGGATTTATAACTTGACTAGGAACCAATGGGCTTGAGTGCCACAGACAGGCTGGGGAAGTCAGAAAGAATTAACAAATGGATGTTTTTTTTCTGTCTTGTCATTGGTTTTGTTTATTAACATGATGCTAAGTTTTTGTCAGCCTTAACCTTTAAAATGAAAAAGGTTAAACCAATAATAAACATCAAAGCTAAAAAATACAATTGATCTAATGATTCAAGGAGACTATGCATTTAAATGATGTGCTCATAAAAAACAAAATACAACCATGTCTGCAGAACAACATTGTCTGAATGCCAAAATTAGACTATATTTTTGACTCAAAGGATGCCAATGGGCTTGAAAAAAGATGGCCACCTAGTTTATCAGCCAATGGAGATAAGCCTAGTTAATGGACATCAAAAAATGTGATGTTGTTACAGCCAGTTAGAGCTTTGAAATCTGGCTGAGATCTCACTCCTGGCATCTCGTTATTAATTTTTTTGTGTTTCTTGTATCCTTTTATGTTTTCTCTTGCAGAAATAATTAATCTCTTGGTGACATTGCATGTACCTAAGTATGCCAGTGGGTTAACTGAACAACGTGTGTTGATGGAAGTGAGAGTTTGAGAAAGTTCAGTGTGAGGTTACACAAGGTCACAAACAACCAGTAAAAAGCTTGGGGCCGTGGGGTGGTTTCAGGCAATGAAATGGTCTCTACTCAAACAGCACCTAGGCCGTCTTCATTCCATTTTTATGTTTCCATTTTATTAGGATTTTCATTGAGGCAGAAGGAAAGAAGAAATCATGTGCAGATGTTTTCTGCTTCAGTCTTCCTCTGTGTGTTGGCTCTAGGGATGGATAGAGAAGGTACTGCTGGTAGGTTTCAGGGTTGTTTTTATATCACTTACCATACATGCAAACTTCACAAGCACACGGTGGGGGCAAATGATGTTGAAGAGGCTGCTGAGGAAGAGTAGGGAAGAAGATTGGTGCAAAGTGTGGGGGCTTTAGGTGTCTCTCACAGGGTTTAGTGAGTCGCAGTGGAAGCCTGTGTATGGCTTGACACCAGGTCTCCTCCTAAGTCCTCCACACACATAATGGCGATTACAGGGTCCTTTAGGGACCACAAGGTGAAAGCAACAACACTCCTGGCTCATCAGAAAATGGGAGGGAGGTATCAATGAAACAGGACCCTATGATTATTTAGGTTCACAGGCTGTTAGTGTGATGGCTTTTTAATCGTTGCTAATAGAGTTCCCACTGACATAAGCACCCAGTGGGAGTTTGGAGAGTGAGTTTGGTCTACTGCTTCCCCCTTTTCTCTCAATATATCTATCACTTCATGATATCTAGCCTCATGCCCTTCATTGTTTTCCTCTCTCCTTTTATTTATATATATCTTTTACCTTTCCCCTCCTTGGACAGCAATTATGTACTGGAAAAGGAGTGGCTGTTATTTTTAACGTAGCACCAGCTCGCTTGCCTATTGAAAAGCAAACACAATATTGCACTCAGCAGCAGACAGACTCACCCCAGGGCAATGTATTAGCTGCTGAAGTGGCTATTTAGAGTGAAATCAAATGAGTCAAAGGATGACAGCTGAGCTGAACATTTTGAGTTTGCCATAACCAAGGACACCCCCCCCCCCCGCCACATGCCTCTGTCTCAAGCTTTTTTTTTTTTTTCATAAAATAGAAACACAGATGGGGAGATTTAAAAAGAGAAACATAATGTTTTTCCCCTATATCTACCTCTTCATCCTCTCACTTCTCCCCGAGCCTGCCATAGTGAAGGGCATCCTACTGTGGCCGTGTCTTTCCTACCCTCCCACCACCTCGACCTCTTTCTCTCACTTTCTGTCTCTCATCCTGCCTCTCCACCTTCCCACTTGCTGCTGCTGACTGTTGGTAAAAGCTGATATGAGATCTGAAAGACCTACGTGTTGGAAAGGAGCACTGCATTGTGAGAATCCCCCAATACCAAACCTCCCCTGCTGTGCTCCGAGTTGAGCCGTCAGGCCGACTGTGCAGGTGGGTAGCAGAGAACGCACACTGTCAGGAAAACTATAAGAGCATCGAAGTAAAATGTCTGAGGAAGTAAAGTAGGAAAAGCAAGTTAACACGTGCAAAATGAATATTGGCTGATATACCGTTATCAGATTCTTAAAGCTACTTAAAGTCAGTGTGTGACATTTAGGAGGATCTATTGGCAGAAATGGAATACAATATTTATGTATGTATGCTTTCATTAGGGTATTATCACCTGAAAATAAGAATCGTTCTGTTTTCATTACCTTAGAATAAGCCATCTTTATCTACATAGGGAGCTCTTGACGGGCCTTTCGCATTTTTCGCAAGTTTCACGACCACAGTATTTTCTCCTACACGCTTGGAAGGGGGGGGGGTTGAGGCGAGCAGTATTAAAATGGTTGCCATCTGCAGTTTCACCATTAGATGCCTCTAAATCCTACACACTGCTCCTTTTAAGTGACAATTAAATAAAAAAACCTGATTTAATTAGTGTAAAAACAACAAATGGTGCTTCCATAGAGGGTCAATGAATAGTTTCAGTATAAAAATGACATGCTGTGGCCCTCCCAGTCACCAGAAACAAAAAGATAAAACTTTAATATATGGACATTGGATAAGTTGACTTATCGCTATTTTTAAATATTACTAACTCACAATTAACTTGTAAAAATGTGGCAAACATCTGATCTCTCCTGTATACTGGAATTAATTAACTGCACTAAATTTTACAGCAAATAAAAGGCAAAATGGTGTGAGCTCACAGTTAAGGGTGACTTTACTACAAATTCTCTCAATCTAACCTCCACAGGTCAAACCCATTCCCAGTGTTCTGCTACTGACTCAGCATACCTAAGCATTTCCCTTTCATATGCCTCATCGGTAGATCTTCCCATGGCGCCATGAGCGCTGCTGCACATTCGACCATAACACCAACTCGGGCCTTAAGCTACTGCTCATGATTTCCCATAGGATTATTTGCACTTTTCCTCAAATCCACCATCATGCCTCCATTTCCCATTTTTTGTCAAACCCTAACACGTGCCAATCTGACGGAGCTGTGGCAACTCACCAGGAGTACACAATCAATATGCTATGCTTTTTTTTTTTTTCTAATGGCTTGAGTTTTTTGATGAGCAGCGACAAATCTGGAAGGAAAAGCAGCCAAATGTGGTCAGGGTGGCAAAGCATTCAGCAGCCTAAAGGAATTTTTGAATAAACACAGTCCAGGGTGTTTTTTCTGTCCTGGGTCTGAGGACATGCTGGTAGAATTTTGGAAATACAGTCTTTGAGGTCTGCTTCGGTTGAATCAGCTATAATAAAAATACTATCAGGTTTTTTAGTCCTTTGTCTTAGAGTTGAAGTCTGTAGGGGTTATATAGTACATAGTGGTGATAAATACACTGGTGTATTTTCTAAACAGATACGAGGGCCAGGATTTTATTGATTATTTCCACATCTGGGATGCATTGTCCCCTCTGTGATTTGCTACCTTAACTGGGCGATGTGTTGTCAGGGGCAGTAGCTCCTGGTAGTCACCCAATGCAAATTGGTCCCATGTGAGTGCCCAGATTAAGAGTGATTCAAGGGCCATTATAGGTAATGCTAAATGGACTGTACTTGTATAGTCTTCCGACCAGTCGCCTGCCGCAGTTAAAATCCTGAACAAAAGACTTCTAGCCAGACCTTGTATTTATGCTGTGATATTAGTGTGTAACTTACCTCATTTGTGCTCTGGGGAAGCTATTTTCTATCTTAATGATTGTAGGCTTAGTGTTAAATTCAACTGGGGATGCAAAATGGCAGCAGTGGGGACATCCCACTGAACTCCTTATTCCTAATTCTTTCTTCTTTCAAGTGGTCATTAATGGATGCCATCACACCCCTAATTACCCCCAGCAGTACTTTTGATATTTCACAGTATAATTCAAGGTATATGAGGTTATCTATTTTAATAATCTGATCAAATGTCTCTTGGCACCCATATTGAATATCCTCAAGGAATGTATTTGATATGTGCTCAGAGTCCATATCTGTTACATCATCTTGACTGCTGTAGCGAGATATTAGAAATCCATACACTCAAAATATGATGTATGACTCGGCAGCCGTGGAATTGACTGGGGCTTTGGTGTGTTGCAGCACGTTTTATCTTCTGGGGGAGAAGAAAAGGAAAGAGAAAAAATTCACATGCTACAAAAATCAAGAATAATTTGCACATTCAGTATGGTGGAAAAGGTCAGACCCATAGGGCAGCTTAAGAAAGAGGCTATTACTCTTGATGAGGACAGATAGCATGTATTTGTGGTCCGCACGTGGCAGTTAAATGGCTCAGGTGGCTATGATATGTCATGGCTGAAGGTAATTTGGCCATATTTTCACCATGTATGTGTCACTATACTTTCACAGTTGGAGGGAATTGCTCACACGTCTTACTGCCATTTAAGTAAATTACCTAGATAAGACCACATAGCTGAGGACCATGTTTGGATATGGCATGCTATGGAAAGGTTACAAGTGGGTGATGTTTGGATAACAAGTTTATACCTCTACCTGCTCTACTGTACCACTGGATGTTTTGTCAAAAACATGTTCAGCCCTAAATAGTGTCTGGTCCATCTGTAAGAAGGAAGATGTTATTTACCAGTTATATATATTTTAAACATTCATTATCAAACTGGTTGAAAGAGAGACTGAAGGGATAATTGTAAGGAATTGGCGATGCACATTGGAAGAGAGAAGTATGAAAAAAGAGGAATGGTGTGAAAAAAGGAGGGGGAGACCATAGACCTTTTTAGGGAAAAAATAAAGACGTTATATAAGAGTTTGGGGCTTTTCTAGAAACTGCGCCCATTATTTGCTAATCGATACCGATTTAAAGATCCATGGATGGGTGTTTATAGGCGTTTTTATATGCTAGTTTTCCTTATTTTAATCAAGGGTCTAAGGACAGAAGGTGTATGTTGTATAGATTGTAAAGTCCTTTGAGGCAAATTGTGATTTGTGATACTGAGCTATATAAATAAAATTTAATTGAAATATATAAAAATGTTAATCACTGTATCCATACAAAAACTAAGAAAATGAAATTTCATTTTAAAGTTTGTGATAATGGAATGCATGTTATTTAGTGTTTTGACATGAATTTCTTTTTAAAGAAGTGAAATAGTATAAATCAGTATAAAATGTAATACTTGTTATACAAATATGTATAAAATAGTTAAAAAAGAAAAAAAGCTTCGCTTTGTCTCAGAGCCACTACACGGTTATGATCCTGACATCATCTTCTGCCAGACCTCTGTACTTTGCTCTCTATTAGCTCCCGGTTTGAATGCTCTGGGCAACTTTTGTGTGTAGTCATAACACGAACTCACCCAACTGCAACACTTAGCACACTTTGACTGCCCTTACGTCATAGAGGGAAGGAGAAAGAGGGCTTTGGGTGGCAGGTAAATGTGAGAAAGTGAAATAAAGATGATACTGGTGTGCAAGTATCTATTGTTCATTGCAGTACACACATCTTTCTACAATTTGTTTGGCTAGAATCTGCAGGGTTAACACTCTCTATGTGCTGCTAGAATTGAACATGCTGGAACATGTCTTGGCTCCTGCCCCTCTGATGATGATAGCACACCTTAAAATGTTGAACATTCAACTCTGCGCATCTCCAACCAGGGAAAAAAACACCAGAAGTTATGTTCCAAAATTGCTTCATCGCACTTGGACATGCTTGTTTATGTTATCAGAAAATGTTATCATTTTGACCACATGGACTTTTTTAACTATAAAGTAGGTGAATTATAAATACATTTGTGTGTGTGTGCAGTTTGAGCGAAGTCTGTGTAAAATAGTGTGTGACTGGATTACTTCACTGTTTTTACTGCCTGTCCCAAGACAGATATTTGCGGAGGCCGTCCAGTAACTGCTGCATATGCCTTCCTAATCTGTTTCCCCTGCTGTACCAGGTGTGCGGGCAGCAGGCACTTCTGCAAGAACACCCAACTGTGTGGAAACTCTGCACTCAAGGCAAAGCTGAGGGGACAGTAGTGGCATAAATCCTCTTGTAATTATATTATAAACAGAGATGGAACAATAAATCTTTGTTTTGATGTGTGCTACAACAGAGTGGGAGGCCCAATCTCCGACAAATCGCTTCCTACTAGGCCATTGGCGGCTTTCTCTACGCTCTTCTTGTCACTGTATGTGGAAATGAACACTGACAATGTTGTTTGCCAAGTGACGGATTGGTCCACAGGACCCTCTTATCAGCTGTCCATGCCGATTAACCTTCTGGTGCATAAGAGACTGTTAGTGTTAAGATAGTAACACAGCATTTGAGAAAGTGCATCATGTGACAATTGACTGAAAAAAACGAAAGCAGTGATATCAGCCAAATGCTCTCCTGGTCATTGTGAATGATTAGAATACCTACGGAGCAGAATACCTACCTTTTTTTTTTGTTTTTGTTTTTTGTGAAGATCAAGGTAGCACATTGATGGTTTATACTACCTGGGATGTCCCAGTCACATTTTTGCCCCCAATCCCCATCAGAGCCTTAAATCTCCCAATACCAGGTTTACTGTTATTTTTCCTGCGTAATACTGCTGCACACTTAAAACTGGCCTACTTTAAAATTAGTGGAGCTGTTTAAATCTGCTTGATAGGTGAATAGCTCTGCATGAGAAAATAATGCCTACATCACAGCTTTCCTTTGATTTGTCCTATAATGTAGTGCTTTATAGTGTGTTGTATTATATCCATGGGAGGAGGGTCAATCTGAATATGTTGAGGCAGCAAGGAGAAAGGAAGCAGAAATTTCAAACTGAAGAGCCTGTAACAGGGAGAACTCAGCAAATTCCTGGCAGCCAGCAAAGGACCCCATGGTGGTTGAGAAGATTATAGGTGACCTGGATGAAAACCAAGTGGACTTCCAGGAGTTTGTCGTTCTGGTTGCTGCACTGACCGTCACCTGCAATTCTATTCTGTGCACTCGACATCTATTGCATGTCAGTATGTCCTGGGAGAGGGATCCCTCCTCTGTTGCCCTTTTCTATAATTTTTTCCCTGTTGAGTTTTTTTTTTTTGGGTAGTTTTTCCTTATTTGAATCAAGGGTCTAAGGACGAAGCGTGTCATATGTTGTTCAGATTGTAAAGCCCTTTGAGGCAAATTGTGATTTGTGATATTGGGCTATATAAATAAAATTAAATTTAATTGATTTTGGACAGGATTTTGGTAGCCTGTCTCTATTGCTATTATCAAAAAAATTTTGAAGTTCAAATACATTTTTCAGCAAACAGTAGCACTTGGTGTGTATCTGTAAAATGTCACTGAAATACTTAAAACTGAATTTTTTTTTTTATCAATCCAGGTGTGCTTGCATTTCTGGCAAACAAATAAATCATTGGAAATAGATCAGGCTTTATGTAGCTGGCGAGGTTAGTTTGGAAAAAAAGTACCGGGCTCGGTCCGGATCCCAGTCCTGTAGATCGGTGCCGGACACCCCTAATAGTTACTGTTGCTACACTTTATTTTTTAAAGTTTTTTTTTTTTTTGTCAGTTTCCTTCTTTCAGAATTTAAACTTGCTTTTAAAGTTGCATTTACATCACAAAATAATAAAATGTCAGTTTAAAGAAATGCCTAGCAATTGTCTGGGAGTTAAAACGTCGGTCTGTGAGCTACATAATTGCCCCAGATTGTTTGAAAATTAATCCCACCGTAGATTTCCCTTGCATGTCTTGTTTTGTTGTAAGAAGACATCTGTATCAAAATGATCAGATTCTGTTGCATTGGGATATATTCACCATTGAAAGTGGCTCTGTAGTAATCTAATATTCACCTGAACGCCAGACTGAACTATCTTAAGACTTTTCAGAAAAACCAATCATCTTTTCATTCTGTCTGCTTTCAGTGGCAGTAATGCAGGGGGGGGCATCTTGTTTGAGCTTCCGCCACGCTGACCTGTTGTCACATCTCGTATTGCATCGATGGAGATAAAGCCATAAAATGTGTTCTTCCCCGGCCTGATAGATCCCAAGCTGTGAGATCACCACTTGTGTGCCTGTTTTTTCTTTTGAAGGTTGTGAAACACTGTGGGCTCTTTTGCTGATTATCTCTCCAAGATTGTGTCTCTTTATTTTGCTGTCAAACCTTTTGAAGTGGCGAAAGTGGTTTCCCAGTGTTAACAGGAGAGAATGCAGGACCATTGAATTCTGTGTTGTTGTGTTCTTCAGGTTATCTGACACATCCGTAACAAATGGGTACACTCCTCTATGAGATAATGCTTTAGTTTGATCTGGTTAAGCCTGAGTCTTTGGCTGCTGTGGGGTGTTGTAAACACACAAATATGCGTTTGCAAACACACATGCATACAAACAGGTTTTTCTCTGCCACACTATATGATGCTTGCAAAGTCCTTTGAATACCTGTGTCCCTAATGCTTCTACTAGCATTTAACTTTAGCTTCCAGTTGTGTTCAGACTCAGTCCGTGGGAAGAGACCGTATGTACGAAAGGTAGACCTTTTACCTGAGAAGTATAATCCACTGAACCCTTCATCCAGACTGATTTTAGGCCACTTTAAAATCTTGAATGCATCATTGCCATCTTTGCACTACACTAATGTATTTAGACTTTGTCAGTTTAATACCCCTTTGCCTTTTGGCCACTGGATATAACCCATTTTTATCGATAAAAGATTTCGCATCCATTTGTTGATGATACGTGGCAAAAGGTCAAATTGGTTTCTGCTGAATGTGATCTTGGTTTTGCATGTTAATGTTGGGAACTCAACATTAAAAATACTCTAATTCAAAAACTAGTTTGATGTGTATAACGGGTTTTACTGTGGATTCTTCATGGTGAGTGCTTGTGTTCATTTAAAAAAACCCCAAAACAAATCTCTTTGACTCAAGACAGTGTGCACCACAAAATCAACTGGAGTGACAATCAGAACCTTACTTAACTTACTAATTACACTATCAGTAGAATCTCAAGTAGGTTTGGGCCAGTTAGGTTACCATAGCTCAGGTTTGGCAGTTTGATATCAGTTTATTTTAAACATGAAAAAACCATAACTGCTGGAGTGCTCTGAAACTGTACCATATGTATGCCTTTTTTCTTCCAATATATAAATACAGCCTCACAGCCCACGCTCACAGGCATAACCCATGGGGCACAGACACTTCTGCCGCAGCATGGCCGCGTAATCGACATAATCGATAGAGTAAATACGTCGATCTGCATATTGTGCGTCGCAGTGAAGTATGGCTGCGCCTGGTCAAAGCATGGATTATCTCCCTTCGCTCTACTCCTCGTGTGCAGTCTACTGATAGTCCAGTCCCTCCAGGATTTCGCGGGCCTTTTTCGTGATTGTTTTGCGGCCTAAAATGCCTGATGTTGTGGCCGCTTTTCTTAAAAGTTGCGATGTTTCGGCATTTGTTTTTCTAGGTTAAAATGGCAAAGGTAGATCGATTTTTACTTAAAGTGCTCATATTATGCTTTTTTGCTTTTATCCCTGTCCTTTATTGTGTTTTAATATCTTTTTTTGTGCATGTTATAGTTTTACAAAGGGGAAAACCCCAAAGTGCACCCCAAAGGGACTTACCGTGTCCCACAGAAAACCCTGTTCACCATCTGCTCTATTGTAGTTCAGCCTTTTCTTCAGAAGCAAATGTGCTTTTTGAGTAAACCTGAGCATTTCTGAAGGTAAAACGCAGCTAAATGTTCTGCTGCGGTCTGAAATAACCCTGCTAAGGATCGGTAAGTGATGCCACTGTCTGCGCGGACGTGTAGCCGACTTCCGTATGACAGTGACCTCACGTACCGATCCTCGGGCTGATGCCTACGACATCTCGGCTGCAGTAGAATAACGTTACAGACACGCAAGCTTCAGTTTACACATTCAGGGGATTCCAGAATAAGCTAACACAACCATCGAAAACATTACCCTAGCTAGCCATCACAAGTCTTTACAGTCTGCAAACACCAGCCTGCAACTTGTCAACAGCTAACTGTTACCTAGCTACTATTTCTTTACTGTCTGTTGGGGGAAAAGGGAGTAAAAGCTTCATTTAATGTGGAGTAACATAATTGTTAGCTTAGTTTGCTACACTTTCCAAGTAGCTTGCCCAACACTGTGCACATCTTGCAAAACAGTTTACCCCGGTTTCGTAAAAAACATCTGGATACTGTTTTTCACGGTCCTTTTGTTAGTTTTGTGGGTGATTGTGAGAAGTTGGCAGCGTCTTCTGAACAAAACAAGGAAGTGAGTTTGCTGACCTATGACGCCGCTTAGCAGGAGACCGCGATGATTGGTCAAAATTGTGAGTCGCACTGAATTCATGGGGATTTGTTGAAGTCAACAGTGTGGAGAGAGATAAAGTAAGAGGCGGGGCAAGCCAGTGTATGTGTGCAGAGACCAGAGGTGTAGGTGTGTGCGTGGGGGGAGAAGAGAACTGAAGGGAAAAGCAAGGTGTTTTTACATTTCGTATTAAAATAAATCTATCAAATAAATGTGTATTCTTGACCCTGCAGTTTAAGTGATTCAGCACCAGTTAATAGTGCTTACACATCCAAACCCTGCATAACAAACTACATTGTCACTTAGCAAAACTCAATATGCACACAGTGAAGCTGGCATGCAACCACACACTTTTGAAAGAGCAGGTTAAAAAAGAAAAAAAAAAACCTGCTCCGCCCCGCCTACGTGACATGTCGCGTCTGTGCCCCATGTATTTTGGCTGCAACTATCAATTGAACAAACCATATAGTAGCACCAAGCTGATCTGCTCTTGAGTTTGCATCTTGACTGAAAAAAGTATTTTTAATGGATAAAATGTTGTGCCTGGGTGCTTTTTACAGTTGTGAAAGCCTGTATTTTATTCAATTTCCTCTCACATGAGTGGGTACCATGTACCTACAGAGAGTATTGAAAAGTCCTTTTTGATGGACATGCCTGAAAGGCATGGTGGGAGTCGAGTTGAGCAAGAAAAAGGCAGGAGTAGGAGAAGTAAGGACATGAAAAAGGGTACAATTGTTCAAAAAGGAAAGAAGATATTTTCATGCTTCTCATCCTGATTTTAGGATAACGGTTTAATATCCCCCCCACCCTTTTTTTAATTAATACACTTTGAATGATGGGAGATAGGGATTTCTGGGAGCAGCTGTTAATTAATATAATCATCAGAGTGCATCTGTGGCCTCTTCTTTTTCTTCTTGGGACCAGTGAGAGCCAGATGCACAATTCAAGACCAGATTATTGTGCAAAAAAAGAGTTTCTTGCTCTTGCTATGAAAGCTATGATAGCAAAATTTTCCAAAATCTTTTCTCTGAGGCATCACTTTAACATTACCATAACAGCTTCTTCCCAAGAGCAGTAAACCTAATTCAACAAGCCCTCCCAAGAATCAACCTGAGCTTGCCCACACAAGCTCAGGCTCCCCATCATCTCCTTCTGTGGTGCTCACTTTAAGTCCAATATTCGGTTTATCTCACACTGTCTCTGCTCCATATGACTTGTTTTACAGTGTACATGCCAATAACACAGTATAATGCATATTGTATTTTAAACTTAATGCTTAGCAGTATGCATTTGTAATATACTTCTGTGTTGCATAATGACGTTGGTAGTAACATTTTGCACTCTGTACTTTCCCTTTACACTAAATTAAATGCCTGTCCATGTCCCATGTGTGCCTGTAAACTTACTACACAGGATGTCTTGGTAAAAGTGGTGTTAAGTTATACATTTAAACATACCTCCATATATTGCATTTTTAAGACAAGGTTACTGACCTAATGTGATGTGATTTTAGTGAAGTGGTAGAAAGTCCTTGCCGTAGGTGCAGAGGATGAAACACTTAGAATTTCCCTCCCGGAAAAAATATTGTGAAAGTGTCATTAAGACATTCAGCTTCTTGCTGTTCCACTGGAGCTGCCGTGTAGCCAACAAGATAAAATTAAACCCATACGCAGCAGTGTCACAAGCTGTAATACATGTAGCTACAGTATATGAATATAAAACAGACCATATGCACATAAAATAACGCAATTAACAGTCATGCTTTTGAAACTAAAATCAACCACATAGCTTGTCTTATTGTTAACAAAACTACTTATCAAAGAAACTAAACTGCTAATCTTATTAGGGCTGTCAATCGATTAAAATATTTAATCGCATGATTGTCATGAGTTACCTTGTGATTATTCGCATTTTAATTGCACATTTTTATCAGTTCTATTTTTCAAGTTTTTAATATTCTAATCAACATGTGTATGGACAAATATGCATGCTTTATGCAAATGTACGTTTATTATTAGTGAAACCATCAGAGCATGAAGACTAGACATGTATCAAAGGTCATATATGTTTTTCAAAAGAACTTGTTCACATCTCTTAAGCCTAAGCTTCAAAATTCAGAATAAGCAGTGATTTCTCTTATTTTAAGAATATAAATAAAGGCAGTTTTTACACTGGCAGTTTAGTTCAGAACGGGGCACAGTTCGTCATGTGAAAGCTGTCATGTGGACCTTGGAGCGCACCAGGGTACTGAACCCGAGATTACCTGGCGGAGGGGCTCTGAGTTCGGTTGCACTCGAACTGTGCCGCGATTCACGTGAACGGTGTGAGAAACACGGACTCAGGAGCGCTCTTGTTCAGAAAAGTAACCTGCACGTTCGTTTTAGCCGATTTGTAATGTATAGTTCAATAAAACACAGAAGTGGTGATGGTGTTAATGATTTAACTCGGATATGAGCGAGCTTGCAGTGTACTCGCGCATGCAGTCTCCTCAGAGCCCCTTTACAAGCAACAAAAAGCCCCCCTTCATCCAATATATTGACCCGCGTTCTGTTTTCTATCAGAATCTGTGGATGTTTGTGATTATGGAAGATGCACACAAATGCGCCAGGGTTCAACAGCATCGAGCTGACCAGCGCTGCGGGGCAAACCGAGAACTATCGCGCTCGGACTCGGACTGCAGCAACTGTGCTCAGTGTAAAAACGCCCTTTTCTTTTACTTCGACCTGGAGCCTAATAAAAGTTAAACAGACAAAATGGTAGCTTATGTAGGCTATATAACGTCACTTGTTTCAGAATAGTAATGTTAAGGTTAGCCCTTTTCTTTCCCCATTTCTGTCTGCTGCTGCATCCTTTACGTCTGTGGCTGCTCTCGATTTCTCCAACTACGGGCCGGGCCACGGATCAAACAGAGAGCGCGCGCTGCGTTAATTGAATTAATGCCGTTAAAATGAATTTGCCTTAACGCATTCATTTTGACAGCCCTAGTGTTTATTGTTGCAAAGACAATGCTTTCAACATGAAGCCAGATTGAAATGTACTTCAATGTCTTGCACTTGCAGCATATATCTCCAAGCATGGCTGGGGCCATGTCAAGGGGAGATGCATGAAAACTCAGTCAAGATTTTTTGAACAATAATAAACACTAATATCTAACACTTCCCTGAATAAACCTATAACAGTAATCGAAGATAAATGGAAAATATGCTGAAATGCTATGACGTGGGTAATGATTAGTTTAGTAATGTCTCAATTCAAATTACATACTGTGTGTTCCATGTTATTAAAACAGCAAAGTTGAGTGTTTACAAATGCCGTCATCCGAGCCCGAGAGCTGACCTCCTTCACTACCTGCCGAAGGTGTGACGCCCACCTATAGATGTGGAAGAAACAAATGCCAAATTACTCTGTGCGTAATAAAGTGATTCAGAGCCTCGCTCCCCTTTTTCGAGTTACTGGAGGGAAGCTAATGGGCTCTCTACAAATTAGAGTTGGCATTTCGTTCTTCTTGATGGACCTAAAAGGTGAGGTGAGACGGTCGAGAGGAGGGACGGCCATTATCATGACTCATATGAAGGCCACATCCATGTCCATGTTCTTCACACCTGTGGCCTTGGGGCTGGGGAGAGAAACTAGAGAGCGCAAAGGGGTCAAGGAGCTGCTGAAGGGACGAAATTCAGAGTAACACCATGCAGAGAAAACGAGTTGGAAGGAAAATATTAAAACAGAAGGGCATAAACACAAGATGGAGTAAAGAGGAAAAGAAGGGGAGGCGTTGCTCTGTCCTTGCTTTTAGTCACTCCGTCACAGATCCCTGGCTTTATGGAGAGTTTCCAGTCATGGTGCTGCTTTTTAATTGACATTAAAATGCACTGACCAGTGTGTCAGTGCTCCCCCTCTCCCTGTCTCTATACACTCACTCCTCTTTTCACTCTCTATCGCTTTAACTCTTCATGCTTGACTGACGTGGGCTGTCATTTACATACAGTGACAGAAATGGCACCCTTACCTCACATCTCACCAGCAGCTGTGACGGCCTTTCCATCAGAACAGTTTTGCTTGTAAAACCTTGTTCTGTATTCTACCTATCTGTACAAGAACCAGCTTCTGTGTGTCAATGTCATATTTCATGGCCGTGTCATGTGTAGGAAAAAAACCGTCCTCTTGCCAAGAAGAAAAGTGTAGCGTTCCCATAGGAATGCGAAGCCGGCTCCCACGGGTGCAGCAGAGCTCTCAGATTTTATGAAGGGGAGGAGATGGAGACTAATGCCTTTGAGGTCAAAGGAATGCAGATCTATGAAGCAGAAAGTGCACACCATTAAGGCAGAGATAATGCTTGGCGGAGATGATAGGAGCATATTGTGTGAAAATATATCTTCGCTAATAAAAAAAGATTTTTAAAGTAGTCACATGCGAGATAGTGATAGTTGATACGCTTTCCAACCTCGTTTGATTATTTAATTTTATTTATTTATTTGCAACACATGTTTGCAGCACTTTTCAGAACCGTCCTAACAGTTGCACAGACTGCGCAGGCTGGTAGTGTGATGTAGAGGTATTCACAGGTACAGATTTTCAGACCTGATCTGAATCAGACTTGTGGAAAACCTGCTCCAACATGCATACATTTATTTTCAAAAAAGGAGACCTGATCTGAAAAGGAGCCAAGGATATAAAGACCCTGTCCGAAAGAGATCCTTAGGATAATATGTTGAAGAAACAGAACCAAAGAGAACACGAAGTTATAAATATATATTAATAATCTATTAATAAATATAATATATTACATTTAATAGCAAATATATCACGAGAAATTTGAGATCAACACTTTTTGCTCAAATTTTGCTCAGGCCTCTTTTGTATTCAACATAATATCTTGTTATCTCAATGAAATGTACTGAAACAAATGTATATGTGACACAAAAAGACAAATTTTAATTTTGGCTGGTAAAAATTGGCAGGGGGATTTTTTTTCCATCTACCAGTCCTCTAGGGTCAGTGAGTCAAAAAGTTAATTTTGGACACTGAACGCTGATGCTGCTTTCGAAACTGAGAAATGCATCACTTCCAGTTTTCGTGGACCAGGTATAGGACTGTCATGTTTAATTTTAAGTTCAGAGTATCGTTTAAAATTTTGAAAAACAGAAATATTCAATCTGTAATTATCTGATTCAGTGTATATAAGCACCTTGAACTCAAGCAGGGGACATTGTCTGACCCATTGCGTACCCCGTTTCCTCAGTGAACTAGGCTATGGTCCTTATTTTAATTGTAAATTACTTTATTAATAAAAATGTAAAATTTTTGACATTAAAAGAAAGGGAACATTGCTAAAGTGTAACATTTTAGAGTTTGTATACATGAGAGAAATTAAATATGAGCTAAAGTGTTTCAGTAGATTCGATCATCACATCAATTTTGTTTATAAAGAGTACTTTTCATATCTGTGGCAGATACAGAACAAAGTTCTTATGCTTGTAAGTATGAACGACTTTATGGGTGCTACACCAGCACGTCTCTGTTTAAAATGTGGTTTACTGGCCCACAGTTCTTTGTGAAGCATGTTCAGTAGTTTGCACAGAGAACAGCCCCACCTCAGCATTTTACCTTCCGATGCTTTCTGCTCCACTTCTTCAGATCAATGAAATGATAGACTGCTGAGAGAGGACAATTCCTCTGCCGAAGTAGAATAAATGATGTGTCTGTGTGCGAGTCACTTGTGTGCCCCTGTGTTACAATTATGCGTTTTTATGCGTGCCTGCATGTGTGCGTGCCTAAAATAATCCTGAGTGTGTTGATGCACGTTAGTCTCCGAATGAGTGCATGATTGCATGTGCCGTGTGTGTTTTAGGCTTTAGTATAAGTGTGTGTGTTTGCGTGAGTTTATGCATTTGCAAAAAGTGTCTTGATATTTACCAATCTTTTCTCACACACACACACACACACTCGCAAACAAACACACTTCCAGAACAGCACAACTCTTAGAGCAATCAGAAGGTAAACAGGTTAGTGACTGGTTTGTAGAGGTCAGTTAGTTACTTGGCGGATAGTTACTAATAGACAGAGAGCTCGAGGATGGATAGAGGGAAGGACAGAAAGAGACAGATGTGGTATTAGAGACAGCTAAAAGAGGAGAGATGTATGAATATAAAGTTATAGAGGAGACTTTGAGTGTGTAGATGTTGTACTGTGCAGCCAGTGTGCCAAAGCCATTTCAAGGACACACTCCTCCCCCTGGTCTTCCTCCCTGTGGCAGAGATGTTTGTGGATCCAAGGTTCAGGAGTTCATGTCCTCCAAGACTTTTTTTGCTTTGGCAAAATTGTTTTCAATACTTTCATGCCAATAAAGCAATTGAGTTGAACAGAAAATTGACTGCTGCCCTGCTCTGCTCCACTTGCTCTGCTTTGTCCACTGGTGATGACTTGTGTGAGCTACAGCCCCTTACCAATCTATCCACAAACAGACTCATCTACAAGCAAGATGCGTTCACAAACACACACACACACACACACACACACGTGTATATAAAAACAAATAAGGCATGTAAGCTGAAGCGCCTACATATTCCATTTCAACAAAAAAGAGGCTCCCCGAACCTCACTCAAAATTGTTTCCCTAGATCACCACGTTTCCTGGTCTTATGATGCTGCTGGTTCTGCTGCAGTTATAGCCAGAAAACTGAGACAGATTCTGCCAATTAGCTCCCCTCGCTCTTAATGATGATGGTGATGGCCATTGCTGAGCATTAATTAAGAATAACTTCCTGTGCCCTACATGTGAGGGCACAGGAAGCCTGAGATGACTGATACGTGTCTCAGAAAGTGTTTAAAACCATCAAAAAAGAAAAAAGACTTGTAACTTGACTTGTACTCACCTTGAACCTCTATACTGTGATATTTGGAGAGCTGCAATGTCGTCTTCATTCCAGTGATGGAAAACATTTCTGGCATGACCTGAATGCTTCAAAAGTTAGGTTTCAAACAAGGAAAACAATCCTTGTTTGAAAGAGCTGTTTTTACAGTCCTCTTAAGCAGATAGACATTAGGTTCACAATGTTAGAAAAGTGACTTACAGTATTGAGCTTTGACAATAAGAGAGCTGGATCGAGATTCAAGAAGTTTTCCTGTGTGTGAAAATAACACTGAGACTGTATAGAGCTACTGATGAGATGGTTTCTTTGTTCTTTGACTAGTTAAATTCAGTTTTAACTCGAGTAACCTCTCCATTTCCCAGGTATCATTAAGCAATACCTTTCCAGCCTCTAAATCATAATCCCTCAACCATGCTCAACGTGCGTGCTGATGAACATTCGGATCTTTTTATAGATAAAATAATTAACCTTCCCTGAAGTGTTGTCCACATGACCTCAGGGTTATGAAACAGGCCCTGTTAAGACTCATGGATGCACTTTGCCAAAACACCCTGTCTTCACAAGACTCGGGAGGTCACTAATGTGAAGTTGCATGACAGGCCTGTTTGGAGCCAAACTAATCTGATATCCCTACATTTCAGGATGGGAGGGAGACCAAAATGTTGCAGGACTCCTAAGGATGAACTAAGGAATGTGGAGTGCCAGTTGGGGATGAATCTAACCCAGTTTATTTATTTACGACCCTTACTAACTTGGTAAACTGAAAACCCCACTTGTTGATATCCTATCTGGACTTCATCAAGGACTCTTAAGGCTAAAAGACACAGAGAACTGAGAATTCCACGACACCAGAAGCAAACCCCCAATGCTGTATATGTGTGGGAGCCAGGGGCGTCGCACCCGTGGGGGATGTGGGTGTTTTAACACCCACACTTTTCCCGATGAGACGGTTCAACACACACTTTTTCTGCAGTTTTTCCACAGTTTTGCACAAACGCCTTCCAACAGCCGCTCCTCGGTTTCTCTGGCCGCTCTCGGTCAGTGCTCGCTGCAGCGGCCTCCTCTCCCCTCCCCCTCAAACATAACACCGGCTTTGAGTGTGACAAGCTGATGATTGGCTGTTCTGCCTTAAGTCCCGCCTCTCTTGGTGTGTTAGATTTATCGGTCAGCTCGTGCTGAGGAGGCTTATGCTTATTTACATCTCCCTTTTCCAGGTACTTTGAGTGTTTATGCGTTCGAAGTTTTTACATAAGCTTTAGGTGTTTGGGAAGAAGTTCTGTTTGTTTTGTTGACATGTCGAGTGTTTTTGGTATTCTATTTAGTTTTTAGACTAATGCTAATTGGGATATTGTTCAGCAGCTAGCTAAATTCAGTTATGTATGTGGCATGCAATGAATGAGGTAACTGTGATGAAGAAGGCAGGGAATTTACGAGGAGCAGGGACAGATTGTCATTGTTAAGCGGTGTATTTATGGGCTTATTGCCAGTGCAATTGATTTTGAACATTGCTTGTTGATTAGCTGAATACTTTTGTGGATACTTGCCTATGTGTTTGATTGTACCTGCTGTTGAGGAACAAAATATGTAAGAAATGATGACATTGTTTGCATACCTGTTGAAGAACTATGAATATTATTTTAATGTTTCAAAACCGTAAATTGTTACATTATTTATACCACTAGAGAAAAAGCTTTGTGTGGGTGGTTTTTGAATTTGTTTTTTATATCTCCCCTTTTAAAGGTCCAAGTAAGCAAAATTTAGCAGTCTCTCACATCCATCCCCCGCACTTTCGAAAAGCTTGCTACGCCCCTGGTGGGAGCTCCACATGTAGGAGAGAAAAACAGCTGGCCAAGCTGCCACCTGGAAGCGAGCGCATCCGAACCGGCCCAAACGGTTCACACAGGAGATTTGACCTGCGTCTCTCTTCCAGCTCAACTTTTCCCCTGAACCACCATGTGAAACTTTACTTTTCCTGCAATTTGGGGTTGTTGCTGAAAATTCTGTCAGCGTTAGGTCAGGGGTAGAATCTCCCTTGTAATGTTGGCCTAATCATGATACAGAATCGTCCAGTCTTTCACTTGTTCTTCCCAATAACCTCTCAGCTGCTGATCGATGCATTTATGATTAAAGTGGGTAGTGTTAAGGTTCTTCCACTGTCTCCTGTTTCCACAAAATATGAGAACTTACCATCATCTACTGCTATACCTAGTACACACTGGTTGTCATTTAATCATTAATTGTTTGGGCTTTTTTCAAAATTTCATTAATTCATTCATCTCTGAATTCCTTGGATTTGTTCGGTTTGTTATTCAGTTATTCATGGTTGCATTTCTTCATTCGTTTGTTGTTTAGTAGTAATTGATTATGTGTGGCATCAGTAGTTATGTGTGTAGTATTGATTAATAATCATAGTAAGAACATGATTATTGTGTGGTTTGTGTGTATGAAGTATTACGGTCACTGTACACAAACCAAATAACTCAGTAGCAACCTTCAGATAGATCGAGACTAAATTTATTAATTAAGTATAATCAATTTTCCCTTTTTGGAGGGTGGTGCCCCGAGAGGAATGTAATGTGAGCTCTGTTATTTAATAAATATTGATTATTTCCGATAGCTGGAAGTGAGCGTAAATATGCTCTTTCTTTTATTTAATTTAATGCCTTCTAAACTAATACTGAATGCTAAAATAGAAAGAAAAAACCTTCTCTTCTCTCTTTTTGCACTTTTTTTTTTTTTTTTACCTTTTACGGAGAAATATCTGCCTAGCCAGTATTGGTTGTTTGCAATGTTGTTGATCCCAGATCATTTATTCCCCTGCTGCACTCCTCATTGTAAGTCGCTCTGGATAAGAGTGACAGCTAAATGCCTAAAATGTAAACACCTTATTGTTAGCTTGAATGGTTTCCAGCTTCCAGATATGCCGGCTGCTATTGGAGATGGGAGATAATGATATGGGCAAGTGCTTTGTCCGCCACGGAGAGGAAATCAAAGCCTGCTGCAGTTTCCTCAGACAGGTTTATTACACTTTTAGTGGGTGATCATTACGTTCAAATCCTTCTATTAAAAAATTAAAGATTTGAAAATTTTACACACCTTACATGCATATTATACACTATCTGCTGAAGTGCTGAAAAGATTAGTCGATAAGTAAATGAATCAACAATAATTTATTTCGAGGCTTTGCAGATTTTCTCTATCGGATATAATTTTAAGTTGTTCAGACAAAATAAGCAATTACAATATTAGACACGTTGACCTTTGGGAACTTGCATTAGGAATTTACCTTTGTCTGAAGTTTAATAGATTAAACAACTGATTGAATCTTCTGCAAAATGAATTAATTGACAAATACTATGGTGTACATTTTGAAAGTAGAGGATTCCAATAGATTATGTACATGTCCACTCCACATATTTCATGTCATTTACCTTTTTAAACGCCTTTAGACCCCATCAGACTTTCAGCTCCAATTGTGCATTTGACGTGAACTTGACGAAACTGATCTTGACTTCATCTTTGTCAGAAAATGTGCTGTTTCTCTGGGGACTGGGGGCTGATTTTATAGCTCGGCAGAAACTGTGATTTGTTGATGTCAGCAAATAATTGGGTTTATGCAACAATCGGTGTCACTTAGTGCCACACACTCACGCTTCAGCAGCTGCATTGTTTTGAGGTTTGAGCAACCAAGCCTGTAAAAGTAATAATCTGTTACATTTTCAAATAAATGAATTCCTGTTTTGCTACCCTGTGTCACCTATTGATAAAACACAGTGGTGATTGAACCTATGGCGAGCTCTTCAAAGGTTTTCACATTTGCTGTAAAAAGTAAACTTTTTTGTTTCCCTCAGGAAAACTCTGCCCCACAGAAAGTGGTTAATTTTTAGGTTTCTGGAAGGAGCATACGCATTAACTGTTACTGTACCCGATATTCCCCATATCTGTCACTACTTTATCAATTCAATGAATTCTTAATCAAAACTTTTGATTCAACAACAGTGATGTGTGTCTTGTGACTTCTGAGGTACTCATCTTAACATTTTGTTGGGAGAAGAGCAGTGAAGGGACCCACTGTGGTGTGATGGAGGATAATCATGTGCACTGAACAGGAGCAAAGCATTGGACTCCTTTTCTATTGCATCTTTTTCTTTGCTCTTTATCACCTCTCCTCTTCCAAATATCTCTAATTTCCTTCTCACCTTTCCTTTCTTCCATTCTATTCCCTACTTCATCTCTCTCCTTTTGCCTTCAAAGATACTTCTACATTTACATTTACATTTAGTCATTTAGCAGCTTTTATCCAAAGCGACTTACATGTGAGAAAATTCACAAACCGAAGGTGCAGCTTCGGGAGCATTTCTTTTTGGGGTTCAGTATCTTGCTCAAGGATACTTCGAACTGCCGACCTTCCAATTGGCAGGCAACCGTTCTGCCACCACGCCACAACCATACTTCTAGTACCATCGTGTTTGCTCTTGTTGCAAAGATGTTGCTGCTTGTTCATCCTCCTTCTTCCCTGGTATTGCTTTATTTGAATTTTGTTCTGAACAGTGAGGACAAAGATAAGCAATGATAATAGGCCCTGATAATGGACAAATCTGAATTTTGCTGAGTAAAACCAAGGTGACATTCGGTCTCTGTAGTTCAAATAGTGGGACTAAAATGTAGTTATGCATATTTTATTTTATTTTATTAATTTATTTTTTTGAAGAAAAATGTATTGTTTTGTGCTATGAAACAGTTTCACTTTGTGCTGGAAACAATTGACTACTGGCACACGCTGCAGTTTGGGTGCTTCAAATTAAAGGCATTCAACTGGTGAAACACAAGTTGGCCTTTATTGTGAAGTAGTCACAGTAAAGGTAATGCATTTGTCACTGAGGTCACAATGGTCAGATTTAGCATTTTCTGCCAGCGGATATTGCAGGGTGGAATGGAGCTAGTTGGAGCAGCCACAGCTGAGCTGTTAGATGAAGAGTTGCAGATGACAGGCTGCACATCACCAACTCAGCAAAGTAACAAACTTCTTTCACTCTGCTGGTACTTGTGTGGAAAACTACTTGCATGTGTGCCGCATTAAATCAGATTGCGGTTCCCATGGCACGATTGAAAAAAAACTATTGACTGACTTCTGTATTATAACAAGTTTGTTTGGCTGCTTAACAGATACAGCAGTTGCTGTTCTGTTGTATTTCTGACAAAGGAGCTGCTCGAGGAGTGTTTGCTGCCCCCAGAATTCTGGGAACTGTAGTATTAAACTGCACTTGTTGCACAGAAATCTATGTGACGTTAATGGTACAAGAACTAATACTAATATAATACCAACTTGTAGTAGGTGTATTATCTTATCAGTCCCCCCTCATCTTCTTATGAAATGGGAACTGATTGTCTTGGGGCTGCGTATCTTGTTATATGTTAAGAAATATGGGAGACAATAAAAGTGTAGGCATTTGTAACATACCTTCTCTATCCCCTTACTCTTTTGTCTCTGTGCTGCTCCTTATTGATGATCTTAGTTTTTCCCACCCTACCATTTTCCCATTTTCTCTCACCTCTCAACCTCCCACTCTGTACTGTTGTCAACACGTACAAATCCAGCCAGAAGAGGTGCTACTCGATAATGAGTCCTGCTTGCCCCTCCCTGCCATTCTTGCTCCACATCACCCAACATTATTTTCACCTTTACTCATGCCTTCTATCATCTCATGTCGTCGCCGCCCCTTCTTTCTCCTCTGTTTTAAATTTGGTGATTAACATGATGGTGGTGCTGATGGTGCAAATAGTTTTATTTATGAGATCGGTATTTTATGTCCACATGATATAGCGGACTGCCTATGAGAGCTATAATAGATTTGGTATAAACAACAAATTGCAAGCTGTACAATTGTGTGTAAAACTTGTGGCCTAATGACCTTTTAAAAAATATTTAATTGGCATGTTGGAGTTCTCAGATTGAAAGAAGATTTTCATGTGCTAATTGTGGAATACCCATATATATATCCACATTGTAGAAAGGTGACAATGAGTTCAACTACAGACTTTAAAGTGCGGCACTCAGTGACCGGTTACCTTTTTATTAAGCTGTATCAGTTGCTAAATTCACGTCATTCCCATAAGATTGAGAGAAGGAATCTTGAACTACGCAAGTCTGGTGAATTAGGCAAGTTTTAAAGTGACAATTCAATAAGTATGCTGGCTAACTGAGCAGTGTGATCTGCTAAGCTGGAATTCTCAGGTGACAACAGAAATGCCTCATATGGTGAAAGCAAGGTGATGCCCTGTTATGATGCTATCGAGTCAGGTGGACGCTTGTTTGGCTGGGAGTGAGAGATTTTTCACAGCATTCAGCCTCAATGGTGGGATAAACCAAAACTTTGAGCTATGCTTTGTTTCAAAACAAGCTAAAAGTGGGCTAGATGTATCTGACTGAAATTGAATTGAGGGCTCCATGTGGGTTGTGAAAACCAGCAGCATCAATGTAACATATTACAAGGTCAGGTAAATGTGACTTAACATGAGCTTAGACATCTTACTGCTTAAGGAGAACAAACTGAAAAATAGTTTTGGCACTTCCACTGATCAACAGGTGACAGTATAACATGCCAAGAAATGCTGCAAAGACAGGGAAGAGGAAGATGGCTAGCAAGTAAACATGGACGTAAACAATGCTGGATTCAAAATACTTAAATATCAGATTTACAAATGATTAATGGGGAAGGAAATGCATTCAACACTTGTGTAAACTTAACTTAAAGTACACTTAAGTTACTAACACTTAAAGTAAACATAACTTTTGTTTGTTTACAAGAAAACTCAGCAGGGCACCGTTTATAAAATACTAAAATATTGATTAGCAGAGCTTTCAGGCTAGAGAGAGACTTTCTTACGGTTATAAAACCCATAATTTTCTTATTTGCTGTCCCATCCCCTACATCTTTACTTTCCACCGCGGTGTCGGAAACTTCATCAAACTACAACCTTTTTCTAGATGTCTACTCAAAAATCCGGTGGGGAATAATTTCCCTCCCACAGTTTATGCATAATATTTGCATTTTAAGACCACGGTCATCATTTCACCAAATATTATGAGACAGACCAGGCTATCTAATCACAGTGAAGCCACATGGGAGTAATTGCTTACGCAGCCATAAACTTCACGAAGGTTGATCAGTGTGCCACAAAAGGATAAAATCATGACAATTTCTGTCATGTCAATTAAATCTTTAAGCCAGTAAATAGCAACTTCAGTGGGAGGACAGTGAAATGTTCTGTGGTGTATGAAGCAGGCATACAAATGGGCACACCTAATAGGCAGAACAGTTGCACCCACATCACCCACATGTTCACATTCAAACAATATTATTTTTAATCCATATGTGATACAAACCTTGAAATCTCTTATTTGTTGGCCTTTGAGGATGACAGCCACATGGACTTTTAGATATTTATTTGTCTCACAGTTGCAAAGTCAATCTCACAAGCCTTTCTCCACAGAGATGTGACTGACAGGGAAGTGATCCCTCTCATAGCTCAGCTCCTCCAGCTCTCCTATGGCACATCATTAGACCGTATTTACCTGTTTGTTTGAAGTGGTTTTAAAGGATAAAGCTGGTATATTCTGTATTCGTATGTTGTACAGATTGTAAAGCCCTTTAAGGTAAATTGTGATTTGTGATATTGGGCTATATTGAATCGACAAATCCAATGAAAAGACCGAAATCAACAATGAAATGGTTTTAAAAAGCATTGCATGCTTATCTAAGCCTATCCTGCTGCTGTAAATACTCACTAGAGCACCAAATGTGTATTAATCCACCGCTGAAAATAGTCCAAAACAAATGCATTATTTACTCCTGTAAATACTCCTGAGTAATGTTTACTAAAAACTACAGTGCCCAGCTGTTTTAGGAAATTATTTAGCCTTTTGAAAAAATGTCACTATATATTTGTGACCCTTTTTAAAGATTTATGTCTTCATTAGGACGCAATGGGCTTGGGGCTGAATACAGACAGGCCAGAAAGTCAGAAATGATTGAGTGATGGACGAACACATTTTGGAACTTATTAACAATAAGAAAAATACAGAATAATATCAGCTTCAACATTTAAAGCATTCAATATAATAGTCAAGTCAGTTTATTAATAGCATATTTTAAAAACAAAAGATGTTGACCAAAGTTCTTTACAGAAAAGTTCAAAATATAATAAGCTAATTAAAAAGGATGAAAGCAAACAATCAAATAGATAAATAGAATATAAGAATTAGAACAAGCAATCATGAACGTCTAGTCGTGATAAAAAATGTTTTAAGGCTCAAAAGACGGGTCTTTAAAACAGGAGAGGCAGAAATGAAAAATTATTTGAATTTAGAGGAGTAATTTACAGAAGATCTGATAACTTTGGAAGGTTTAGTAGGTCCTGCGGAGAATGGGCATATAATGTGGTGCCAATCCGTTTAGTGCTGTTCACGGTTACTAATAATATAAGTAACTTAGAGTAAATTACTTCATAAAGAACTGATGAAAAGCACAGCTTCCTTCCATTACAGCAGGGCTTGATCGAGGCTTATAACAACGTAACAAGAGTAGGAATTTTCAAAAAATAAAAAAGTATAGACTCATAGTAAAATTACCCCTTCATTTATGACCCATTGGAAGTGTGTGGTGGTGTTTGTTTCTGCAGAGACCCTGCCCTCTGCCTGTATTTTCTTATTATTCTGCTATGTTCGGGACATTTGAGCATCAACCTTTGAGCCGCGAGCAGGGTGTGAGATCCGTCCGGACTCTTTAAAAACGTAGTGAATGTCTGTTTGACTGAGGGCGGGGCTGAGCTACACACACACACAGAGCTTCATTCACACTCTAGCTCGCTCAACCACGTCTGCTCTCTCTTGCTTGTTTGAATCGCGTGGTTACAAACAGGAACCGACATTATACCTTTAATAATACCTAATTTTAAGTATAAATATACTGTATGTATTGATGCTGAGCAGAATGGGAAGAATTGGCCATTTTTCAGCAAGATACAGGGTGTTTTAGTTGCGCACATTTACTTTTTCTGGCCCTGCAAGTGAATTAATAATTGAACATGTGACATGAAAATCAAAAACAGACCATGTCCATATCCTTAACTATCTTTAAAGCTAACTATAAATGTGATGTGCTGCTGTCTAAGGGCTGTCTTTCTTTTTAGTGTTAATCTAGATGGTATCTGATATGGATAATGAGGCTGGGATTAGTTTATATGATATACCTTTGGACAATGTAACTAGAAAAAGATTAACCTTAATCTCTTGTCAATTCCTCTTGATAGTCAAAACTATTTGCTTTTATGGGATGTTTTCGCCATGTAACACAACAAGCTGCCGGTCGGCAGAAGAAATTCTTTCCATATAATCCTCTGATCCACACTAGCCCACGCACACTTAAGTATCTTTCTCTCTGAGTTTGTCCTGGAGGCACAGGCACACACAAACACACACTTAATTGTATACACACACTCATCACCACTTTCAAACTGAGGTAGTCCTGCAGGTATTCCCTATCTGTTGATAAGGGTGAGCAGTTGTGTGCTGACCAAGCAGACCCCTGAAGCCTGCAGCCCACAGAGAGAAAATGTTTAGTCCACTGACCTCTGATACATCACTGAGTGGCCAGTATCTGAGTAAGCACAGACAGGATGGTGTGTTTGTGTGCGTGAGTGAGTGGGTGTAGATAGCTGTATGGTCACTGTAAAGGAAATGCTGAGCAGAAAATGCTAAGATTCTACTTGTGTGAGCAGAAAAGTTTATATCTATTTGTAAATCTGTGTATGTCACTATGTGTGTATGTCTTCTGTGTTGTACTGCTATCGTTGTTGCACAGTATGAATAATAGACTTTTGAAGTGAGGGGAATTTTGCCAGTATGGTTTTGGTCAAGAAAAAATAGGATAAAATGTTAGGTTAGGCTAAAGGGGTTCATGGGACAATTTTACTTGGAACCCTTTTCATTTTATGTGTTAGCATTTAGTGCGCACGTGTGCTAAATGAATGGATACAAATTCCTGTGTTAATTGCTTTCAGTTGTTTTTCTTTGTACTGCATTTTCCCCCATTTTATGTGTGTGTGCAGGTAAAAGGGTACATCGCAAACAATACACCTTTTCACTGTGTGTCAGTGAGTCAGCATGTACAATACCAGGACCCTGAAACTGCCTTGTGCTTTTCCTCCTATGAGATACAAAAATGTCTAGTGTGAAAAAGGTCTATTACTGAGCATTGAAAAAATAAATCATTCATACAACATTAATTTTACAATTTTAACAACAAAAAGAGGCATATCATGAGAGCTATACGTTGAATATGTCCCAAAAATGTTTGTTCGAAAGTCTAACTAACCCAAACTGAAGAAAACTATCTAAAAGTACAGTAGGGGTTTTTCATTTTAACAATGCAAGGAATATATAGTTAGGAGACATGATTGAACAAATGAATGAATGTAGAGACAAAATAAAACAGACAATGTTTTGAAGATAACCTTATTAATCTTGTCTGACTTAATTTTTTAGTGTCAAAGAAATGACAGAAATGTATCTTGGAGCTTGTTATCCCAAGATTATTTAATTATATAATTATATTGAGATATCAAACATTGGATTAAGAGTTTATTCTGCAAACGTAATCCTTATTCTTGTGACAGGTTGGATTATATTCATCAGGACTTCAATGGACTAAGCAGCATCAATGTGGCAGTAAACTTGGGATCTTAAAAAATAAATGAGGCTCACAGAATCCTAATTTATTATATTTAGATAGTTTTGCTTTTGAGAAAATGGGCTTAAAAAGGTAATTAGCAACCACTTATCTGTGATTAACGATGTAAGAATATATCTAATATATTCACGTAAAAGTGTGATGGAAATATGTGCATTCTGTGGAATTGTTGGGTATAAGCAGAGAGAGAGCAACCTGAAAGAAGAATAAAAAATAAAGTGAAAGAGGATCTCAACTTTGCTGTCCTTGCGTCATTTTTACAGAGACTGTCTGTCTGAGATGTGTCAATGTGAAAGTTTGATAAAGAGAAAAAGTGTGACGGGGAAAAAAGTTGAACTGGACGAGACAGAAATGTTGCAAATCCAGTCGTGTTTTTAGAAATTCTTCTCAGGATTTAAATTAATGATCAGTAACTGATTTGCTTTAGGATGGAGATTGTGTGTTTTAAACATGAGGAACTCCAAAGGGGGACCATGAGGCAATATGTTGTAACTGCTGCTGGGTGCATGTGTGACTTTTCTGATTGTAGAAACTCCCTCTACTCATACTGAACTGACCTTACACACCAACTAGACAAATTTTCATTTGACTCAATGTGATATGTTACAAGGACATGCATTTTAGTGCATTTTATATTCTGGTTTTGTTTTCAGTTTCATGTTTAATTTTTTATTTTTCAACATCTAAGAACATCTAAGACCACAATAAATTCATTTTAGTGTGAAGGAAGTGATAGGCTTCAACTGTGACAATGGAAGTGTTCACAATGCCATTTGCGGTTAGCTAACGTTACCAGCAATTGATATAATGTAAATTTTTGCCACTTTTTGTCTGGAGGTTGTTTTGAAATATTGCATGTGATATTTAATACATGTTTAACAAATCTTTATAAAGGAGAGCAGTCCAGAAAACGCTTAGTAACTGGAGTAAAAAAACCCTATGGAAACGGTGTGTAACTTTAGTTTAGCAGTTCAGTTTGGTTTTTGAGGAAAAGTAGAGGGCAGCTAGTGCAGCATTGGCTCTGATCACCGTTTGCATTATACACAGCAGTTCAGCCCTGTTTGTAGGGTCTGTATCTCTACAAAACATCGGTCGCATTACAGCAAGATCTGCATGTGTTTCATGTATTAGACAAGATGAACATGGTGTGTCTGCCTTTAGGTCAGGATATGGTAAAAAAAAAAAAAAATTTTATGGACATTGATGATTTATAACTCATAAACTGATCAAGAAAAAAAATTAAACAATGATGGTGTATGAATGTCTCTACTTATAGTTGAGATATGTGTTTATGATTGTAGTCAGTTTCATGTTAACCTACATAAGAATCATCCTAATGAGTTCCATGCAGCAAGGAAGCGTTATAGATACTTAAAATGTTGTAAAAAAAGA
The DNA here is from genome assembly GCA_011952105.1 of Coreoperca whiteheadi. NCBI lineage: Eukaryota > Metazoa > Chordata > Actinopteri > Centrarchiformes > Sinipercidae > Coreoperca > Coreoperca whiteheadi. The sequence continues at coordinate 3,300,463 of CM022491.1, read as the reverse complement.
GAGCACTGGTTTCAGATCTGTATTCTGTTTCCTCAGATATTCTGAGTTGCAAACTCTAGAGTTCGGGTTTTTAGCAGACTTTGTAAGGATGAAGGCAAAGGGTTTAACTTTAAGTGAGATAAAGATTTTTGCACAGAATAACTATCTCACCCCTGTCAAACCTTCCTCTGCAGGGGTTTATAGTGGTTTTGATCAATACCAATCACTGGGCAAATACTTTTGCCAAAGGATAGAACAGCAGGGGATCTTTACCAGAGACGACGATGCTTTTCTAATTCCAACCACTTTTTGGAGGGCAATTGAGGCTGTATATTACATAATGCTCCTTTTTAATTGTTTTAATTGATGTTTTAGTTTCACAGAAAGTCATTACTGAGAGAGTTAGAAGGGACAACATATGCCAGTACCAGTCTAATATGGATTTCCTTTCACCGTAGATGTTGTTTCAGATATTTCTCCCTCCCTTTCATCCACTTTTTCCATCCTTCCCTGTATTGCTCACATACCTCCATCTTTGTCTCTACTCCATCCAGACTACTGTATGTCTGGCCTTATGAATGTTACGGAGGGAGGAAAAGGGCTGGAGCGCTGCGGGGTGTGAGCAGAAGATTGCCCAATACATCATAAACCCCATCTAAGGGTTGACCCATTAAATAGGCTGTTATTAGGTTATCTAGGTTGTGTGTTTGCAGGGGGCATACCATCTGTGTTTGATCTATCATTTTTATCTATTGCATCTGCTGACTTGGGTGAGTGTTTTGAAAACTAGCTGGGTTAAATCAAACTTGACCCAAAACAGTGGGAGATGCTGCATCAGAACTCCTCATATTGTACTTTTTCGTGATGTCAAAAAACGTCTGGCAAAACGAACGGCTTGTAAAACAAAACTCCAGAATCTGTCAAGGGTCTGTTTACTACAGCCTGTGGACTTTTCCTGGACATAAAGGAGAAAAGAGATGGAACAGCTTCAAGCCAGTCTGCTCTCTAATTACACTGTGTGGCAGTGCTGAAAGCAGCAGCAGCAGCAGCAGGACTGTGCTACAGATTCCCACACTGTCATTTGTGTGTGTCTGACAGATGTCACAACTCACACCATACGCTTCCTGTCACCTACAGTAACAGCTGCAGCTATAGGTACTTTTGCAGCCTATAATTTGTGTGTGTATGTGCACTAACAATGTGTCTTTCATGTATGTGTGACTGCATGCACATGCAGGTGTTTGTCTGTGTGTACTGCATCTGTTCTTACGTGCATATTTGTGTATGCTTGTCAGTATGTGTTCCTGCGTGAGCAGGTGCATATGTAAGGATCTTGTTGAGACAAATAGTTGATTAATAAGTTACTCAATCTAGAGAAAATTAATCATTAATATTTTTGATAATCCATTAAGTATTTTATGAAGTTAAAAATGCCAGACATTGCTTCACAAATGTAAAGCAACTACTGTACTTCTCAGTAGAAACGGTATAATAATAAAAAAAAAGAATAACTGAAAGAAATCATTAAAGAAATGGTTAAACTACAGAATGGTTAGATTGCAAATTCTATGGGAATGCTAATATTCACCAAAAAATGTCTTTATTTATATTCACTTGTTTTTTTAATATTCAACAATAAACACTTAAAAAATGAGAAGAAAATTGATACTGTACACCCAGTGTGATATATGTATGACAAAGTTCTTTAAATCATTCAACCAACTTATTAAAAGACTAAACCTTCTAACCTCCAAAGCAGAAAAGGGAGCAAAAGTAGATGTTTCCTAAACGGTTGAGGGAGTGGTGGTGTGAGCCAGTAGTTTAAGGGCACATGGAATAAAAAGTTGGATATCTATTGTGTGTGCGTGTGTCCGTGCACATCTGAGCTGGAATGTGTGTAACGAAATTATGAAGCGGGAGATTGACTTCACTCCCAGAACTGCAGAGCGACGCATCACAGTAGATTGGCTACGGATCCTTGGTTCCCGGCCTCGGCCCTGGTCCTCTGTCCCTCTCTCTGTTTTCCCATCTCCCTCAGTGTTGCCTGGAGATGTCTGAAGAGCCTTGATTCGTCCCAAATGGAAAACAATTGACGGTCGCCTCAGAGGAGAACTTAGTGCCCACACAAAATGGGAGAAATGGAGCAGCAAGTCCAGAGAGGGAGAACAAATTTTGAGAGATGAATGTGCCATGGATGGAGGAGAGGAGGAAGAGTACGGTTTGAGATGATGCGATGTGAGAAGAGTTAAATCTTTTTTTTTTTTCTCAGTTACGATAGTTTTTAAGGAAAGAAGCTGTCAAAGTTAAAGAAACCCACAGCAGAAAAACAGGTAGCGTGATCTCTCTAGTCTTCACTATCATAGTGTTTATTTATTATCACTATCGTCATTGTCATCTTTTTGTATAGAGTCAGATAAGGTGGTGGCTGTTTGTCACAAAGAAGGGTTATAAACGAGAGGAATCTCCAGTCCCCCTAAATGAAGACCCATGTAGGACCGCAAGTTCTACATTTTATCTGCTTCTGACTGAATCTGACATGAACAATGGGATATTGAAGGAAAAAAAACCGTAGAACTGAGTAAATATACTAGACAACACACTGAATGAATGGTCAGTAACTACTGGGGTTCCGGTGGTAGATGTACTGTTTATAAGCAAAGGCCACAAAGGAGGAAAAACATTTTGGGTGAGATCCTGGATGGAGAAGCGTGGGCAACACGGACTGTATAGATTCAAGATTACAATCTTTACATATCTGCATACTGTCAACACCAACTGATCCAGACTGGAACAAACCCGGGCCAACTTGGTCTGTCAGTCATCACACTCAAATAATATTCATAGTTGGCCCCACAGTCGTCATGTGTGTCCCTACCTGTAGAAAAATTTGATTACTAATCACACAACTAGAATAAAAAGAGTTACCTCAGGATAATGCTCCAACATGGGAATTTGGGAAGTAGATAAAGTGCTTTTCAATATTTGTTTGGTCACAGATCAGATAAAAAGCCGGGTGTTAAGCAGCAACTGCTGCTATATTAGTAGGGGTTGCTATAGCAACGGCATGTTCAACTGTAACTAACTGCTGGTGTCAGAATAATAATGACAAGAGTTAAGTTTTCCAGGCAACATTCTCTGTTGTGAAACAGGTAGCAATGCTGGGATTGAGTTAGGTTTTGAAAAGATAAGTTTAAGTGTTTTGCCTCAAACATAAACAAATTGAATTCAGCACGCTTGAATTGAGCTGCCATTCTCAGCTGCTGGTTGCAGTCCAGTAAAGTTAACTCCCTCAAAACTTTACCAGACCTTCTACATACATTTCCACCCCAAACTAGGCTCAAATCTCCCTCATCTTTCTTTCTTTCTTTCCATCTTTGTCCCAGCTCTCGGTCTATCTGTCTCAATTCTCCCTTCATCCTCTGGATCATGGGGTTGTGCAGCCTTATGTACCCTTCAAATAATTGGTGTCAGTGTCTCTTGATGTAATATGAATGGATGGCATTGTGTCTGGGGGATACAAAGCACCCTGAGAGCCTGTGAAACTACACAAAGTAATAGAGGGACAGAGGTGGGGCAGAGAGAAAAATCAAAGTACAAAGCTGGAGAAAGATGAAGAGAAAGAAGGAAAGTACGGAAGAGAATAAGGGGAGTGTTCAAGATAGCGCGAGAAATAGAAAGGGAGTGCAATAGTGGGAATCATATCTGAAAGAGATGCTATGGTTCAGTGGGAGAAAATTTGAGGACTCTGTGTGGGAGAGTGAGAGAAAGAAGAAGGGAATGCATATTCCACACCAGGCTTTAAAGTAGCCTCTGGAACCAGTTAAGATTTCTAGATCTGTTGATGTGTGTCTGACTGGCCGTGGTCATCACGGTAGAATAACACTGTTCAAGCTCCGTGCAAGTGACAACTTAGATGTGATGCTGACAAGTTCATTCAGCCTGACAAGTAGCCAATAATGGAGTCAACACATACTGAACCCGCCAACAAGAACGATGTGGACGTATCGCTTGGTACTACTGAAAATTTAGTATACGCTAACATATATAGGGTGTTGGCAGAAGCTACGAATAAAATAACCAGTATCAATTTTTGAAAATCAATATTATACTTTTTTTCCCCCTTTCAAACTCATTGTCAGGACTGAAAGAAATGACAAGTAATCAGTGTTTCCCCAGAACTTTATTATTTGCAGGTGTAAAGGCATTTGGACCATATGGACACCAGTTTCTCCACTGAAACTAATATTTAGTTATGAGTGTGCTTTGTGGCAGTGGGGCAAATCTGGGATAGATGAATACTGTGGAATAAGAAAAATTAAACAAACCAATATAAAATTTTAGGTTTTACAGACTAATTTAATTAAGCTTTGATCTGGAATGAACATCAGTTAAATTATGCTGATTGTCTGCCTAACCTCAGAAAAGATTACACTTATTTTTGAACAGGCGTTCAGATTGCAGCTGGGTATCTATATACCTGTGTGCAGGAACATATTTTCAGTGGGGGGCTGGCTGCTGAGTATATGTACACACATGCAACAGTGCACATGGACAAACTTAGAAATAAACAAGAATAAAACAAATGACATCTGCCAATTGTAGAATCACATTTCCTAAACTTTAATCTGAAACTTGTGTGGTAATGATGACAGCAAGTGAGGCTAAACAATATGATTGATATGATAAAGGATATTTAACAAGCTCAGCTGTTGACTTGGAAATAGAAATCTAACTACACTGACAATCTTGAATTGCACAAAATGGCTGGTTACTTCTTACTTTATGGTTTTTTATTCAGCATGTTATTACTGATTTCATATTTCAATAATGCCAGATACTCATCCTGTCGGTCTCATACCACTGCGGAGAGCGTTTATTTCCATCTCATGGCACAAGTTGACAGTGGTTTAGTTGTTGCTCTGCGTTCACATGAGGGCAATAGGTAAACCCATGATTCTCAGCACAAATGGTGCCAGACCAGTGTAGATTCTGCATAAATGCCTCCAGGGATGTACAGGTAACAGATTCAGCCTGAGTTTCACTTTCACTCCCTGGCACTGTGTCCTTTTTCTTCAAGGATATTTTGGCGAAGGTGAAAAAATATGCATTTTTTTCTGTGCCATTAATTTGCTAGGGCCAATAATGTTTGGAAGCTCCCTTACACTTGCATAGGTGACGGCACGATGCAGTCACATCAGGACACTAAAGTACAATGCCATACATACCACATGTTTATCCATCAAATTTAATCACAACAGAATAATGCATCCACAAGCACTTTAGGATCATTTTAAAACGTTATTTACCCTGTGTTTCACTATGACCAGCAGAAGGAGCTGTAGCCACCTAATCAACCCCCTTCCCACGCTATTGTGTAGAAAACAAGCACATTGCATCTGTTCAGTGAATACATGAAATCAGTTGGCTTAAGTTTTTTAATCTGTTGCCATGAGGAAAAAAATGTCAAGATGAGGTCTATGAATTGAAAATTAACAGCAGATGTCAACAACACTGACTTAAAGGTCCAGTATTTAACATTTGGGAGAAGCTATTGGCATAAATGGAAAATAAGATTTCGAAGTATGTTTTCATTAGTGTATAATGGCCTGAAAATAAGAATCAATGTGTTTTCATTATCTGTTTCTATACTAGTCCAGAACGGACAAACAAATCAATGACCCTAGATAGGGCCATTTGTGTTTTTCATAATTTTCGCAGCCACTGTAGTTTCTCCTACTCACTTGGAAGGGGAGGGTGAAGCGAGCAGTATTCAAACTGCAATTTCACTGCTAAATCCTACACACTGCTCCTTTTTAATACCAAGTTAATTCTTTACTGGTTTCATGAGGACCCCCATCCTTAAACAATGTACTGTTAAAATCAGTTTTTTGTTCATATTTTCAATCTCTCCTGTGGTTTCTCTCACCTCTTTCCCAGCTTTCATTGATTGAATAAAATAAATAAACAAATAAACCCTTAATATAGTCATATCCATCACCTTAAAAATACTTCTACCTGCAATGATATAAAAAAAGAAACACCCACAGTAAATCAATAGTTCCATTATGAAATGTTTATTCTAGCATGCCTGTCCGTCTCCAAGGTCCTGAGGAGAAAAGTTTTACCTGCATACCTTTTTGAAAGGCAAAGAGGTAAGAAGGATAGATGGAGGAATGGATGGAGAGATGGATGGAATAGATCACAAGATGAGCAGAGGAGTGAGGGAACTGAGGAGAGAGAAAGAAATACAGATAGAGAGGTCTCCCTGTGGACCGGCTGCTTGTTTTTACTTCAAGTTCGTCTTGATCTTGGGTGTATTCGTTAGGGGTAGAAACATTGTGGCTTGCTGTGTTCCCACTGTAGAGTTTGTTGCAGAATCTTATTTTAAGGTTAGTTTGCAGTTTTCAGTTGCAGCTGGCAGTTTAATATTTCTGTGCTTTTTCTTGAGGAGTCTGAGGTAGACTGTTATTGGAATGCGTGTTAGTTAAGGAATGCTAAATATAAGATGAATGTATAAAGTAGGTAATTGTTTGGTAGAGAAAGTATCTGCTGGTCATTATACTGTCACTACTGCAACAAATACTACAGAACTACTCAGTGACACAAACCATTGTATTTAATATTTAAATACATTTAAAACATTTAAATATATTTAAAACTTAGTGGAGGGGTGTAGCAGGGGTCAAGGAAGAACAAAGTACATTCAGACCATTATCCATTCGGTGGAACAAGCTAGATACAGTGACCGATTTCCAAAGGTTTTTACCCTGCATATGTGCGATGTGTGTGTTCCTCTGTGTTGGCACTCAATTCACGTGCGTGTGCGCGCGCACGCATTATAGGTAAAATATAAAATTTGTGATTTGTGGTGAACATGTTGTAGGGAAGTTTTTGTTATTCATACCAAATAGTATACAAGCGTATTTCCGATAATGAAACAGGTGAATATTCTCTACACTACATCACTGACCAATGCCTACACTGTATATTTACAGATCATTCGCAACAGCTCAGGGAAGGTCAAGCTGATATGCAACACCCCATCATGGAAGATCAGGAGAAGGAGATGTTGAATGATCCAGGATTTTTCATTCAGGTCACAAAATCAGTTGAAGAAATTTTAGTGAGTGCGTGAGATGTCAGATTGCCAGAAATACCAGTTATTCAGAAACCACAACAAGCCGTCTAAAGATTTTTCCAATACAATTCCTTGCTGGCTTAAATAGGGCATTCAAGCACGGGTGGTTGGAGGAATATGGCTGGTGGTTGGTCTACAGTTCCAAGCTTGATGGTGCCTTCTGTGTGTGCTGTGCCCTGTTTGTTAATGCCAAAGAGAGAAAGCAGATGGGAGTGTTAGTCAATGCTCCATTCACAAAATGGCACAAGAAAAACATCTGAATTGTTTCTCCAGTCAGTTGAAAAGCCTCAGACCCAAATCTCAGTTCTTATGGACAGTGAGAAGGAAGCCATTATCAAAGAAAACAGGCACATAGTCAATTTTGTAGCAGAGAGTGTACTATACTGTGGGCACCAGTGCATTTAGAGGTACTGAGAAGCATCATTCAACTGGCAATCCTGGAAACTTCTTGGCCCTGATGAAAATGCTTACAAACCATGATGAGAAGCTGAAACAGCACATGAAATGGCTAAAGCTCCGAAATGCCTCCTACATGATGGCAGATGATTGACGTGATAGGAAAGAGACTGATTCCGTTTGTAGAAGAGGTAAAAAATGCACAGATCTGTACAGTCGTGGCTGATGAGGTGACATCTCATAATGTAGAGCTAATGCCATTGTGTGTAAAGTTTGTGGACAAAGACCTTACACAAAGAACATACACATCAGGGAGGAATTGCTGGAGATTTGCTCTCGGTCATGAATCACAGGCTGCCACATTACAACCCGCAGTTAAGGATGTGCTGAGTCACCTCAACGCAGAGGTTGGTGATTGCAGATGCCAGGGGTATGACGGTGCCAGCAACATGAGCAGCGGAAATGTCGAGGGTCTGATCAAGAAGGACGCACCTAAGGCAGTGTACATGCACTGTAATGGACATTGCCTGGACTTTGTCTACCATCATAATCTTCGCCTACAGCCTAAAGAGAGGGAAAACCTACTCATGGAGGTTGTAAATAAGGATGCACACTCTACCGGACAGAGAAAACCCCTGATTGACATATGTCGCACAAGATAGGCAGAAAGACATGAAGACTTTTATAGTGCCTTTGTCTTTATTGTTATGGCTCTAGAAATCATTGCACTTGGTCCCCATACAGAATATTACAGCCAAGATGTCGCCACTGGATGGCAGGGCAAGTACAAAGCAGAGACCTATAGTCTTTTGTCCAGGCTCCAAAACTTCAGTTTCATCCTGACCTTTCTCACTGTCTGTCAGGTTTTGTCCCACCTTACAGGCAGCACAGTGAAGCTGCAAAGAACCTCAGTTGACATCATCGAGGCATTTAGCATGGTAGACGAGGTCAAGAATATCTACAAGGAGCTATGTGAGACAATTGAAGATGACTTCTACCTTATCTACGAGCAAGCAATCGAGATGGCTGCTCAGGTCAGTGTGCAGCCTACCAGTCAACCACGGGCTGCTGGAAGGCAGACACACAAAGAAAATGTACCTGCTGAAACTGTGAAGGACTGCTATCGTCGTAACACGGTTACACCTTTCCTAGACCATGTCATCTTGGATTTTGAATCCAGATTTTGTCCACTATCTGTAATCGTATCAGGGCTGCTGGGCCTAATTATGTCTATACAGTGCAACTCAGATGTGACAGTGGACAACTCTGAAGCAGTCCAACTTTAACAAGATGACTTACTTTCACCAGAACTGATTGACCAGGAACTGAAACACTCGAAACTAAAGTGGCAAAACAGGCCATTAGAGCAAATGCCAACTTTATGTGCTGAGGCAATTAAAGAATGTGATGTGCTGATATACCCAAACGTCTTCAAGCTTCTCAAAATAGCTTGTTCTCTGACCGTCACCTCATGTGAATTTTGAATGGTCAGCCAGCACTCACCGGAGACTGAAAAGATTGATGCGTAGCAGCATGGGAGAGGACCGCTTGTCATCCCTGGTCCTTATCCATACGCATTATGACATAGCATTGAACCTGGATGACGCTGTGAACATATTCTCCAAATTGTACCCAAGAAGATTGTAACTGACCAGTGTCAGGACAAATATAGCCACAAACGAAGAGGCATTGAGAGAGAGGATGATGATGAGAGGAGTTGAACTTGTAGTTTAATTATATTCCAGTAAAGTTCCTTAAATGTATTCTATTAGTGTGGTCTTTAAACTTGTGAGCTGTGTGTGTGTGTGTGTGTGTGTGTGTGTGTGTGTGTGTGTGTTTGTTTGGACTGAAAAGGTGGCACATGATCTTGGTAAGCAATTGACAACATTGTAGTAAATATTTTCGGGGCATCAAAAAGCGTGCTTAAGATACCAGCAGATAAACCTATCCAACACAAATTAGTGCATAAAAAGTTTTTAGGTAAGAGAGTGTGCACAGCCACTTTGGCAATTCATCTCATCCACTGCCTTGTTTCCTCAACCGGATAGAATAACATTCCAAGATGACTGTTATGCCTTTATTAATCCAATATGACATTTTCACAAAATGGATTTTAGTGAAAAGCTGGATTACTTTATTATTTCTAAGCTGCCTTGTAGTTTTTTTCTTTTATTGACTGCAGCTCCTTCTTCATTGTATTCAATGGAACCCCCCCTGGACTAAACTGTGCGCTCAGGGTGAGAGCATTAACATTTATATGGAAACATGAGGCCGTTGTTTGACGGCCGATAAATGGGGTATTTTCCTAACTCTGTTACAAATGGAACAATGGGGACGTAACTCGGCAAAAGATTGTCCATTGGCACACAGTAACCCTGGCTAAGAGCAACATATATCAACACAATTGCCTTTATTAGTCTGCCTCTTAGAATTCATTGTTGGGTCGTTTGTATGTGTGGGTCGGCTTGAGGGGAGCTAGTTATGTTGTGGGTGTGGTGATGGTGGAGGGTTGGACGTATATGTCAAGCATGCTTAAGAGGCTCAAAGTCGATGGCAGCTGCAATTTCAAAGTCACACATGATAAATACAATATGAGAGGAATGGGAGTGGGAACAAACACAAAATCCCAGAGCAGGGACAATGTAATAAATCATATGACTAAATCCGCCAGCTGACCACTAGGGAGCACTAATAATCCGAACCCGACATGCCCCCTGTCTCTCCCTGTTCTTTCCTTTCTGTTGCTATCTTTCCCTCATTCTCTCTCTCCTGCCCTAGTGTTTCTGTCTTTGTCCCCCTCCTTGGCTCCAAACACACAATGCGCACACACACATACAGTATACTGTGCCTGGCCCTGTAATGAATTAATCAGAGCTGGGGCAGCTGTGTATTTGAACAATGCCACCCTGAGAAGTTGGCTGTAGTTTTAAGCATCAGAGTGTGTGCGTGTGTGAGATTGTGTCGGTGGGGAAAAACAACTAGCAGCAGCTAAAGCAATGATATTGACTTCAGACTTGTGTATATTGCTGTAGAGTTTGATTCAGCAGTAGTTGCTGTGTGTGTGTGCAGGCAGACAAACCTAACCTGAAGACCCCTACGAGTAGAGGCCACTGGAAGCGTTAAGAGTGCATTCAACCCCTTCTCTTTTCCCAGGGCGTGAACTACAAACATTTTGTCTGTAGGAGACGCCTTCAGAAACTACATGGTAGGTAGTATGAAATCAATATGACGTAAATGACATTAGTCACGTGTTGGTTAGGTTTAGGAAACAAAAATGCTTGGTTAGGTAGAGGGAAGTCACGTGACATAAGTCAAGTGATATGTAACGTTACTAAAAAATTTTAATAACTCAACATAAACTTTTGGTTTCACACACTCAAAACACCCCTCTCTTTACTCACCCTCTCCTTCTTTAAATTCTTTATGTGTAAGGTATGTCCATCAATTTGGATTCCTCAATATTTAAAACAATCAAAAAAACCCAAAAAAACCTGCACTTCAATTTACAGGCCAATCCAATTTGTCAGCCTAAAAGGGTAAAAGCTACCCTTTCTTCATAATCATACTGTAATCATATAAAAAGTATTATTTTATCAGTTCTAGCAACTGTCTGACCTCATGTAGGACATACTGTAAATTATTCAGTGGTAACTCAGCTACGCCGATATGTATCTTTGCAGATAAATCTGTGCCTTCACTGAACACGGGCTGCTCAGCTTTTCAGTTCAGTTAAACACTCCTTCCCTCGCCCTCTACAGAAACAAGCAGTTTATTTTGAGAGTTTAATGGAAGAAAGTGTGAAACTGCAAAGCAGAGCACATACACTTAATAATAACTAGGCCTGCATTAATATTGAAATAAATCCACATTACTAGTGCTGCTAACATCTCTGTATGCTGTGACAATAACTGAGTGTTTCATTACATAAATATCCTGAAGGTATTACAATAAATAATAAACAATGCTGTGCTAGGGTTTGACAGAGATGAGGATGGCCAACCAAAATGTCACACAGAACGTAACCTAAAGAACCTAAACATCCAGGAGGTCCGTGACAGATAGTGTTTGCTGATAAGTAACGATAAACTGCAGTACACAAATGCCAAAGATATGTTTTAGATAGTTTCCAATAGAAACACTGACACTATTACATAATTTGTGCACAAGATAGCACTGACAAGTTTATTTTTAAACCGTATAGTATCTTGCTCAGTGCATGCCTTAGTCACAATATTAGCAGATACTGTATATTGCGATTGTTGATTTTTCTTAAATCCTCAAATATCATTATTAGTAATAGCCTAAAAAACCCAGTATCCATCAGGCTATAGTTTAGATTCACTTAGATTAATTTACTTCTAATCACATCAAATAGTAAATTAGCTCAAATTTTTCAAAACCATACAGATCTAGTTGAAGATTAGGTGCAGTTACAGCACTACAATAGTGATAGGTTAGGTATCAATGTGATTAGCTATCCATTAAGTATAGAATAGAATAGATTTTCCAAACTTTTGCATCACTAATCCGCCTCTAGGCCAATCATGTCCAATAACAAATGGACAATCTCCCCACGCTCTACCTCTCCTGTGCAGTCTACTGACAATCGCACATGCTCTGCAGAGAAACCGAGAGAGAGTCTCCTTTTTAATGTAGGTCTACTTATGCTTATGCTGTTGTTTTATTAAAGCTTGTGTACCTTTTGGTGCTGATGTCATTCAGTACCACATTAGTTTAGATCATTTCCTCCTCCACATGCGGCTTACCTGCTGTTGTGAAAATGGATTCGTGGGTAGAGAAAAGAAAAAAAAAGTGAGCAGATTAAAGTAGTTTGTGAGTAAACACTAAAATAAGGTGGAGAATTAAGTAGAATTAAAATGATATAAGAAATAATGTACTAGAAATAGGGTAATGTATTAATGAAATCTTTCAAATATTAGCTTATATAACGTTGTTTTTGTGAGTAGCATAAAGGGAAATGCACTCAAATCTCGTTATACAGCCCTCTGTTGTAAAATTATAAATAAATCTACCTTGTATATATTGCCCTCCCAAAAAACTTAACACTTAAAATGTATTATTATTATTGGGTGCACCTAACTTTTTCAGTTATGCACACAAGTTAGTCTGGAGCCCTGCATTTCTGTTTGCCTTTGAGAATGCAGGAAGTCCCCGTCCAACTTTCACCTGATAGTCAATGTTTGGAATTGGGGTCCATCTGTCAAATATCTCTGAAACAGAGACATCTGCTCAATATGAGCTCATCGACTTGACTGATTGTGTTTGTTCACACACACTCTGTGAAAAACTTCGTTGAAACTGCTGGCTGCTGTTTACTTCCCTCCTGCTCTGCTGTTTGCTTTTTAATATTGCACGTCATGTAACTGGTGTTCAGCTGTAGAATGTCACTACTGGGTGGTTTCATGGTCAGAAGTAAATATATGTGGGTGTACACTGTATCAGGATATGGAGGAGTGGGATTGGGAAAATAATGGAAAAATGATAAAATATATTCTCTTCCCCTTTTTGGTTGCCTCTGTTGTTAACAGAATAAGGTAAGGCTACCTGTATTGTGCAAGCCGGGAGTAGATGTTTGATGCCTATACCAAGTACCTGATGATGGCTTCCATGGTAATTTCTCACTTGCCTCTTTTCTGTCCTGCTTTGACCCAAGCCTCCCAAACTGAGCGGTGTATCAGGCTCCTGTATCTGATCTTCTCCCCTTGCTGTGGTTTCTTTGTCAGTGGCTCTTCTTTCCCGCATTTTATTGAACTAAACTTCAGGCAAGTGAGGAGGATTCCACAGATAAGCTATCAGGCCCTGGCATCACACAGAGAAACCATCAAGCCATGAAATATGTGTCTGGCTGTGAGTCAGGGTGGCAGTGCTGCATGAGGAGAGGGGACTAGTACAGAAACACACACACAGCAATTCAATTTTATTTATATAGCCCAATATCACAAATCACATTTTGCCTCAAAGGGCTTTACAATCTGTACAACATACGACACCCTGTGTCCTTAGACCCTCAATTCGACTAAGGAAAAACTACCCCAAAAAAACCCCTTTAACAGGGGAAAAAAATTATAGAAACCCCAGGAAGAGCAACAGAGGAGGGATCCCTCTCCCAGGACGGACAGACATGCAATAGATGTATGTAGAGAATAGATTCATAGCATTAAATCATAGTACATACAATTATGATGACAATGGCAGAATTGTAGTATATATAATTATGATGAAACTCTAGGATGTATAACATAAGGGAAGAGGATGGGTCCAGACTGACAACCGAGCAGCTTCAAGTGGAGCCCAATGAGCAGGACCCGAGTCGCTCGTCCCCTCCACCGTAGACACAGCAGCACTGCCCCAGCAGGTCGCCATAGTCACAGATCCAAACACACAGCGCACACACACGCACACACACACAAAAGACAAGCATATGCACATGCACACACACATACAGACATTTGCAAACACTATGGGCACAGATACTGTAATACTGTTCATTCTATCTTGTGTTGTATGAATACAGATACACAAACACACACATCTCACATAAGCAGATTCAATGTTTTTTGATGAACATGGTGTCATGGAGCAACATTGATTAAAAAATGTTGAAGTGCAAATTCACGTTTTGATATATTAGCACAAAATCATTAGTGTATGATAAAGAATGGTACAAGAAAAATTCAGCAACAGTTTTAAGCAACCGAAGCTGTGTGGCTCTGGTTGGTCGTCAGTCAGTCCACCACTTCAGCCCAGACAGAAATACCTCAAGTATTTTGTTGAGAAATTTGTGCTCCACAGACAGTGAATTCTACTGACTTTGGCATTTCCCTGACTTTTCATCTTATTTTCTGTTTTCCTGGATGGATTTGCCATAGCCATCCATGTTCCCCTTGGGATGAATTGGAATCCCTTTGCTGATCAAGTTCCATCTTCAGGTCAATATTTAAATTTTTCCAATATTTTGGTTTATAATCAAATAGCATACCTGAGACTGACAGTCCCATCACCCTCAGCTTTACTTGTGTTTCATGATAATTAGCAAATGTTAGCTGCTAGTGTGGCTTTAGACTTTTAATCTTGTTTGTATACAATTTCAGACAATAACAGAAACAAAATAATGTACAAAGTATATCAGAATTTTTACTATCAATTTAACCTCAAAATAACTAACTCAAATACAATATATCCTGTTCGTCTTATACCTAAATATCACTTGTGAATGTGTATCATATTTCTTTTAAGTTTTATTTTCAATGTTTAACTTCTAGGTAGATTCAGTTGTAGATTTATTAACACACAGCATATTTATTCAATGTCAAATTAAGGTAAGATGGATACCAAGGGACAAAGATCGCTGTACTAAAAAAAAGTTGGCTGTGGCAGAGACATGAACTAGTAGCGAGGTGGGATGCGCTGTAGGAGCTAGTGGGTTTGTCTGCTCATGATAGTAAATAAAAAATTCAACATCATTAATGTTAAATAATGTATTCGCATTGTTTTTGTAATTACTTTTTTTAATAAACCTTTCTTGGCTCACTGCCAGGCTATAGGTCAGTCAACCAGAAAAACAGCTCGTTCTCCAGATGGCCAATCTGCCCATTAGAAACACACGTATGCACAGCAAAAGATAAATATATCTTACACAGAGTTAGACGTACAAACATAAGAGTCACACACTACACACAGACACGAACACACACACAAAGCAAAGGGTTGCTTATCAGACCTCCAGTACTTTTTAGGTGACGGCTGAAATGTACGTGTTGTACGAAGCTTCGAAAACTGTCAAGTATGGGATTCTTACACTTACTCACTCTTTCTTTGATCAGAGAGTTTGTAATTTACATCTCAATTTTGCTGTATGTTATTTAGGCAATCTCTTGGCTGCTTGTGTTTAGACAATTTTAAAGGTGGGGCATGTGATTCTAATCCAATACACATCTTTTTCTCAAATTCAATATCTCCTCCCGGTCCCCTAGCTAGTGTGTGCGCTTAAATAAATGTTGTGTTTGTTTCTGTAAATGGGAAATAAACAAAGTGGCTCAGAACGGGCCACACAACACTATTCCAGCCATGATTTGTGTCAGGTAATGTTAAATGACTTGGTCACGGACAATCAGCTTACTTTCTAGTTTACCAAGATATGCTGTTGTTGTGATGTTTGCTACAGTAACAGAGTTGTGAGTATCAATGTCTGGAACTGGTCTCTGAGAAACAGTCTCGTCATCTCTGGCTGTTAACTTCACAGTAGAAACTGAAGTGACAGTTCCTAACCCACATGGTATATATTACTCAAACTAAGGTATTGTTAATAGCATTTTTCTGGTAATGGTACCTAGACTCCTACATTAGTATTGAATGATACCCACCCTTATGCGTTATCTTAAAGGATAGGTTCAAATTTTTGTATTTTTTGACTGATAAAATACTCAATGTTAGATGAAAGCATTACTGGTCACTTTAATCA
The DNA here is from genome assembly GCA_011952105.1 of Coreoperca whiteheadi. Classification (NCBI taxonomy): domain Eukaryota; kingdom Metazoa; phylum Chordata; class Actinopteri; order Centrarchiformes; family Sinipercidae; genus Coreoperca; species Coreoperca whiteheadi. The sequence goes on along the minus strand of CM022491.1, from coordinate 3,284,468 downwards.
GGCTACAGTGGAGTTTCAGCAGCCAGTTAGATAAATCAGTGCTGTGGTTATTTTCCAAACTTAAAATTTGTTCGTGTAAAATTGGGATTGTGTTTCAATTTTGAGCCATGGTTCCGCGGGATACTCTCTTGTAGCATTTTGGCATTGTTGCTGGTGTGACCGGCCTACAGTACAGGTCACTACTGTTTTGTACACTCTATGGTCACTACCAGGTTATTCCTTCTTGACATTTTACCCCGATATCTAATCCTAACCTAGTCCTTTGTAGAAGTGGGAACTGACGAAAAATGTCTTCATCTTTTGAAGGTTTTAACTCCTTGTTCCCATCTCGTGAGCACATTTGGTCCTGATAAGTATAGAAGAACAATAACACATACACACTACACACTCTCTTCCCCCTTCTTCCCCTCACTCGATCACCAGGTCCTCCATTTTATATGCCTCTCTTCTTCCCTTTGCAGGACATGTGTGAAAATGTTGAAAGCAGGCCCAGCAGGCCTTTAGGAAATTCAGAAAAACAAATAGCATAATTCAGGAGAAGCCCCTCAACTACAGACTGTTGGACCTCACCAAGCCTTTTTTTCTGTAATTTGGATTCATTTTAAAGAGCAGCCACCAGCAGTGTGGCCACAAAAACAAGAAAGCGAGAGACAGGCAGATGGAGTAAGAGTAGGTGAAGAAGACAGAAGATATGCAGGCAGGAGAGAGAAGCAGTATAAGACAGGAAAAAAACAAACACATACTGTACATGACTGAGGTTTAGCATGGCTGTTGGACCAACAGTTGTTTCCTTTCTCTCTGTCTGTAATATATATTTCCCTTCAAGGCTCTTTATGATAAATGAAAGACTGTTGAAGAAGGGCTGTTGCTTTTTTTTTTTTTCTTTCATACTGAAGTGCGAGGTTTTATTCAGGTCAACATAAAAGAATGACATGGAAACATGATGCTACAGGGTTTGGTGTTGACATGCAAAGCATTACTGGTAGTGGAAGAAGAAACAAAAATGTCTTGATAAAATAGTACTTTTGTAATCCTCACTATCATATTTGCAGAGGAGTACATCAAAACTGAACTGAAATTTTATTGTTAGCTAGATTTAAGTGTTTGCGTCCACACATTGCGAAACCCAACACACTGATTTCTATCTAGATTGTTAAAGATAATAAAAAATAATAACTTTAGTTAATGAAGTCCACGGCACACCACTCTTCTTAACGAAGAGAAATGATAGCCAATGATATGATTGAGTCTCATAAAATACCCTAAACTAGCAATTTGGAACTCAGAATAATAATTAAATTAATAACTATAACCAGAATTGCTATTGATAGTAATTCTGGTTATAGTTATTAATTTAATTATTATTCTAAGTTGAAGGATCTGCAGTTCAACATAGAAGAGGTTGGCAAATTACTCACTCTTGTGAAAGATTAGAGAAAACCGGATAATTATACACAAGCATTTATATTTAAGATGAAGAAAGCAAAAACACACAGTATGAAGACGAACTCTAAGTACACTAAACTACAGAATAAACGGGTGTGTGTGTGTGTTCGGGAAAGATGGCGTCAAACAAAATGTGCGTATGTTTCTTTGTTCTGCCTTCGTATGTATCGTGAGCATGAGCACATGTAATCAGAAACAAGAAGCATGTGAGTGGGAGTTTTAAAGTTCCTCTCTGCTGTGTGGTTGTTTAAGTCAAATTGAAGTATATGTGTATGATCTCTTTAGGATAGGGTGCTAAGTTAAAAGGAGTTAGTTAGCATGCAAAGACTGAGTTTATATTATGCTCCATACAGACAAACATCAATTTAGCAGTGGCTGAGAACAACGGTTACAATAATAATCTCACGTTAACGTCACATGTACACAAGTTAAACCTTAGCTTAGCTATGTACATTGTTACTCTATGCTATGCCCAGTTCTTACGTTACCCATCCGTTGGAGGGAAAAAGAGGTTACTTTGGACTTGCTGCTCCGTTAGCCATCTGTCCATTGGTTGTGTATGGGCTAGGCGGGCAAGAATTCTGGTTCCGTTGTGGAAATCCATGCTGTGGTGTCCGTTGTGCAGATCGAGGGCCCTGGAGGCCCCGGTTGTTCTCTCGGTGGTTGTCCTTACAGAGTTGAACTTACTTTGTGTGCCTGTTAGCATGTGAAGCTAGCTGGCAAGCTTTGTGTGGTAGCCGCTGTAAGATCAGAGAGTTCGGTTCTGCTGTGTGTCTGCTCCAAGCAGGACACACTGGAGGAGAGGAGAGCTTGCTTCTCTTGGTAAGCAGTGAGCTAACCAGAGTTCTTTAGATAAAGGCAGGCGCTTGTGTGGGCCCTAATCCCTTATCTTTTCATCGAGGGTCTTCTCCGAGGTTCAGCAAACCATCCGGTCTGATGAGTAGAGAAGAGTGGAGAAAAGAGAGAGAGAGAGAGAGAGAGCTGGTCGTTGACTCCCTTTATTGACCTCGTGACTCCTGGGTCACAGGTCAGACTGGCCAATGATGCTGCATTCAATGGCTGTCATGGTTGTGGGACAAAAGAGAATGTAGTCTCCTAACAAAAGTTCAGTGAAAAATCACGCAAATGGATGAATTAATTTGTTTAGTTCCAACATATATCATTGGTGTTTGGCTTGTGTTCTCAAGGGGTTGAGCATTTTTGGTTCTGAAAATTTCGACACTATAATTTAAGTGGTGCAATATCTGTGTGGACAGGCATTTAAAAGTGTGTTACATCACTTCAATTCCAACAGCCACACAGGCAGTTAACCAGCTGGGGGGCCAAAGTTGTTAGCTGTTGTCCCATCTATTTGAGCATTCTCTACTTTGCTCCACGGCTCTGCATGTTACTCTGTGTCATCATTTAAATTAGGGGGCCATGTGTAGAGTGATGAGATTACTGAAATACTGGTTGCTGTGAGCTTTGACAGCCTGGTCATTTGCCATCACCACAACTGGACCTCTAATAGAAAGACAGACAGATAATATTGGCAAGAGACCCCTCCCTTAATGTGAGACGAACACAGCACTGAGTGTGCGGGAGCTTCAAAATGATGTTGAAACACCATGAATGAAAAACAGTGTCTAGTGGGAACCAGTGCTAATTTTAGCAAGCTAGGCTAACAAGTGTCCACTTTCCAATTGGAATACAAACTTAAAGCTAGAGTGCGGGACTTTTACTTATGAATGAACATCTGTTACGTTTCAGACCTTGCCTAACAAGTTTACGCAATGCTGATTTAGCCTATTACCGCCAGGTAAATCTCTGTGTATTTGGCAGTATATCGGAGGTTGTTTTTTATAACCGAATTATATTAAACTATCTGCACATGATGATACAGTATTATAAATTTGTGGGGTTTTTTTTAGACAGTAATATTTCCCATTATTCCCCCAGTAGCCCACCAGCAATCCCCTCCCTGCTCGTGAAAACAAAATAAGTTAATCAAACAAACAGTAATAATTATAGTCGAAATAAATATATCTGAGTTGTATGTGGGAACATTCCCACGCTGGTGCACCGGCAGTGATGCGTGTTACCCCAACCAGCAATGATCAGTTTGCCAGAGCCGAAGTGTGGAGCAACCCAGAGCCATGTAGAGAGCTCCGCGATCTGTCATTTCTGTAAAAAAAAATTAATAAAAAATCCATAGTCCATTGGAGAGAGTGTTTATTATTAAGAACTGTAAATCATGATTCTAAAGTTTGTGTTAATATGCTTTGGTAACGTTGTATTGTATGAAGTCATGCTAATAAAGCCAGCTGAATTGAAATTGAATGCATCTCTCTCTCTACATGGCTCTGGAGCAATCGTTGCGACAGAGTGGGTTAACAGCAACTAGGAGTAAAACCTAAGAAGTGTCCAAGAAAATTATCTGATGCTCCAGATAAAAAAGAAACTTGACATTCAGAGGAAAGATTACAGTAAAAAAAAAATAGCAGTCGACGGTGTGGACAAACGGGATAACCATTTGTTCAGCTTTAGCTTTTCCTCGTTGGAGAGCGCTGAGCGAAGGGACAACACAAGCCTGGGTCGAGAGTGTTTCTGTAATTACTGTCACTACCAGAAGGGGGAGCTAAAAGTCCTGCACTCCATCTTTAACGCCCAAAGGCGTGAAGCATAGACACTGTTTCCACAAATATGTCTAAAAAACGGTTTTATCCTCTTATGGAGAAATATGCATGATAGCTGCATTATCAGTATCATATATTTTCTTAAATTTTTTCAGCCTTAAATGAATTACGAAGGAAGATGAGCTTTAATTACTCTTGCAAATATTCAAATTACTTATGGCTTTTTTAAAAACAAATTAGTGTAGCTATTTTTATACCGTTTGTATTAGTGAAAAATTATAGTGCTTGTGGTTGTTCTTTTCATTGTTTCTTTTGCTTGTCCACATGAGTAAGTAATTTCAGTTATTTAGTCTTGACTCTTATTTTTCTATGCAGAACATTTGGCCCACTGACGTCAAATCATTTAACGTCTTCCTCATGTAGTCACAATGTTTTCCAGAACATTGACATTTTCTAGATACTAATGGAATGATTTATAATGTTTACAGCTATCATCTCCTGACTCAAAAAACAATTCTAAGAATCAATACCAGACTAAATGACTGACGATGGACATTTTTGTTCGGTGTAGTGAATTGGCAGGTGCACTTGTTTTTTGGAAAAAATTTTCTTGTGTGAAGTGATACCCCATCAACTGCTCTCGTTCTGACCTTATCCTACGTGCTGATTTGACATTTCCTCTTAAAAGGCCACAGATAGATCATGTGTTTGTAGACTGGGTGAAAGAGGACTCTGCTTTACAAAGAGTAATGAGCCTTGCCATACTGGGAGACAAGCTGCTGCAGATCTGTGTTCTAGTTTAGGAGAAAGCTGATTTTATGTGGCAGTACTAAATATTACTTGTGATATCACACAGTGAGATAACAGGGGGGGAAATATATTAGACCATAGAATGGCATGTTGACATCCGTTGTGTTTATTGTATTAGAATCATTAGATCAAAATTTGTGAATATGCAATTTAGTGCCAGTGCTCAGAAAACATTTTTAATAATTTCTGCTAATATTTAGACATGTTTTTTAATAGAAATACATTAACTTTATGTTCTGTAAGGGTAATTTTGAGATTATATAGATTACATTTCTATTACAAACAACAAAAAATTTATTCCTTAAAGCACTATGCAGTACTAACCATCAGTAATTAGTAAGTGATAGCATTTTGAAGATAACCTGCACCACTCTGGGAAGCACTGATTTTCATGATATTTAAAGTGTTTTCACACAAGGTGGGGAAGGTATATAAACTTATGAAGCCCACAGAGATTTAATTTAATTTTCTCAATTCCGTCAGCTCTAATCTCAGAGACTGCAATCTCTTCTATAATAAGCATCTGGGCCACAAAAAACAAAACAGCAAGACGGAGCTTGTTTTAAGATCAAAGCAAAGATTAACCACCACAGCTTTGTTGATTTTTTTTTTTTTTTTTTTTTTTCACCAGCAACCTCAAATCCCCCTGTCTATGTAATTTTAATTTGGTTTTCAGATCACCCACCATCTACAGATGCACATCTGTGAGTGCGTATTGACCTTGGCTCCTCTGGAGTGTGTTTGTACTTGTGGATGAGTGTTTGAGTGTAAGAGAGAGATCGTAGAGTGGAGGAGTAATGAGGGAGAAAGTGCAACTGTGAAGTAGAGTGTAACATACCAGATATAAAGCTAAACAGCCTCACAAACCAAAAATCAATTGAGTGTTACTGGTTCGGTTCTCTATCTTTGAAGATTTCTCTCCCTTTGAGAAAATCTGCTTTCTAATCCAATAGACAACTGTTGGAAATATGAACTACTCTAAACTAGCCGTTATAAAATATACCATAAAGCTACACTCCAAGGCATAAAAAAATGCATCCATGAGTTTTACTGACTTTTGTTTAAGTCGGAAATGCGGTAAAATCCCCCCCCTTTAAGTCATTTTTTGAGTAAATGTGGTCTGTCTTAATAAAGGGTGGCCTTTTTTGTCAGAGACCAATAGTTCAGGTGGACTTCTCCTATCTTAGGAGCTGCCCTGGCAGACGTATGTAACGGACTACTCCCTGGTAATGATGGGAATGATAATACTTAAATTATGAAGTAACACTGACAGCTGTAGTTCTCCTGTCTGGTCTGAGTCCAACTTGTTGTCCGCCTGACTTATCTTCAACCCTCGACTACAAACAACAACAAGTGCTGCTGGATGACGCAGACCTGCAGCTGTGTCTTAATACATAATGTTACTCAGTTTGTTCATGCAGTGGCAGCTGATAATAACTGTTCATTTAATAGCGCTTATTTCAAATACAGAGTGGTTGGAACATTTTGTGATGTTTACCATTTGCCAGTTGCTAATTTGGCTAATGTGGGTTTTTAAAATGACTGATTTTTCTTATTGAGTATTCCATTAAGGCACGGCACCTGAAATATTTCACTGAAGTGAAATAAAATGGCAATTCAGTCCTATTAAAGACTAAGATGAGTTTCTTATAAATTGTTTAAAACTTCTTTGTTTTAATTAGTTTCATATACAGTATGTAAAAGGGGGCAAAAGCTGTTGTTTGACAGTTAACTGTGTTAACTAGCACTAGAGGATATTGCAAAAATGTGATCACAATTATCAGTTGATATTGACTTACAGTATATCAGAATGTACATGAATCAGTATTTCTGTTGAGCTGAAATGTTCATAAAGAGGAACTAACGCCACATTGAAAAGAAGAGTTTTACTGCCCTCTCTGGTTAAATGTTTTGCACATCTGAATGTGCAGCAGTCTAAGCAGAGACACCCAGACACTTCCTCCAGCTCTTCCGGGGGAATACCGAGGCGTTCCCAGGCCAGCCGAGAGACATAGTCCCTCCAGCGTGTCCTAGGTCTTCCTCGGGGCCTCCTCCCGGTTGGACATGCCCGGAAAACCTCCCCAGGGAGGTGTCCAGGAGGCATCCGGGACAGATGCCCGAGCCACCTCAGCTGACTCCTCTCGATGTGGAGGAGCAGCGGCTCTACTCTGAGCTCCTCCCGAGTGACTGAACTCCTCACCCTATCTCTAAGGGAGCGCCCAGCCACCCTGCGGAGGAAAATCATTTCGGCTGCCTGTATCCGGGATCTTGTCCTTTCGGTCATGACCCAAAGCTCATGACCATAGGTGAGAGTAGGAACGTAGATCGACTCAGCTCAGCTCCTTCTTTACCACGACAGACCGGTACATCGACCGCATCACTGCAGAGGATGCACCGATCCGCCTGTCGATCTCCCGCTCCGTCCTTCCCTCACTCGTGAACAAGACCCCAAGATACTTAAACTCCTTCACCAACCTGAAGGGGACAAGCCACCCTTTTCCGGCTGAGAACCATGGCCTCGGACTTGGAGGTGCTGATTCTCCTCCCCGCCGCTTCACACTCGGCTGCAAACCATCCCAGTGCACGCTGAAGGTCCTGATTTGATGAAGCCAACAGGACAACATCATCTACAAAAAGCAGAGACGAAATCCTGTGGTCCCCAAACCGGACTCCCTCCGGCCCCCGACTGCGCCTAGAAATCCTGTCCATATAAACAATGAACAGGACTGGTGACAAAGGGCAGCCCTGCCGGAGTCCAACATGCACCGGGAACAGATCTGACTTACTGCCGGCAATGCGAACCAAACGCCTGCTCCGGTCATACAGGGACCGGACAGCCCTTAGCAGAGGGCCCCGGACCCCGTACTCCCAGAGCACCCCCCACAGGTCGCCGCGAGGGACACAGTCGAATGCCTTCTCCAGATCCACAAAGCACATGTGGACTGGTTGGGCAAACTCCCATGAACCCTCCAGCAACCTGGCAAGGGTTACGAGATGGTCCAGTGTTCCACGACCGGGACGAAAACCGCATTGTTCCTCCTAAATCCGAGGTTCGACTATCTGCCGAATTCTCCTCTCCAGAACCCTGGCATAGACTTTTCCGGGGAGGCTGAAGAGTGTGATAGTTGGAACACACCCTCCGGTCCCCCTTTTTAAACAAACCACCCGGGCTGAAGCTCGCTTGGTCCTCTGGTACCCATCAGCTGCCTCCGGAGTCCCCCGAGCCAACCAGGCTCGATAGGACTCCTTCTTCAGCTTGACGGCATCCCTTACTTCCGGGGTGAATGAATCCCCGTCGTGGCGGCAATCCCCGAACCCGGTGAATGAATAATCACTTTTTTTATTATTAGATTACAATAATTACAACTGCAGAAGAAATAGGATGTGTTCATTAATACAGTGTTAATGTACAGTCTTTAGTATCTAAGCATTGTGGTAATTTCTGTCAGTGTGGGCTCACCTGCCAAAAAAAGGTTGGAAACCGCTAAAGAGCCCCATGCAGGGGTCTGTACAGAGGCAGACTTGGCCCTGCATCTCAGAATTAGTACCAAGGCTTACGCACACACATGCACACACACAGAGACTGGCACAAAACAAGGCCCTGGCACCAAGTGAGGCATGCTGTCTGCCAGTGAGTTCAGATCAGCCCCCTCCATTTTCCCCCTCACTCTCTCTTCATCCTCTCCAGATCTCTGTTCTCTTGGCCATACAGTTATGCCACCTTTAGAGAAAAAGGGATAGAGTGGGAAAGACAAAGAACAACATCAAAAAAAACGTGAAAGATAGCTTAAGTGGCAGACTGATAGAAAAATCAGAGAACGGGGTGAGAAACTAAATGCAAAAAATTGAAAAAGAGAGGGGAGAGTGGATTGAGACAAAGTGACAGAGGAAGAGGGAAACCTGTCTGTTTGCTTGGCTTGATTTGATTTGAGGGGATGAGGGATTTTGAGTTTTGGGGAAGTGCAAGGGATTTGGACGCAGACCATGGATGGTCCCCTCACTGATCTCTCAATCATGCTGGTGCTGACAGATTTCAACCGACACTCTATTTAGAAAATAAACCGACCCAGAAAATGTGCCTGCTCACGACGCATACTTAAAATGCATGGAGGAAGTAGCTCTGTGCCTTGCACGCCTCAAGAGACCTGTGACTTTGGATTGGTATCTAAATTTATACAGTGGAAATTGTGTCTGTTATAGCGGTATGCCAATTAAGGTCGAGCTTGTGAGGATGCCAGTGATAACAAAAAGGAAGACAGCTTCTTTAAACCTCCGATGTGTTAATCTAAAAGAGGCCTCACACAAGACTCTTGTGTTAGAAAAGAAAAACATCCCAATCAATCCATCTTGTTCTTTTACTTACAAGTGCATTGTTATTTTGTCTTTGAATCGTAAAAAACATTATTTGCCTTATTCAAGAAATGTGTCATTCATTAACTATTTTTTGTCTCTCAAATAATTCACCTGTATGTTGTTGTATTTGTTTTTATTTATTTAAGAAAAGGGGACAATGTATATTAATGAACATTAAAACAATGTAAATATGCCAGATTATAGCCTTAGGCTAATTTCCATCTGCAGACCACCTGGCAGGTAGATGTTACACACAAAAACAGAAAGTAAATATTAGTACAGACAATAGAACAGCAACAAGTTAATAAAAAGAAGGGATAAAACATGACAATTACATCTGTATTGCACTGAATCTAAGAAGGTGCACAAGTTTGAGTAAATATAAATTATGAATATTGCAGAGGCCCATCTTACAGACAGAATTTGCAAATAATTATCGCTTGCCATTCTCACATTGACAGACCCCTGTACTGGCTACTTCCATGTATTATTTGCATTATTAGTTATGTCTGATGAAAGTTAAGATTATGTATGTGGTTGGACAGACGGGTGCATTTACACCTGACTTTCTACTGGATTTTTTGATAACAATACATATCCAAACAGACATAAGTCACCAAGTCTAAATGATGGGTTAAATTAAACGGACATCAAGTAATTAATTAAAGTATTAATTCTTAATTTTGTGCATTGCTGTAGTAAAAAACTAATGTATGATGTCCAACTAAATCTGTGCTTGGGAAGCTAATGCATACTTACACTAATGCGGTTACGTCCATCTCTGTCTCTGTTTGTGTGTTTTACAATATTTACAACTTCATCTTTGATGTGTGGTGGATTGTTTCTTCCCCATCATCTTTGCCGTTGGATAACTAAATTGCCTGACAACACTCTCAGTGGCGGCAGGGATTGTTGTGACACAGTCGTGACATACATCATTCAATGAAACCTGTTAAAGGCCCAAAGAAGCCATCAGAGGAGACAAGGCAGATGACACGTGTATTTTTTCTTTGTTATGAGTTTTATTTCAGTATAGTAGCTTGTTTTCTAGCCATATGGGTTGGAAGATATCAAGGAAGCAATTTAGACCGACAAGAGAAGTTGTTGTCATGCTGTGAGATAAAATCTTTCCTTGTAGTTTAGAAAAAACAGTAATTTGAGGTAATATGGTATTCTTTGTTTAAAGCTCAGGAATGCTAAGACCTTTAACTGAGCATCTTTAACTTTGCATCAATTTCCATAGAAATAATTTAAGAACAGGAAATATAAATTTAAATTAAAATGGACACCATGTTTGGTAAAGGACATGTCTTGTGATATTCTATAGCTCCATTGTTGGCAAAAAACACATCAATAAGGAGCATCGCTGTATCTGGTGAAATGTTTCTTTATTACTGTTATCATGGACAATATATTTTATTTTTTAGGCAATCCCACATACACTGTCCTGCTGTAATAAATACTATTACACCAGATGTGTATTAATCCGTGGATGAAAATAGTCCCCAACAAATACAGAATTGACTCCTGTTTTAATGACGTTTGCTAAAAACAGTAGCCTGCTATTTCAGGAAATAATTTATCCTTTAAAACAAATGTTTTTGAAGATTTGTCTTCAATAGGCCCAGTGGTTCCTACTGAAGACATAGTGCCACTGACAGTTGGTTAAAGTCTTTTTGTGGGATTTGATGACAGAGAAAGAAAAGCAGAAAATGTAGAATTACACCAGCCTTATTCTTTAAGTTATGGTTTCTGCAGAATATTAATGTAAAAAGAAACGTGCGAGTCTGTGATCACATTGAGATGATTGTGACGCACCAAGTGAGTTCAGCTCAAACCACTTGTTAGTATAGCTTTACTCTATCACCTTTGACACTTTACCTTTCTCACAGGCATTCATTTTCTTCAAAAACTAACAATGCAACTGCTGGAATGATATGATATTTGTTGACTTTTTCCCCCCAAGGCTGAGTAATAAGACACTTTAGATTGCTTAAAAATGTGCTGGGTTATCTGTTTTTAATCTGTTGGAGTTCGCAGACAATACCAGTACAATACAGGGTCTACTTTGGAAAATGTAGCTTTTAAATATGATTTCCAAGTGAGTGTGACATTAGTTGGTGCTATTGGTCACAAAAACAAGACAGTTTCCCCACTGTGATTAATACGTGTTGGGAGAAACCTTTTAGGCATTGGGTGATATTGACTCTCACTTAACTCCACCTCCTCAAAATGTCCTTTCAGCTCATGTGTTTGCATCACTGTTACTACCTAGAGTGAATTTGTATTAATTTCCTGTTTTTAAAATATTGACTGATTTATCGTCTTTGATTGATTTGAACATAATGTCACAGTAACTCTGTTTTGTTTTTTTTTCCTTTTATTGATAGACATCAGCCATCCAGGTAATGATAACCTAGAAATGCTACTAGCGCTGTTTTCTGCCTTGTTGCATTAAAGCCAAATATTTCTAATGTTACTGTATGTCACAAACATCCTGCAAGGCAAAGAAAAATACAAATGGGCAGAAGGAAGTGTAATGTCGACCCCCATTGGCATTTGCACTTCAAATCCTTGCTTTTATAGTGTATTTGCAACCTAGAGTGACTGTGTTAAAAGAGAAATCCTTCTATCTTATGAAAGCAGTTTAAAACAAATCACTGTATTACCTTTAGTTACCATGTTGGGTGATTATCACCTTACTCTTTAGTGTTCTTAGCCAGTAACTGTCCTTAGTTTCACCTAGAATTAATAAATTGAGTGTTCAATTACTTTTCTTTCACTTGAGATGAACATCTCGGTTGCTTAAATGGCAAGAAGTTTTGGCACATTTTTTATTTAATCGACACCTTTCTGAATTATTTTTCATAAATCAGTCAAAATGATGATTTGCTGATTTTTGTCTGTCTGAGTGCTAATGGCACTCCCTAACAGTGGTTTCCTATAATGCCTGTAATTTTTGTTTAAAGCTGATTCTACTGTTGAGCTCCTTGTGAATTGGGTAAGAGGGCAACTCATTCCCTAGTGTTTAATGTAAATTTAAATGCATTCATCATTATGTCCTGGCACATGAATTACAGTGAAAACCTCTTTAGATCCTAATGGTGATCACTTCGGCTGAGTGTCAATAGGCTAATCAATGAAAGTGATACATTAACAGATGTTTGACACTGACAAGTGGCCACACAAAAGGAGATTTATGACAAAGGTCCATTAAGATCCACAAAATAGTCATCAGTGTTTTGCTTGCTTTCTTTCTTTCTCATTAATATGCGACTCGCATATGAAATATGTAATGCAAGAACATAAAAAAAACTACTGCCCCCAGTTATGAGAACAGGTAACATTTAGTTCTAAAGTGTTTCAATTTGGTCGGTTTTGCTCCATTAGAATTTGATTTCGTACTGTTGTCGGAACATAATAGATGCTCTTACCCACATCAGCCCTGCAGTGTCGGACTGAGTTCTCCTCTGGTCATGTTTGAAAAGGATCATCTCCCAGGAAAGCTTTGAGGGCAGACTCCGTCCCTGTCTGGCTGTTCTGTTGTCAAACAGGACAAGGAGACTTACTTAAATAAGGTTTAGTTGTTTCTGCAAAACGATATGGAGTAGACGGTGTTGTAGTCAGCAGAGAGTTTTCCCTCAGCCCTGTGTGCATCCCAGAGATGTGTTCAAATCACATTGGATCAAGTCAAGAAGAATTTTAATTTGACTGCATCATGCTGTGGCAGTGTTTTTTTTTTTTTATATCCAGTCTACACTTTTCTGCTATGGCCATGATATGTCATTGAGTAATATTCCTTGATATCTAGTGGGCTGAAAGATGTGTTGATCAGGGCTGCAACTAAGGATTATTTTCATTATTAGTTAATATGTTGATTATTTATATGATCTATCAATTAATTGTCACTCTATAAAACAGTGAAAAATTTCACAATTTCTCAGACCCCAAGGTGATCTGATAAAATCTTCAATCTGACCAACAGTCCATTATGCAAATATTCACAGCAAAATGATTTAAAACAGAGAAATGAAGCAAGTCCTCACATTTTGAGAAGCTGGAAACCGAAAATGTTTAAATTGTTTGCTTTTATAACGTATTTAAACAATTACCAAAGACCTTTTTATGAGCTGTTTTCCTTCCTGTTGTTCTTCACACACACAAATGGAGCTACAGGGTGTAAAGCATTGTCTCTGAAACAGGAAACCATTTTTGTGGGAAATGTGATCTTGATAAAACAATCTTAAAGGGCAGATTGAAAGGTGGAAAAGGAGGTGTGAACATGTGAGAAAAGAGCACAGAAAGTGAAATCGCACATCTTTTCTTCTACAAATGCAGACCACGTGTAACAAATTTAACCTGTACTCCAGCACTAGAATGAGTCATAGTTTCACAAGTTCAAAGAAATAGTCAGAATATTTTAAAGATATGCAAAGTCACCTTCATTTTCAGTGGTTTTGTTTGAATATGTGTGTTTTTATATAGGTTTTTGGGCATTTATTGAGTAAATTGAAGTACATGCGGGTTTTGTTTTGAGTAGTAGCATTGTGTGTATTCTGTTGCTGTAGTAAATCTTTAAGTTTTTAAGAATAGCTGGGTGCTAGCTAAGAGGGTTCTGTACTCCAGGTAAACTTTGCAGACACACATTTGGCAGTGTTTGGATTTTCTTGGTAAACTCCTTCGAGGATCAATCGGTTTGCTCGGATCATGTGGCCACTGGTTGTTTTGGCTCCTCTGTTATGTGCTCTCAAACATTTGCTTTTCCATCAACATTGGATTCCACATCCCAGTCCTGTCTGTACGTTTGTGTATTTTCTGTGTACATATAGTAGCTGCGTGTGTGATTGAGGATTGTACGTGGTTGCGTATATGTGGCCATGTGTATCTAGTTTAGTGTGTGTGCGACGGTGTGTAATTTTATTTGGAGGTATGGTGTGTGTCACTGTGAAAGGATGTGCAGCTATAGATGACTGCCTGTTTGTATTTGTGCTCTGTCATTGCTGATGAGTTATTGACTGCTGCATTCAAACCCATATAAGCTGACACATCCTCTTTCTGAAAAGCTTCCATGATCATAAGCCTTTGTAATTACAAAGCAGGCTGGACAACATGGATTGTCTTTACTCTAATTAAATTACAGAGGTCTGAAAAAAAGGCGGCATAAACATGGTCGACACACCTTTTTAGCCAACTCAGTTCATTTTCATGTTAGTGCCTCTGCTCTTTTGAGGAACGTTCTCTCTTTTGTCTGTCTCATCAAGCATTTTTGACCGCATGTCTTCACATCAATAAACCAATAAGAGCAATTTTGTTTTGTTTTTCTTCACGTAAGCTTTACCATTTTCTCTCTGGGCTTGGAGAGAGGTGACAGGTGGGCTGATTGTTCCATAACCAGCAGTGTGGATATAAACATCAGGTTATCATATCAGACACTATGGTAAAATTTTCAATAACAAATGTTTTTTTGTTATTTTGTTATTGCTTTTGTTACTTGGGCCAACCTGGGAGGGTGTTGAGGCTCCCTTCCCCCGCAAACACCCACAACACAAATTGTTTTCACTGCTAAAACTTGGCAGACAAAACATTTGGGCCAAAAAACAAATTAATAAAAACTCTTTAAAGTTAACTGTCCTTGACAGTAAAATACATAAATGATTTAAAGAAAATACAAGATACACAGGTTAAAAGGAACAAAATAACTACATACAAAGCTAAAGAAGCTCATTTTAAATCCACTAAGCTAAGCTCACACACAAACACAGAATCAGGTTTTCACATCATTGCCAAGACACATAACCATACAAAATAAACCATGTGCATTCTATATACTGAATTTGACTGTTTCCCAACAGTCTGTCCTTTCAGAGACCTCTAAATGCATCATGACAATATTTTAGGAAGTCATTTCAGGCAAATATGATGAGCTGAGTGAAAAACCTGCAGTGATAGGCAAACTTGAATAGACAAGATAAGAATTTAATGAATTAACATAAGCTGGCAGTGATAGCTCACATACCCTGGACAAACCTAACCCTGTGCGACAAGAAAATGAAACTGTCAAAATTATAACTGTTGTAATTCCAGTTTGGTTCTGTCATCATTGTGCAGACATGCAATACCTGTACATCTTTCGTTATTAATAATACACTTAGCAGCAACATAGCACCAGAAGGATGCACTCTCTAACCCTGTCAATTAGTTCCTGTTGTCAACAAACTGTTTAACAGGTGCATATTATTAGATTTTGCATTTTGACAAATTAAATCTGCGGTAACACCTAGAAAATGCCAGATGTGTAACTCAGTTTTGGAAAAGTGATAAGAGTCTCTCTGATCAACTTTCAAGCCTTTAAATACCTGTTGGATCTGTTTGTCTAGGTAAGGACTTCACTATCTGGCAGATGAATGTCCAATGAAGTCATGTCTGTTTACTGTAACATTAGTACATACACTTAGCAGTAGACTGACTGATAAAGTAATTATCATTTTCCATGTGTCTGATATCTAGGTCGCCTACATACAATGTGTTCAGCTATTGCAGAGTGTTAGATTCACTAAATTGAATAAACATGGACCTGGTAAACCATCTGGCACTCATGATACTAATGGTTTGAAACCAATATCAAGCTGTCACACCTTTTGTAGTAAAAGGCTATGAATAAAGTATGTAATTAGTAATTAGTCTGCTCATTTGCTGAAAATATACTCTCTAAGCCTCACAGAATGGTTTAGCCAGCACTGAAAGTTATACTTTTTCACTTTCTTTTCCTAGCTGACGTGTAAAAAGGCTCAGGGGTGTAATTGCGGCAGGATTCACTTTGAAGATTACACCTGCTTATGCGGAGTTGTCGTAACAGAAACATGTGGATGAGATGATCTTGACAGGGAGATGTGCCACAGCTTTTCTTGGCTGCTGCACAGCAATCAACCAACAAGTCAAATTCTGTTGGGGAGATAAAACACGATTTTTCTTTGGCAGCTTTGAGTGCTTTTGTTGGAGAGCTTCTGACAAATTCAGGGGTGCTTAAGTACCACTTTATCCTCACTTTTTAGACATGGTTGTTCCAAAGGCTGTGGAGAGTTCCTGTCTAGAGATGACATCGTCATCAATTATCTACAGGTTTTTTCAATATAACTCTTTGAAAACTCCTCATATGCTAAAAAAATGAAAGTACAGGAAAGTCTCAGGGCATTTGACGCTTTATTTTCTCATTTTACCCTACTAGAGGAAGAAATGTACCGTAACCCACAGCATATCCCTTTGAGCATCTTGGTACTGACTGTGGAGAACAAATAGAACTCCTTATAAATGTTGTGGAAAAATATATTAAAATTCCTTCACTTACCCAATTAAGTACTTTTTTTTAAAAGTACAATTTACCGTCCATGCAAATTAATCCATCCATCTTCTTCCGCTTGCAGGGTCGCGGGGGCAGCAGTCTAAGCAGGGATGCCCAGACTTCCCTCTCCCCAGACACTTCCTCCAGCTCTTCCGGGGATTACCCAGGCATTCCCAGGCCAGCCGAGAGACATAGTCCCTCCAGCGTGTCCTAGGTCTTCCCTGGGGTCTCCTCCCCATGCAGATTCATTACATCCCTAATTTGGGTCTGATTTCCTTGATGCCACATGTGAATGATGATGTTCCTTAAGTGGCTTTCAGACTTGTGCCTGCAAAACATTTGGCCCAAAATCTCTTTCATTTTCTTTCTTGAAAACATTCACACATTCTCTAGCCTTAGTAGAACGCATGAGAAGGTCAAGGTTTTCAATTTTTGCACAGACCTTCTGAGCTTACCTGCATCACCCTGCTCAAGTGAACTCTTTGGGGATATCTAAGTGCTACATCTCAGTGGGCCCAAGATGCAATTCTTTTCACAAAACCCATTAGAGGACACCGCTCTCCCCTGCCACCCTCACCACAGCTGTCCACTCTTTTGCTGTTGTGCCTTGTTTCTCTGTCAGAACTGGTGAGATTAGATTTGAAAATGCATTTTACGATTTCTTTAACCCTCAACTGGTGGCTGCCAAGTGGGTGTTTGACATGTCATGCAAGCAAAGAGTTGTTCCTTTCTGACTTTGCTTCTTCTACATCTACCTCAGATCTATTTTTACCAGTTCAGGTTTATCACCAAAAAGCCATATCTAGTGCCGTCACACAGGTCCAATAGAGAGCTGGCTGTGTGTACAACAACCACAGCTGTTATACAGTATTTAGAAGACGGATGGTGTAGTTAGAGGTCAGATTACAAATATAATGTAAAGTCTCACGAAGTCTTTAAATTATAGATTTGTGGTCCCTTTGGGTACATGTCTCAGAATCCAACAAACAACTTATTTGAGACTGTCCATCACAGAAGAGGTCATCTACAGTCATGCTAGTGGCTCTGTGAGGCTGCACAGCGGTGCTTTGAACTAAGGAATAGTCAAAGTGGTGGACCGACCAACATTGCCATCCCTAGAGTCGTGCCATGGTTAAAACAGCTTGAAATGCAACGTGTTTATGTTCAGTACAAACCAGTATTTATAACAGTAAAATCGGACAGAAATCAATTGATTTCAATGGAATCGCCACAAACCGTGGACTTGGGCAAGAGGAAAAATAAACTGATGTCGTGCTTGGAGTTTTAGTTTGGTGAACTTTGCAATTCGTAAACTTTCTAATGTGTGTGTCAAACTCTTTTGACGGTCCTTACCATTGAGGAAATACCACTAGAGCATTCCTCTTTTTCCATTTTGCCACAATGAAAACTAACCACAACCAAATGCAATGCACAACCCTCAGAAACTACATCACCAAGGTTTCAGCACCACCTATTTTATGAGGATGCACATTTTTTCAAGCAAACTTTTACTGCCCCAAAAAGCCTCAGTAAAGAGGCTGGGTGAATGTTTACGCATACAGAGCATGTGACTTTGCCTTCCAGGAGTCAATGTTGGTGTCTTTTAACCAATACCATGAGCTTTCTGTATTCTCTGTATATTTTTATTCAGGTGGAATTCATTGCCTAAACCCTATCATCTCTCCCTGTTGAACAAAAGCTATTTTTGTGCAACTTTAATTCCCCCATCGGTCCATGTCTTCGTATCTTATCCCCTTCTGTTTTCTCTTTTACTCATACCATGAGGCTAAGACAGGGGTACAGCTGGGAGAATGCCATGCTGTCAGCACATCAGCAAAAACATTACTTTCATTAGGCCCCATTATATCACCACAGACATCCTTGTTAAAATGTCATTTGCTAATTCCTTTCAATACTCATTTCCACCCGGCTGTCCCAGAAGGATTAACATGTCATTTATTGAGATGTGGAAGAAAACAAGCTCAAAGTTGATTAGCAAAAGTAAACAGAGAGGGGGAATGAGTGAGTGTAGGAGAGGAAGAGAGAGGTAAAGTTTTTTTATTTTTTTTATTTCTTTTACTGATTACATGTCCATGGCAGCCATATATCATATCTAGCCATATCTAGTTGAGCTGGCAATACAGAGGACACTAAAACACGAATCCCTCTGTTTTTGGTGTATTCATAGACATGCTTTGTTTTCATTGTCACTGAATAACCACTTACTTTTTTCTCTCAACATGATGAATTAAGTAATTAAAGAATCAATTTAATTGCAAATTCTTTAAATATATTAGTTTATATGTTGTGGAGGCATATTGAAAAGCAAGTAGAAGATGGGCTTGTCAATAGTATTTCATTCTTCCTGGTTGATAGAAATTGTGTTATGCTTGGGTACGAGGTAGGTGGATTGTGTTCAGTTATGATAATGATGTATGGCATTCGCTAGGAGCTATATACTAATAAAGGCCTAAGCCAAGAGTGTTTCTGCTGCCAACTAGAGTGTTGGAAGTGTCAGTAAAATAAAACGCCACAACATAGCATATAAAATGTATGATTTTCTGCTCTAAAAATAATGTCTTCCCTATGTTCACATCCCACTGCAACTCAAAGAACAGACAGGGAAATCCTCAGAAATTTAAACAAGGTTAATAGAGGCCATGCTCACAGTGACAATGCTAAAATGCTGATGTTTGGCAGGTGTAGTGCTTACCATGTTTAACATTATAACTTAACTTGCACTAAACACAAATGCGCAACTGAGGCAGATGGAAAAGTCATTACTTTTGTACGTATTTAGTCATAAACCCAAGTATTGGACAAAGTGAAATTTGACCTGATGATGCCGCTTGAGGAAAAGTTGAGGGAACACCAAAGTTACTACAATTCATCCTGAGGGAATCATGAATGTGTCTACCAAATTTCATGGAAGGTCAAAGGACCATCAAAGTTATTAGGATACATCAGATGGGAATATTTCAGTCTGGACCAAAGTGGTGGACCCATAGAGCCATGCTGCTAATGTGGCTAAAACACTGATGAGATAAACAGGTCAGTAGTTTGTGTAATAAAAGCCTACTCTGATTCAGACATTGAAAGAAATTTAATGAAATAAAAAGACCACTAATATCAGTGCAGAAGAAATATTACTCACTGCCATTTCTCGGAAAACTGATCAGCAACAATTCACAGGAGGTGAAATTGCCTTAACATTTGTTGCTTCAGTAGCAAGTAAGCATTACAGGAGAAAATTTGAAGATTTTTTTTTAGATGTTTTTAAACACCGCACCCAAAAACCTGTGAAGTCCAGATTTGACTGAAGAATAATTTATGTAACCTAAGTACTGTATAAAAAATGTATTCAAATAATCACCACCATGAATTCTTTTTTAAAACTAAAGCGGACCAGACTGTTTCTTGTGGATCTACCGGTTTTTCAAGCAGCCCTGTGTGTGTATGTATTAAAATCAACGTGACTGCTCTTTCCCGCCTACGAAGCGCACAGTCGACTGCTGTGCATAAAGAAGCTCTCTGTCTGGGTGGTTGCCTATTGAAGTGGGATAAGCCAGAAGCCTCAGTAGTTCCAAATAAGTTTGGGACTGTGCCACAGCACATTTCTGTGTCTGCAGGAGTCTGTTTACAAACTATTGTTACTGCTATTTTTGAGTTTTACCATAAACTGAAAGATACTCTTTCGATAGAAGTGTTTTGCATCATCTGCAGAAAACGTGGAAAGACATAATTTTTCTTGGATAAATAAATAAATACAGAAAATCAAAGACATTCCAGTTGAAATGAATCAAGTGCATAACACATCCATAATACATAAAAATAGTTGCTATAAACCTTGATAATACATTTAAATGCTTATCATAAAGTATGATCATAATACTTAAGACGAAGTGTAACAGTAGCTCAAAATTTCTCCACTCATTTTGCATAATATTAAAAGGAGCAAAGGGTGGCATAGAGGTTTAAATATGAATAAATAACTGGGAAACACTAGCTGACTAACTATATATAATCTACAAGTTGGCTGGATTTTTGTCAGTTATCCAATGGTGGATAGACACAGATGGCCACCTTCTAAAGGATGCTGCACCTCAACAAAATATAAATACACAAGAAAATGAAACATTAACAGCATGAAAAAATAACACTCACAAAATACCATCACAAAAGTAAGGCTAAAACTTAAATCCTGGGAGAGTATTAAAAACTAATACAGTTAAAACCTTTTTAATAAATAGTTATAAAAAACAACTCTCTCTAATGCTAAAATCAATTCATTCCTCTTGGATGTATAAGATTCTGAGATTGTAAATACAGAAAGCCCCTTTAAGAAAGTTAATTTCTCAACTGATTTATTAATACCAAAAGAAGACAAAAACAACACAATGTCTGACTACTGAGTGTTTTAGAAGGTCAATAAACACAAGGTCCGTGGCCCGAGATCGTCACACCTTTGTCTCCCCTCATTTCCTCTCACCTGTGTACTGCATGCCACCTAATAAAGGCAGTAAATGATGGAGAAAAAAAGCTGAATAATGAACAGTGATTGTGAGAGCTCTTTGTCTCCTTCAGGTACAGTTAGGGTCTTGCGACCTCCAGTGAAAGTTGTTTGAGGGTAGGACAGAATGGCCATGATACTTCTAAAACCGATGAGCTTGATCATTAAACTCCATAGAGAACATGACAGTCAAAGTGAACTGCACTGTTAAAACATCTCTAATGAATTGTGTGATCACTGCCTTGGCAGGACCAACAAGCACCAGTTTCTTATGCGTTACAAATGGTGTAAAAAAATGTATGCACAATATATTGCCATATGACTGAAATTTGGATTTGTGGCCAACTAAGGTGTTTGGAGAATATTTCATCAACCAAGTTCAGACATTTGATTTTAATAAAGACTCTGAGAGTACACCTAAGAAGGAATAAATAAGTAATTTTGGAAAGTTAGTTTGTTTTACGTCTTACTTAGTAAAGAGTTTTTAAATAATGTAACTGTATCAAACTATGAACCTGTATTCATGTTTTGTACTGAACTGTGAGTTGCCTGTACAACAAGCATGAACGTCAATGAATATCAGAACTTCTCACGTGTGGCTTTCTGCCTACGTTAGAGGTGTGCAAACGAATCTTTAACACAGAAGCTGAACTAACTGTATTGAATCACGATTGTCACTGACTGAATCACTAGCTTTTAGTAGAGTGTCTGAGAGCACTGTTGTCAGCTCAGCCGTGAGACAAAGTATGTTACTTCCTTGTTAAAAGCACAGAAACAATCATGATATGATAACTCTGCTGTAAATAGCTGCTGAGCTATTAACCTTATGAATAGTGCTTATAGAGGCCTGGTTTTGTACTGAAATTAATGCAAGAGCTTTAACCAGCAACCGACTGAACTTATACTGGACTGAAGACAGCCACAATCCGTGCTGAACGTCGGGCGGTATGAACGGTGATGCGTTCACTTACTTTTGTATGTACCGAAGACCATTTAAACATTGATGCGATCGCTTATTAGCCTGAAAAAAAATGAACGAACTGCGTAGTCAGTGACCATGAATCTTTGAACTAAAAAAAACCCCAAATGCAATCAGCAAAGTGATTGGTAATATCCACCTCTTGTCTACATCTCTTTATCCATTATGGTTACAGAAAGCACCATAATGTTTTTTTTGGTGATAAACATAACGTTTCAATAAAAACAGGGAGAGCAATTCAAAGCAGTTGTGAACCTGATTCTAAAATACTTTGTTATAGGGTATCGTATTGCACCTTAATAAATGTATATAAATGTTGTTAATAAACAACTTGTATAATGCATTATGGATGTTTTATAATGTATGCAGGTATCTATGGGTTATGTTTACTACAGTTTATTATTGTATACTCACATATATTAAATAGGCAGTAGGCTTATACTTTATTTAAATTGTGTCACTTAAATATTGTCCCACTAGCTCTTGCTATTATGGAAAATATTTGTATGTGTAAGGCTGTGAGGGATAATGGATGCCATTTAGTTTGCAATTATTGTAAATGGCTCTTGACAGGAACATTAGGTACAGGCCTAAAAAGTAAATGCAGTGTTTTCATCATAACCCCGCATCATCTCTAAGTACTGAAATATGCAGTTTAATCGTCTGTGCCATTGTGAAACAGAATCAAGGTGTGGGATTTGACAAACAACCCTCTGCTGCTAAAAGGAAACAAAAAAAGCTTGCTTTTTTTTCCTGTGATTTAACAGCTATTACTTATCCTTGCCTCTGAAGACATACTAAAGATAAACATATCGCTGCCTTCCAGCAGTCTAAAAACTGGTGTTATCATGTAGGGAAGAGGGATTGCAGTCTCAGTTGTTGCACAGGTTCATTGGTGCAAATTCCATCCATATTCCCTTCAGTCGGCTCAAGGGCCCAGCATGAGGAGGTTGGCTGCTGCTGCTGTTGAATGATTCCTTCACATGGAGAAGCACACAATGGCACAAGGCAACAAATCAATTATCCCCATCCAACTCTGGGGTACCTGACTCAGGAGATCCGAAATATCTTAGAGGAGGATGAGTTTTTGCATTTGGTTGATGTCAAGCTGAGGGATGAACATAAAAAGCTGCGCCTTTTTTAAACAAAGATGGAACAGAGTACTTGATTGAGAAGAAAATAAAATCTTCATTCTGTTCTCACCTGTAATGTTGAACTGAAATTTAAATTATTTTTTTAAGACCTCAGCATATAAATCATTGGTTTTTCTCTTGACTTGGCACTTGTACTGATCAGTTTTTATGCCACAATATTGCCTTCCTACTATAGTTCTCCAGGGGTGTGAATTATCGGTTCTGATTGACGATATTATTACCGTAATTTGCCTAAACTCCACACATCGTGTTGCGATTCAAATCACAGAGTAACGTATGAAATGTTGAAGTTGCAGTGAAATGCAGTTGCTGTGAGATCAGTGCAAACATTAGCTAGTTAGTCTAGCTTGCTAGCTTCCACTTTTTGAGTATTTTGTATTTTCGTGTAAAATACAAACTCAACAACCCGATGGGTCATCCCAAATGTTTAATGTTAACAGTGTTGACAACAAGCCTGCTCGAAAAGTCGCAAGATGTCGCTAGAAGATGCTTAGCTTAAGTAACTATACAAGATTTTTTAAAATTAAAGTAACATCAAGCTAAACTTAGCAGACTATTATTTTTCAATCTGCTATCACCTCATAAATATGTATCTAAATCTACCTCTAATTTCAAAAACATTTTCTGCAGGCTGTTGCATCGACTGTGAGACTGAAGAGTCATAAATAGAGAGGATCCAGGTACTGTAATATATTCACTCACGTAAACTTTGTGTATTTCGAGACAAAAATAAAACTGTCTTTTTTTTTTTTCTAAAAGATTTAACTTGACTAAGGAGAAAGAGTTCAATGAACAAACAAACTAGCAATTGGTTGTTAGGCACGCACATTCACAGATCATTCACGCTTCTGTCTGGCTGCTGATTGGTTGAACGTGCATCTCTGACACACTCACTGAACACAGTCAGCCCACAGAGCCGCAGCCACGTGAGAGCACGTTCACTGAGAAACACTTGATTTGTATGTCGACATCGTATGTTGTTGGTCATTATTGCTTTTTATGTATATTTATATTTACACTTATTTTTTCACCTACTATTATGTATGTATGTATATATATATATGTATATATATATATATGTATATATATATATATGTATATGTATGTATGTGTGTTTTTGGAACTGTATCTATGAATGTACATTGTTTGTACATCGGAATGGTATATATGTTTTTGGAACGGTATGTATGTATGTATGTCTGTTCATGTTTTTGGACCGGTATGTATGTATGTATGTATGTATGCATGTGTGTATGTATGTATGTATGTTCATGTTTTTGGACCAGTATGTATGTTTGTTCATGTTTTTGGATTGGTATGTATGTTCATGTTTGTGGACCGGTATGTATATATGTGTGTCTGTATGTTCATGTTTTTGGACCGGAAAGTATTTGTTTATGTTTTTGGACCGGTATGTATGTTCATGTTTTTCGACCGGTATGTATGTATATATGCATGTATGTTCATGTTTTTGGACAGGTATGTATGTATGTATGTTCATGTATTCGGACCGGTATGTATTTTTGTTCATGTTTTTGGACCATTATATATGTTCATGTTTTCGGAACAGTATTTATGTTTGTATTTATGTATATATGTTATGTTTTTGGAGCTGTATGTAAGTTCATGTGTTTGGACCGGTATGTATGTATGTATGTATGTATGTATGTTCATGTTTTTGGACCGGAATGTATGTATGTATGTTCATGGTTTTGGAGGTGTATGTATTTATTCATTTATGTAAATATTTTCATGTATTTGGACCTGTATGTATGTATGTTCTTGTTTTTGAACCCGTATGTATGATTGTTCATGTTTTTGGATCGGTATGTATGTTCATGTTTTTGGACCGGAATGTATGTTTGTTCATGTTTTTGGACCGGTATTTATGTATGTATGTATGCATGTTCATGTTTGTGGACCGGTATTTATGTATGTATGTATGTTTGTTCATGTTTTTCGACTGGTATGTATGTATGTATAAAGTTCATGTTTTTGGACCAGTATGTATGTATGTATGCATGTTCATGTTTGTGGACCGGTATTTATGTATGTATGTATGTTTGTTCATGTTTTTGGACCAGCATGTTCATGTTTTTGGACCGCTATGTATGTTCATGTTTCCTGAATGTATGTATTTATGTATTTTCATGTTTTTGGACCGGTATGTATGTTATATTTTTGGATCGGTATGTATGTATATATCTATGTCTGTATAAATGTATATATGTTCATGTTTTTGGACCGGTATGTGTGTATGTTCGTTCATGTTTTTGGACTGGTATGTATGTATGTATAAAGATCATGTTTTCAGAACAGTATGTATGTATGTATGTATGTATGTATAAAGTTCATGTTTGTGGACCGGTATTTATGTATGTATGTATGTTTGTTCATGTTTTTGGACCAGCATGTTCATTTTTTTGGACCAGC
>CM022491.1:3137299-3249824 GCA_011952105.1 Coreoperca whiteheadi | reverse complement strand
AGTCCAAAAACATGAACATACATACATACCATACCAAAAACATGAACATATATACATACATACATACTGGTCCAAAAACATGAACAAACATACATACATAACGGTCCAAATACATGAACATACATACGTTCATACATACATACAGGTCCAAATAAAATAACATGCATACATACATACATACATACATACATACATGTTCAAAAACATGAACATACATACATACATACATACAGGTCCAAATACATGAACATACATACAGGTCCAAAAACATAACATACATACATACACACAGGTCTAAAAACATGATCAAACATACATAGATAACGGTCAAACAACATGAACATACATACGTTCATTCATACATACAGGTCCAAAAACATAACATGCATACATACATACATACATACATACAAGTCCAAAAACAAAACATACATACATACATACCTGTCCAAACACATGAACAAACATAGATACATACACACCGGTCCGAAAACATGAACAAACAAACATACATACATAACTGTCCAATGCCATGAACATACATATGTACATACATGCATACCGGTCCAAAAACATGAACACACATACAGTTCCAAAAACATACATACATACATACATACATACCGGTCCAAAAACATAACATGCATACATACATACATGTTTAAAAACCTGAACATACATACATACCGGTCCAAACACATGAACAAACACACATACATACTTTCCGGTCCAAAAACATGAACATACGTACATACATATATACCGGTCCAAAAACATGAACATACATACAGGTCCAAAAACATAATATACATACATACCGGTCCAAACACATGAACAAACATACATACATACATTCCATTCTAAAAACATTAACATACGTTCATACATATATACCGGTCCAAAAACATGAACATACATACATACCGTGCCACAAACATGAACCTACATACATACACACATACATACATTCCAGTCCAAAAACATGAACATACATACATACCGTACCAAAAACATGAACCTACATACATACATACATTCCTGTCCAAGAACATGTCCAAAAACATGAACATACACACACACATACATACTGGTCGAAAAACATGAACATACATACAGATCCAAAAACATAACATACATACATACATTCCTGTCGTAAATCTGAACATACATACATACATGTATACATTCTGGTCCAAAAACATGAACATACA
Source organism: Coreoperca whiteheadi (assembly GCA_011952105.1). Lineage (NCBI taxonomy): Eukaryota > Metazoa > Chordata > Actinopteri > Centrarchiformes > Sinipercidae > Coreoperca > Coreoperca whiteheadi. The sequence goes on along the minus strand of CM022491.1, from coordinate 3,248,613 downwards.
TACATACATAACGGTCCAAAAACATGAACATACATACATACATACCAGTCCAAAAACATGAACACACATACATTCTGCTCCAAAAACATTAACATACATACATACATACATTTCGGTCCAAAAAAAAGAACAAACATACATACTGGTCTAAAACATGAACGAGAATACATACATTCTGGTCCAGAAACATAACATACATACATACATACATATATACTGGTCAAAAACATTACCATACATACAGGTTCCAAAACATGAACATATATACATACCGGTCCAGAAACATGAACATACATACATACCGGTCCATATACATGAACAAATATACATACATACATTCATACAGGTCCAAAAACATAACATACATACCGGTCCAAAAACATGAACATACATACATACCAGTCCAAACACATGAACAAACATTCATACATATATACCGGTCCAAAAACATGAACATTCATACATACATACTGGTCCAAAAATATGAAAATACATACATACCAGTCCAAAAACATGAACATACATACATACTGGTCCAAAAACATGAAAATCCATACATACATACATGCATAGATACCGGTCCAAAAAAATTAATATACATACATACATACCGGTCCAAAAACATACATCTGTACATACAGTTCCAAAAACATACATTCATACATACAGTTCAAAAACATATATACAGTTCCAAGAACATACATACATAGAGTTCCAAAATATATATACAGTTCCAAGAACATACATACATAGAGTTCCAAAATATATATACAGTTCCAAGAACATATTTACATAGATATAGTTCAAAGAACATACATACATACAGTTTGTAAGCGCGTTCTTTTATGCAGGACAGGAATCAGACTGATACTTAGTTCTCAATTTAACAATGATTTATTACAACTCAGAAGATCAAAATTATATGTGTACACGGACTCTCTTAGTTTGGACTCCACAGACCATTGCTCTCTGGTTAGCTGCAGAACCTGCTCCAAGAGAGATACCTAACTTAGCCTTACACAAGATTTTAAATGGGAATGTGCAATTATCTAATTGGTCAATTTCAGTCGGAGGAAGAGCACACGGATCTCAGCTTAACTTCCCCGATTGGTCCACAGCATTGTGGTGTCATCTTTCTCCAACAGAGGACGACTCCTAAGAAGAAGACAAACCTACACTGCCCTGTCCCAAGATCACCTTTCCCCTAGATGTGAACATCCTGTCTGATTTTAACTCCCTTGAAAGTTTTTTTCTTATCTCTGAGGCGCCTGTGAAACAAACCCACATTGTCAGCCCAAGGACATCTTCATATTCTGTTTCTTTGAGCACACAAACAGGCACAAATGTCATAGCATAAGCAATTTAGCAATCAATACTTACAAAGGAACTTGTTTAACTATTTTAATAAATGCATAAACATTTTAAATACAACAAGGCAAATTATTTTATTCTAACAAGTTCCAAGAACGAACATACAGTTCCAAGAACATACATACACACACACAGTTCCAAGAACATACATACATAAATACATACAGTTCCAAGTACATATATACATACATATAGTTCTAAGAACATACGTGAAAGTTTGAGCTCTGTAGGCAGCCAGGAAATACCTTTTTAAACAGAAGACGACCTCAGGTAGAAAGACAGCGGCTCTATTGCAAGAGCAAATAAAAGAGGGGACAGCCCTGCCTACAGCCTCTATTTAAAGTAAAATAATCAGACTTGACATTATTAGTGATTATACTCACGCATGGTAGTGCGTTTAGGAGTCGAATCCATGAAATATACCCTGTACCTAATCCAAATTTTACTGCTGACAAATAATTCCATTCAACTCTGTCGAACGCCTTTTCTGCATCGATTGCTATCACTACTTGTTGTAGTTTCTTTAGAATATTTTACATTTATCAGAGTTCGAATGTTGTAGAAGAGCTGGCACCCCTTAATAAAGCCAGTCTGCTCCTTTGAAATAATAGTTGGAAGCACCTTTTCCAGATGGTGGGCTAAATCATTCGCAAGAATCTTAGTGCCCACGTTCATTACAGATATAGGCCTATAGGATGTACAAAGTTCCAGGTCTTTGTCCTTCTTTAAAAGGACACTAATGGAGGCCTGTCTCAAAGTAGGAGGGAGAGAGCCTGCGAAAGCGCCTCAGTGTAGACCAAATCTAGTAATGGAGTAAGTTCGGCTGAGAATGCTTTAAAGAACTCAACCAGAAACCCATCTGGACCCGGCGCCTTATTACTCTGCGTATTATACAAGGCCAGGGAAAGCTCCTGTGTGGTCAAAGCTGAATCCAGTTCAGTAACTACTTCTGGGCACATCCTGGGGAAGTCAAGGTCATCTAAGAAATTATGCATATCTGTCACATCTGATGCGAGTTCAGAACTATACAATGATATGTAAAAAGATGAGAAAATCGAGTTGACTGAAACTGGTTCCTTGCGTGCCTAACTCATCTTTAATGCAAGGAATTAAACGGGAAGCTGCTTGTGAACGTAGTTGGTAATCCAGTAGCCTTCTCGACTTATCACCATGGTCATAATATTTAGTACGTGAATGCAACAAAAGACGTTCGGCTTCCGTTGTTGTGATCAAATCTAGCTCCGTTTTTAAAGCAACTCGTCTCTTTAAGAGATCGTCTGACGTGAGTTGTTGCCAGTTGTTGGTCTACTGAACCTAAAACTGAAGAGAGCCCTTGGATAGTTGATGCATGCAATTTCTTTACTTCTGCAGAGTATAAGATGATCTGGCCTCGTAAATAGGCTTTTAAAGATTCCCATAACAGTGCAGCTGAAATTGGTTCAGATTCTGGCAGATTAAGAATGATATAATCATTAATCACATTTTTTAATGAATTCATGGAATTTACCATCTGCTAATAGCAATGTATTTAATCTCCATTTGGTGGGATATCGAGGTCCTTGTGAAACTTGATGTCTATAGACACAGGAGCATGGTCTGATATTATAATAGGGTGATATGTAACATCAGTTACTTTGGGCATCAAATTTGCATCTATAAAGTAATAATCTATGCGGGAGAAGGTTTGATGTACATGTGAGTAAAAAGAATATTGTCTGCCCGTCGGGTTACGAAATCTCCAAGGGTCAACGCAGCCGCTACCGCTCAGAAAATTGTTTAGAGTTTTGGCCATTAAAGACTGAGTGGAGCCTGGTTTAGAACGGTCAATTTGAGGATCTATAGCACAGTTCATATCCCCTCCAAAAATCAGACAATGGTCATTCAAAGAAGGGAGATTTCCAAATTACTTATTCATAAAATTGGGACTGTCAAAATTTGGAGCGTAAACGTTTACCATTAGAACAGGAACATGAAATAGAGTCCCTAAAATAATCAAATACCTTCCCTCCTTATCCGAGATCATTTTGGACAGCGTGAACTGATGATTTACCAATCAGGATAGCAACCCCTCTGGCCTTAGAGTTGAAGCTGGAATGGAACACTTTGGCAACCCAGGGACATTTCAGCTAACAACCTAAAGCCGACCCTCAAATGTCAGTCAAACACTGGCATGGGAAACAACCTTCAGAGGCCTGAAGCTTAGACACTGTTTCCACAAATTCATATTTCAGTTTGACTTTAATGATACAGATTTTTACCTAGTACCTGGACACCTTGACTTTCCATAGTTTGAATATTTATTAATGTTTCTTCTTCCACTCCCATGAATGATATATGTATTGCATAGCACACTAGTGACAGAAAACACCTACATTTCTGACACTCTCTTTATCATAACCGTCATCACATCGAGCACTAATACCTGTCGTTATTACTTGCATGTCTGCTCTAATGATAGTGACTTGGTTTTCGCAGTGTCACACCAGCTATAAACAGATACCGACTGCACTGTAGACTTCTCTGTGACATTTTAGATTTATGGCTGATGTTATTTTTTTTTACTTCAGCTCTAATGGCTGATATATTCTTGACAAATTCCTGTCAGATGATAACTGGTTTTCTTTTCATTTCTACATCAACACCAGCCCATGATGCCTTCATCACTGCTATGTCTCTTATTAATGATATGGCCACATGTTAAGGCAGCGACCTACAGAAACTGACTCTGAAGTTATTTTTCTGCTACAATGAAATATATATTCATCAGACTCCTGAGAGAAGCTATCAACAAATGTTATGCATTACTGTTTGGTCACTTTTGTTGCCTGGATCTCTAATATCGTCATAGCAGACTTTGAATAGAAGATACTGTAACTGGATATTTGAAGTGGAAGTATATGCTACTATAGGTTTCCACATGTCTTACATCACTGTTTATTTTTTAGTTGCAATGAAATATAAATTGATGTAAGATTCCTGGCAGAACACGTCTGGATTTCTGACGCTCTGCACTGTGTGAAGAAGCCCTAATGATGAACACACCACTCTTAATTCCCTTTCATAGCAACAATGTCCTGAAAACTGACTGTAAAACAGCTCCTCATGTCTGTACTTGTTACTGTACCATGATTTTTTTGTGTTGTTTTTTTTTGGAAGCTGTGAATGATACATGACGGGATGCTCTGGTGCTTTGTTCACCACAATTAGCCTGAAGTATCAGAGTTGATGCCTCCTGCATCTCTGTATATCTCTAGTTGTGAGCAGTTTCATGTAGGAACTATTGATAGGAAGAAAATAGTTCCTACATGAAACTGCTCACAACAAATCTGTGGATTATCTTGATTAACCGGGTCATGATTTCTGGAAGGAGACATTGTTGTTGAGTTTTTCAGATGTATTTTTTTGGTGCTTTGAGCACCACAAGTCACGTACCGTATAGTCCCAATATATTTTTAAAAAACCCAAAAAAAACAGACATCTCTGACAGATATGTCTAAAACTCGGCAACACACACACACAATCCCACACACCTGTCAATACTAGTGTAATCTATTGATAGTCAGATGTTTTGATTTTCTTTACGTCTTTTGAGGAAACTCAGATCCTTTTGAGATTTGCACACATAGTGCAAAAGGACATCTTGCACGTCTTTTAGTCCTTCAGTCTTTAAGTTTATCTTTAAAAGTATCAGTATTGTCTTGATAAAATTAAAACATATTCTCTGTGCAGTAAGAGAGCTGTTCTGATCATGATCATCAGCATTGTGGAATGTTTGTTAGCTAATACCAAGACAATTTCTGCTCTGGGGTAAAATAAGCATTTCAGAGACTTCTTAACCAAGACCAAATTATTAGCCGCATATTAGTTGCCCAACTCTAATCCTATCATTAATCCTGTTTAAACCAAAAATGTTTACTTGCCTAAACTTCGATGAAATGTAATCTTTTTATGTGCCAAACAAGTAACAATGGCATGTCCAGTTAACACATTTAAAGATGGAGTAATTAAATTACCACTTAATCCATAGCACATAATCCCCCTCAGAGGTTATTTATTTAATGGTATTTTATGACAGTTGTGGTAACACTTTATAATACAGCTCACTGTAATTTGGTTGTATAAATCAGGAACTAATTAAATACTAACTGGTTCCTAGAGGTGCTTTAATGTAGGTACAGTTGAAGAATAACAGACTGGGGAACAAAGGAGTAACAAATAGGTATTTTAGAGAAAAGGAGAAATAAAATGAAGCATTTTGGTGAATTCTGGGTACCTACGGGGCTCAGTACTGGTTTGTCTCACTGGCCAGGTTTAGCTCCAGCCATGCTTTCATATGGATCTGGTTCATTAGAGGCATAAAGCAGCAAATACAGTCCAGTATGAATATCAACATTGCTCTTTTGTGGGGGTCTGTTTTTAAGCATTGCTGGTGTGTACGATTGATGCGGTAGAAACAGAGCTTTGTAGGTTGTTCCTAATAAAATATTTATCCAAATTGAATTTCTAACATTTCTAGGATTTCTGTAACTTTCTAACAGCACCAAACCCCACACATCTGTTCCACCAGCGTAATAAAAAAACACATTTGCAAGTAATATTTCATCCAGGTCGGCTTTCCAGTGGGTTTGGTGCTGGAGATCATCAACCTTGTTAGTGAGAGTGAGATTCCCCCAAATGCACCTGTTCAGGCAGTTTAAGCGTCACTGGCCTTCACATGCTGGCGAGGGAACAGTGTAGTTGACAGTGTTGATGCCACTAAGTATATATTTCAACAGGGTCCAATGATTTGTGGCTTTCACTACTCACTTTCCAGTCTGATTTGTTTGCTTTTGCTAATATTAACTCTAAACTCTTTCTGTACCAGTAATAATTCACTTTCTAGCACCATAATTATCCCTTTTTTTATACTGACGAAGGAAGTGCTATTTTAAGGCTGATTTAGTTCAAATTGCTGCCTTTATGGTACATGAATAGAATTTAAATGATTTAATTACTGTTTTTCCCTGTTAGAGCGCGGCAAAAGAAACTGATTCTTCCTGAGGCCCAAATGAAACAATAACACCTGATAGTAGCAGATGTGGCCTTTGTGCTGAGTGCAAGATCTTTCCCATCCCAGCATGTTGTGCTGATCGACTATCTTGGAAACAGTCCATCTTTTTCTTATTCCTTGCCGCGATTATCAAGGCTCTTAGGGAAATGTTCCAAATCTGATTCAAGATATGTTGAACATCATACTACACATACACAGCATTCACTGCACGATTAATTTTCCTTAATATTGCATTTTCAAGCAGTGTTTAGTGCTCTTATGACTTTTGGATAGCAATTGTTTTTTAATCTATTTGTTCGAGTTTTAACAGTCCTGAAATGTCTGCAGTTCAAACAGTGTGTCCGGGGTGGGATGGATCATGACAAATACCATGATATAGAGCGAACAATGACACAGCAAGTAATGTAACGAATGATATCCAGGTTGTGGGTTAGCAAACTGTCCCTACTGTTTCTCATTTAGAGTATTTTTTTTCAGCACACACTCTGAACAGACAGCTAGTGGACCGTGAGGAGATACTGTATGCGCTGATGATTTGTTTGATGATCATGTAACATTTTATCAGTTGTATTAATCACTTGTGTAGTAATGCACTTGAATAAGTCCATTTACACGTAGTCACTTCGTGCATATGTAATTCAAGTATAATGTATCTAAGAGACATTTACGCAAAATGGTTTGACACTATTCTAATTTCGAGTTCGAGTTTATTAAGTTATTTTGTCAGTGACCATGTACTAAAAACTTTGGATCTCTTTTGTATGAGAGTAATGTACCAGATTTAGCTACTAGCTAATTTCCATCTGCAGTCCCTGGATAGTTAGACACAGACACTAATACTACTAATGCAATAGTACTGCATTAGTAACTCCAACAACAGCAACATCTAGCTATATGTCAGAAAGGTGTAAATTCATCCGTTTGTCCAAGATACATACGTAATATTTACTCCTCCCAAATGTAACTACTTCATAAGCAATCTGAATCTGTGTGATAATGGCAACTAAACTGAAATTAGCTGTCGTTCACCCTGTCACAATAACACTACAGGAAAAGAAATGGCTCGATTTCAACATACATGACTGAGCTGTTGTAGCTTTAATCTGATCCCTGATCATTTTGGCCATTGAATGATCTTTACTGGAGACGGCGCGCCATGAGTCAGCGTCCGTAGTCCATAAATGCGACTCATCCGTGTGTTTGTGATAGTTTATGGACATTTTCTCGCTGTTACTGCTAACTGTTAATTGTTGTAACTTAACTGCTGAAGTGGACAAGTTGTTATTCTTCTTGTGTTTTTGGCAGTTACCAAACAGCTTTAGGTGCATTACCACCCCCCTTGAGACTGGACGAGGGAAGACCCTACAACTACGTAAAAAAAAATAAAAGAAAAAAGAAAAACCATTAACCATCTTGATTTGTATTTGGGGAGGTATATTAATTCAGTCACAACTCATATTTATATAACATATTTGAAATATGGTTAAAATTGTTGCGACTATACGTGCAGAGACTAACAGTAGTGAAGGGATCTTTTCAGCATTGTTGTCATGTTGTGGTCTCAGTTTTCCACAAATATTTCAGTAAACTTTGAAGGCTGGTGTCTTCTTTTCTTACATTCTGGTCTGATTTGTAGGAAATTGAAGCAGGCGTGAACAGGATGTTAATTGTCTGTTTAATCAGATTCTCCTACCTCACTGCTGTTTTGCTCCAGGAAGTCTTTTATTCTCTCTTTCACCCCTTTCTGTCACTCCGACACTGATGGAGAGAGTATTGACAGTGTCCCTCAGTAGAGCAGTGTTGTAAGTAATGGTCATGGATTGTTGGGAGCGTGTTGAGCACAGAAAGACAATAGATTACATTAACTTATACAGGAGTGAAGGCCAGCTCGATGCTGGCTCATCAGTGGACTGAGACCATAAATGACAGTGGCGGCGATGTGGGCCGGGACGGGGGATTAATGTAATGTATTATGGTAGGTGTGTTTTTGGAGGTCTTGTTTGAAGAATGTGATTAAATACCATGAACACCAGCTTATTGCTTAACAATTTAAGTAGGGCTGCAACTAAAGATTATTTCCTTGATTAATCTATTAGATGCTTGGTCTGTAAAATGTCTAAGAGTCCAAAATCCAAAGACATTCAAGACCAAGGAAACCAGAAAATATACAGATTTGAGAAGCTAGAACCAGAGAATATTTGGCTTTCTTAAAAACATGATTCAAAATGATAAATCGATTATCTAAACAGTTGCCGATTAATTTTCTGTCGATCGAGTAATTGTTGTCTAATTTCAAGAGACCTGTTCAATATATATTATATAGTTTGTTGAAACTTGACAGATGGTACGTAATTTATGTAATTGAAGACACTCCAAAAGCTTAACGTTCATTTTGTTTGGTGCTGTAAAGAAATCCATTTGAATTCCTGCAACTGACCTGGTGGTAAACAGTTCATGGAAGCAGTTATTACAGTGTAGAAATATTGGAATGTACCATATGTGGTAGCACTTAGTGATTTGTTCATTCAGGTCAGATGTACTTTTGTACCTTGTTTCTCTTAGTAACGTCTTGGAGAAAGACTCACCAAGCATAGTGAACAGGCTACAGTTTCCTATCTTTTGATACCAGTACGAGAGGTGGGTCATCTACTGGTGATATTTTTTATGTTGTAGTTTTGGGTTATTTATAGACTGTTGGAGCTAGGGCGGCAACCAACAATTGTATCAATTGTCGATTAATCGTTTGGTCTACAAAATTTAATAAAATCCCAATTTTTCACAGTAATAATTTCCAGAAGCCCAAGTTCACGTCTTTAAATAAACATTTTTGTCCAACCAAGAGTCCAAAACAAAAGCTATTCAGTTTAATATCATATCAAGATGTAATGTAGACCAAGCAGCAAACCCTCATAATTTAGCATCTTGAACTAGGGAAATTTTTGTATTTGTGCTTAAAAAATGTCTTAAACTATTGTACTATCAACATTTTTGCTGATAATTTTTCTGTCGATCAATTTTAGCTCTATTTGGAACATTTATAAAACCCAGAATATGGAGATCAATTGAGTAAAAGTAATTTTGGGGGGTTTATTTGATTTCGGCTGCAACAGCAACATTTATTACATAGGTCTGTATTTTCCTAATAATTTTCTCCTGAAAAGAACCATGTAATTTGGTACCAATTATAGAGGAAATAGAGAGTGTTCAGTTGCTGCATTTTCAGTTAATTAATTTGAATTCACTGCTAGTGTAACTCAAAGAGCTTTTAGTTGGAGCACAGCAGGTCAGCTGAACATTAGTCGACAGCCAAACATACAATACAAACATAGAGATAGATAGCTATTAGATGGGTTTAAATTGAGCAGTTATATCTCCTTTTTTTAACCAAATGACGTAGTTCTTGGAGACTTTCCAAGAATCACAGACCTGTGAAATAAAACGTTAACACTGCAAACTAGTGATTATTATTAATTAACTATGTCTGTAAAATCAGAAAATTGGAAGAAATGCCCATCAGTTTCCCAAAGTGACGTCTTGGAATTGTTTGTTTTGTCCGACTAACAGTGTAAAACCTAAAGATATAGGTTTGACAATAACAAAAAAAAACTGGAATCAGAAAATGTTTGGCATTTTTGCTTGATTAATGACTAAAGAATTGTGTGATTGACTAATCGTTTCTGTTCCCTTGTTATGTTGCACTCATATCAGAGATTTATTTGTTGAATGACAGTCGGCAGTAGTGCTTAGAAGATTAAGTCAATCGGCAGCTACTTTGATAAATAATTTTTTCAGTTTTTCAAGCAAAAATGCTAAATATTTTCTAGCTTCTCAAATGTGAGGATTTGCTGCTTTTTTGTCTTTTATGGTAGTGAATTGAATATTTGAGTTTTCTTTACTAAGAAATCATGATCAGCATTTAGTCAAACTACTTTTTGAAATTTAAATACCAAACTATTAAGGAAGTAATTCGCAGACTAATCAATATTGAAGAGAAGACACTGCAAAAAAACTGATTTTTACAATATATTTAATTCGGTATTTTTCTTACAAAACAATTCCCTCATAAACCAGAACACACAAAATGCATAAAGAAAACTGTACAGTCAGTTTTGTCATGTCTGAACGTGTTCTAAACATGAACAATGTTATCTACAACAGTGGTTCCTATCAATGTCTATCACAACAAGCGGTTCAGCTCTGCAGCCCCTTACTCGAGGGTTAAAGGAGGAGAGGTATGGAAATAGTCATGTGACACTGAAGGTAGCTCCAAACAAACAAACAAACAAACATGAGCTAGCCAATAATGTAGTTATATCAGCAAGCGCAGGTGCGGTCTCTTTGTTCTTGCTCTCCTTGGCTCTAGTAGCGATGTTATGATGCTGAATCGACCTTAAGAGATAAGCTGATAGACGTGACAATGAGAGGGCAGAAAAGTGACTTTTTCACAAGCAACTGCATTGTGACTGTGAGAAATCACAGAGGTCAATGATAATCATGTTGAAGATCTATTTTCATTACATGCATGTCTCGGATAGATTATTCCATTTAGAAGGGGGGATAGTGACTTTAAGAAGCATCAGAGCCTGATTTTTTTTTGATTGATATAGTGAGAATTGGGCAACCAATTGAACAAATTTCCATTCAATAAATATAAATGTATGTCAGGTAATTATATTTCTCTCCTCAGTGCAACAGTGGTCTAGGAAACATTATCATCATTAAGTCATTGCCTTCAAAAAGTTCATCAAACAGGCTTTCATGCCAGAATGGATTTTCATGGCAGATTAGCAGCAAATATCTAAATCACAAACAAGAACGACAAATCTGCTTCACTCCTGTGTTTACTTTCTTTTCTTACACAGCTTGGTTCCTAACCTACACATTGCATTGCATTGGGGGAGTTACAGGCACAGCTACGTATTAGAAGATGATTAATATTTAATTTGGGCTGCCGTTTTTATTCCTGGGAGGGAAAAAACTCCCAACACACAAGCAGATCTATACTGTTGACGCTTGTTTGACGCTCAAAAAAAAAAAAAGAGGTCAACAACTTCAAAATCCTAAAGGCTGTGAGTATTTGTGCAGTGATTACATACTGTGTGTACAAGGAGCTTACAATCACATTTCAGCATCATTTATTGCTATTGTTTCTATAGTCCACTATTTTTAGTTGAATTAATTTAAACAGAGAGCCAACGTTGTTTTTGTTGTGGAATATGTCTTGGTACACTGTTTTGCTTCTAGCTGTTTTTGTGCTGGCTAGAAATGCTCAATTAGAAATAGTTTTAGACGGGCCAACTTAGCACATTCTAGAAAGACAATGATGGAAGTTTAGTTAGTTAGGATGCAATTCCTTAATGCTTGACAAGGTAATGTCAAACTGCTTTTAAAATTAGTAAGCTTATATAATTATTTAAATGCATATTTATGGAGAATACAAATGTTGCCTGCTACATGAATCAGCTTATTGAAAAATAGCTCCTGATTTATTTTATAATGAGAAAACGAAAATGGCAGATGGTAAAGGATATTGAGAGCTGAATATTAAAGGACATTTATTTTTTAGCTATAGTTTGAGGCTGGGAGGCACAGAGCAGCATAAGGAGAAAAGAGAAAAAGAGCTATTGTCCAAAAAACCGGTGCTCATTTTAGCCCAATATCTAAGTATTCATGCACAGACCTCGGTACAACTGTCAAGAGGCAGGAATGTTTCCAGTAATTTCTGATGATACTATTACTTCTGCAGAGAAGCAGTAGTGCTGTCTTGCTGCTAATGGATTGGCATTCTGATGATTAGTGCAAATGGCAAAAGCAAATTACACAGATGATGCAGCTCAACCACCGACAGAAAATATCTGCTGTTTTGATAGACGAAGAGTTTCTGGTGTTTATTCGGTTACTGCCTCCAGACAGAGAATACCAGGTTTTTCAAAAGTAGGTATAGAATCTTTAATAATAATAATAATAAACAATGTACAGGTAGTCATTTTAGTAAGTTAAACAGTATTCCTGGAAACAGGAAAAAGGTTTCAAACAGTATGTATTGCTCATGTCTCTAAAAATGTATCCCTACTTTTGAAACAGGCTTCTAGGTTTTAAGATACAGCATATTTTTTCCTGTGCAAATATCAAATCCAGAATCTAAACTATTTTCTCTTTGTGTTTCAGTCCTATAAGTAAAGCTGAATAATTACCACATGGAGAGAGTATAGTCTACCTGCCTTGGAGTTTGATCTTGATGCACGGCTCTCTGGGAGGATGTACAAATGCTCACAGCCAGTCAGATAGTGGAGTTGATGCCACTTTAGCACAGCCTCAGCATGTGGGTCATCGTACACCGGAGTCATTACCCTAAGGGAATCTGCTAAGTGGCATTTTCAGGCTCCACAGCACAGAGTTGTGCTGTGCAGGTACAGAATAAATGTGAGAGACAGTGGGGGACAGATTATACCATTGCAAGAGACCCCAAGATGTACTGCTCATTTCTGGTTAGGCTTCCGCTGCGAGCCAGACATCTATTGTGGACGGCTAATGGACCAATCGGGCTCTTTGGATAGACAATGTAAATAGAGGGTATTACACATGTGCATAAAGCCAACATCTGCCGGCATGAGGAGAATGAAAGCTTTCAGAGGGAGGATACAGTACAATACCATGACAAAGGCAAGTAAACAGATGGGTTGGTAGCTTTTAAAAGGACTCAGAACACACATACACTAAAGGCAGACAGGACGGACAGACAGTTTGTGGTGATTATATGCAGCACTGGTGAAAACGACAAACATTGTTGAGTTAAACAAAATCAGAAAGCTTTTTACTCTAAAAAAAGTGAGCATTGTGCATAGTTCGTTAATAACCCCTCTTCAGGTACCTATTTGCTGTGATAACATGGAAGGAAGTGCAATAATGTACAATTCTGTATAGTTAAGTGCACATAGATCACTGTTGCACTGAACGGCATTGACACTTTCTCCCAATAGAAATATCACATCAGGGTTTCTTAATGATTTCTCAATTACTCTATTTTTAAGTGTAATTTGTTAAAATAACCCCAGGCATGTATCCCTCTTGCTCAGTCCCAGGGTTGAGTCCACAAGTTATGTTCACAAATCTTTATTATAGGTAATTTTGCCTGATCTTTCCTTTTCCTTTTTTAAATTTACGTCTGTCCCTAATTCTACGTCTCCTGCCTTCTTTTTTTCTTAAATTATATTTTACTCATACCTCGCCGACCCAGACAACTGTGTTCCCTCTCTTGATGTCTGACACCTCGCAGTGTGGCGTTCTCTGTTTGCCGTTCAGGACAAAGAGGGACTCGGCTGACGGCGTCACCAGATACTGTCCGAACAACCCGCTAGAGACCACCACTCTATTGGGGCCTCCCCAGGGCCAGGTTTGGGGGGCCAGGGGCTCCTTGAGGCTTCGGAGAACCTCAGTGCGGCCCGAGGACAGATCGGCAAATAGCAGGTCCGTGCCTGAGCCCGACGTGGCCACAACCACATTCTGGTTGGACTCCGTGAAGGAAGGCTGGAAAGCCAGATCAGAGACATCTAAGGGCTCGTCCAGTTCCTGGTTCAGACCCAACTCCCCCTGGAACGACACTGTCTGTACTATCAGCTTTGAGCTCTGCGGGTCAGGTGTGACAATGTAGCGACCGTCCGGTGACACAAAAGGCTGCCCTGTGACGTTTAGGTTTGGACCAATCACCGCGTCTGTCACGCTGTCGATAAGGAGTTGGGGCGGGGCTTGCAGGTGGCTCTTGCTCTGGCACTGGACAAAGTAGAAGCCGCTCAGATGTGTGTAGGCCATGCTGAGTGGTATGCAGCTGTAGTTCTTCAGGCTGATGGTCTTGACACGGTGGAAGGTCTCCAGGTCAATCTTGTGTACCGCAGGTTCGTTTTTGAGGAAGACAAAGGCAAACCTGAATCGACAAAGTTCAAAGGAAAGGTTAATAGCCTTTCTAGAGTTTTTTTTTTTTTGGGGGGGGGCAACTGATTAACACACCGAGTTTCTCATTAACATTCTCATTTGCTTTTTTCTCTTTTACTTCAGGAGGACAGCCGTGATGAGTGAGGAATGAGGTCGCCTGTGATTTAAGGTCAGAGGTGGGTGGAATGCGTGCATGTGTGCTGTTTTACCTCACGTGAGTGATGATGAGGTTGGTTGGAGGAATGAAGAAGTCGTTGACCCTCTGGAAAGTTGTGCGGATGGCATGATGTACTTCTCCCACACTGGCTTGAGGGATTACCTGTAGACGTTGACATAGAACAGCATGAATATTAAATACCAATACAACCATGATATAAACAGCGAAGTTTTCCGTTTTTTGACAGCAGATTCAAAAGATATATAGGGAACATTTCAACCAAAGAACAATCTGGGCCTTGACCAATTTGCTTAAAATATTTGCAGATGAATATGAAAACAGTTACTAGAATCAGGGCCTTTTTGGAATATTTTCAGCACTTAAAACACTATAAATCATTGTTAAAAATGTGTGATCTTATCTTAAAAGGGTTGATCAATAAGGAAAAAGCCTTTGTTAAAAGAGTAAGTTTCTTTCTTTCTAAAATTGTCATTTGGAAATTCATTTACATTTACAAGACCACAACTAATATTACCATCAAGACAATAAAACAAAACATGATTTCTTTACATTGTTAAAACCACTTTTACATAAAAATGGAAGTTTAGTGTCTAGACTTGTCGGCCAGGCATTTATCCCAATGAATGATGAATCTGTATTGATGATTATGCCAATAAGTAACAAATTGCAGTGCAGAAATGTGTTATTAAATGTTAACTTAGAAACAGTTTCTCAATTATATGGTCTGTCTACCACCGAGCACTGACAAGTTTATTTTTCAACCGTAACAGTTGTTTAACAAATTATAGGGGTCCTTTTAAAAAATGTCAATGTAAAGTTTTACTTTTTAAATTCACAAATATCAATATCAGTCTCAAAAATCCAGTGTCAGTCGGGCTTTGGGTGTCTTTCTCAAAGATACACCAAAATCTCACTGTTGTGAGTGTTAAAACGTGACCTTTTAGCTTTATCAGAATGTTGCTAGTTTTTGTAAATGAAACAAAGCCTCATATCTCAGGTCTTAACAGCTTTTCTAGGTGACATGCCCATATATCCTGAAACAGATTAACATCTACAGTATATGTGCTGATGAAACGTGGCCCCACCTCAGTTGTGTGATAAAGCATCTTATTCAGTGATGGTTGTCTTAGAAGCACACAACACAATGAAAGCCCCATCTCTCATGTCATACACCCAGCACTCACTGAATTAGCATGTTTGTAAAGTGCATACACTTTTGATGGGCTCCCGATGCACCGCCTTGTCCATGACACATGCTTCATCACGCAGGCCTGCGTGATCAGGTCACAGTCAAGGACGAGTGGGGTGGTTTATGGGACCTACACATTTGACACCTGTGCATTTATTAGAAGCAACCAGTCAACTTCTGCTCTGTAATCCTGCTTTCAGAGTAAAACCAGCTGCTTCTTTCTGATTTTTACTACTTTATATTCTCGGAGAAACTTGGCTCATTGAAGAAACTCTAGGTTTATATGGCTAGGCAAATGTTGTCAGAGAGCATATAGGATATTGTTTTAAAAGGAAAGAACTAGGTGTAAAATCTTTTTAGATGCCTACGCAACTAAGCTGAACCTCTAGCTGATGCCCAGTGGGGGGCCAGACTCCACGCTCCTTCCCCAGAATGTAAGAATATAAAAATAGCAGTTTAAGTTGCAGAGTTGTTACTTTTGCTACACTGATGCAATACTCCTCAAAGGCTCTCTCTCAATACTCCTCACTATCTTATCTAGTTTTAACAAAATAGATCTGCAGGTTTCTCAATGCTCACTAGACATGAAAAAAGAATCTTCATTAAAAAAAAAAGTCATTACAACCCTTGCAGAATACAATGAGGCCAGTTAATGAGGTTCAACGTAGTATCACTCATGTATTATTAGGCAGATGCTGTGGTCTCCAGGGCTGCAGGTGCTCTCATCTTAATGCCACTGGCTTCGATTTTTCATCGCTCATCCCTGGAATTCATATCCACACACTCAGCAACGAGGCCCAATTGAGTTTTACTCTGCCCCTGCCTCACTGGCTGCTCTAATACCTGAGGGGGATTTGGTTCTGACTGAGTAGCTTTTGCTTTTCAACAACATTCCCTCTCCAGCAGCCTTGAGTAGCTTCTTTTTTTTTTTTTTTACGTTCCCGTATAACTACAGTACATCCAAATTAAATAGAATTCCTCAAATGCTCCAGTGTATTTGTGTCATTTAGGGAATTCAATAAATCTTACAAGGCACTTTAATATAACCCTGCCTGTTACATGGTTACAGAAATTGTGCTTTATTTAAATATACTGTCAGAATTACTTGTCTTGTTGCTCCTTGGGAGCAAAGACTCAGAGGCTTGTTGCTCAAGATCAGTGCAGAATTTGAAACCTTAAACAAATTAAAATTTTGTGTTTTACTCCATGAGGCATATATCATACAATTTATAAATGCATGCACAAGACAGAAAGAAAGGAGCCAGATGTTTACTGATAAACATGTCATATAGACATGTAAAATACTCTTAAATAAATACATTTGATTAGTTTTGATGTAGCAAAACTTGGCATCCAGTGTCTGAAGATTCATAGTGTTAACTTGTTCTTTCATCAAATATTTATTGATTTCAATCATGTTTTAAAATGTTATTTTTTGGTATGTTGCTTTTATTGGACAGCCTACAGTGTAGATGCAAAAAAGGTTGCCGGCCAGAATCTAACCTGGGAGATCAACTGAGAACTATGGCACTTTGAAAAACAACAAAATGTCTTTCACACTAAAGAGAGAAAAGACTGACAAGTGACAGGTCAATAAAATAGAAAAGACACAACAAAACACAAGGAAACTGGGATAAAACAAATAAAACCCCAAACTTACAAAGTGGCTTTATGATTAAAGTACCTTTTTATGAAGAGAGTTAAAAGACTAAACTGTAAAGGATGGAGATCATTTTGCCAGCCTGAATTGAATATTTGTAGTTTCCTGTTGTGACAAATTGTTGTCGAAATAATGATTTAATATTTAATTTAAATAAAAAACCTCAGAGATCCTCCTCACTATTATTATTAATGGGAAGGCAACAGATGGGTCCATGTGAGTGTGCACACACAGAAAAACACGAAGTGCCCATGATTTATGTGTCTTCTTGGCACGTAGCTGCAGACTGGACTGACAGTCTGAAAGGCTATGTCTCTCTCTGCCCGGCAGAGATTCCTCCATTTGTCTTCTCTAATGAATTGACAATCACACTCCCTCGGATGTTTACACAGAGATATTGAGCCATCCTAAAACTTGGCTGCTTATAAATACCACACGCACTGAGCTGAACGCACATTCACACATCAAATTAACATGCACAAACACAGACTCACACTCATGTACACATGTATGATCTGCTGAAGCGAAGCGGTGCCTCTGGTAGTGACAGGCTGCTGCTGAACAGGTCAATTATTTTCAGTCCAAATGATAATGACATTATCAGACCATTTATTTGGGGTGTGATCCATGTGGACTCCAATCCATTATGCAGTTTCCCTGCAATTGCATTTTTGAGTGATTCATGCCCTGCTCTCTAATTATTCATTACCCCTGAATGACTGCAGGAAGAGGGGAAATGAATAAAATGAAAAACACAGAAATGTGTTTTCGGTAGTTCAGGCAGCAGCCAGAAAAGGGAGAAATGGTACGCAAAGCTGCTTTCCGCACTCCGATTGTTTCAAATTATATGAGGAGAAAATTGTTTTGTCTGTGATGAAAAACATCTTTTCATAAAACGTTCTGCTTCATTTAAGACTATAACCTCTGATAGAAGTTTAAAAACAACTCCAACATAAACACCATGAGCGTGCACCTTGACTGAGACAACTACACAGAAGCAAACCCCCTGCTAGTACACCTACACTCTATGAAGAAAAGGTGCAAAAATGAAGAACAGGGAAATGTCTGCACACACACACGCGGTCCACATGGCCATGCAGATTGTAAATCAGCAGACAACTGTTGAAACCCACGCACAGGTGGTTGCCTTTTCATTACTTTTTGTTGCCAGAACATAGTGGCACCTTTAGATCCCAAACAATCTACCATTATGGTTAAAGTTTCTAGTTAAATATCTACAAATAATAGTGCAAAATGGGAACATTACAACATCATGAAGCGCTATTTATAGGACCATTTGACAAACGACTGCAGTACCATTAACAGCTCCACAACCACTGATTAACTATTAAAAATGTATTTGAAACAACTAGTGGTCGAAACCAACAATGTAAACAGCACCGAAAAAGTCATTTAAGCATTCAAGCGCTTTTCTGAATATATATTCTGAGTAATTTCACTACCAAGTTCCTCAGAAGAGTCGTAAATTTGAGCGTGTATCATCCCTCTGCAATCCCCATAATGAATAGACACAGCGCATCCCCAAACAGTGAAGACCGAACACAACACCTCACATGATTATAATGGGATCCTACCCTCACCCTCCATTGGGACAAAGCAGAACAATAAACATGTTTGTGTCTATTACAGAGATTACAATAGGATCCCTTGTTGGCTTTACTCGTGGCGGTATCCTCCACTGTTGCACTTACATACACACACACACACACACATATATAAAAATACTGGCCCTATAAAAACAGCATCATACCTCTCCCACAGGCACCAGCTCTGTTCCCTTACCCCTCCCTTCTGCATCCTCCTCTCTCTTGCCTCGCCTCACCCAATCCCCCGAGGTGGATTAAATACAACCACACCTGTGATCATTTCTCATTTGTGAAGCCTCCAACACCAGTGGTCCAAAGGGACGCCAAGCACAGGGCGACAGCACCGCAGCTGTGAATTGCTGTTTTGCTGGCTTGGTAAATGCTCTAAAACATACATAGATTAGATGTTGTCACACAAACACGCATCACATAAACAGGGACGCAGGTACACAATGGACCTCAATTAGTTATGAGGCGCTGTTTTCCTTGATTGGTGAGCTTTCTACAGTTTATATAGATTATATTCTTCCAGGAAGATAATCGCTCATCGGAGTTCACAAATACACACACCGCAAAAGTCAGTGTCGGGTGGTGTAGAAAAAAGACAATAATAAAGAGGGGTTATTTTGTACTTTTAAAGCTGCACTACGCTGGATTTGATGTAAATAATCAGCCTGATTTAAAAAACGAGGCTGCAGTAGAAATCAACTTCCTGTACCTTTTTTAATCAACAGATTCATTAAATTCCCTTAATTAGATATTATTGTCGGATAGTGTCTCCTAAACAGTAACAAACAAGCACTCACTTGAATATCCACTTATCTCTTGTTGCTATTTATCTGTCCAGCACAGCTATTTGGCTTGTCTTTGTAGAGAAAACACTGCAAAGAACTACAGAAAAACTAAACTGCTATTACCTGAGACAGCTTTTTAGCATCACACCCACTTACCTGTAGTGTTGGCTGTGTTCTGTCCATATCCCCCCATGTAAGGACCCAGACCTGGTCATGTGACTTGTCATAAAGCATCTTCACTGGAAAAGGATCTGTTGCTACTGCCTAGAAGAGATGGAGAGAGTGGGGAAAAGATTAAATGAATTATTCTTGAGCTAAATAAAATTAAAGCTCTTACCATGGTGCTGAAAAGTCACAGAAGCCCAGCTGATAGTTGTGTAAAAACAAGAGAAACATGCCCATTACTCACACATATTACACTGAACGGTTATTAATACTGAAGGTGCCAGAACAAAAACTACAAAGCAAAGACATCTAAGCTGATAAATGATAAACATTAACAATATACTAATATAATGTAAGTAAGACATTTATTTGGCTGATAAACTAGAAGAATACTCTTCTTAATCGGCCTGCTGATGACATCAGGCATTATTAGCTTATCACAGATACTGTGTAGTGTATTAGTATTGGTGGATATATTGGCCGATAAATAACGAGACATTGCAGCACAGAAATGCCAAAGATATGTTTTCAGGTAAAAACCATTACATAGTTTTTCCACCAGAAGGCACCGATGAGTTTATATTTCAAGAGTAAAATGTCTCGCTCATGATATATCATCACAATTCTTAAATAACCATATTTAAGGAATCGTTATTAACGGTGTGTTTATTTAATAAAAATTAACTTCAGCAGATTTATCCATTCATGTTTTTAAACTCTGTGCTGGCCTCAAAAATCCATTATCAGTCATGCTGTAGTCTTTAATAATACCTTTGCTAACCTAACACCAAGGCTTGGCAACCAGGAGACCATGGTTTGAGTCCTAGTTGGTCTACCCCACCAGTAAGAGCCCAGAGACCCCAGGCCAGTTCTGCAAAATCGATTTGTGGACGCTGCTACCACACAGATCGCAAATGGTGCCAGGGTCTCTTTTCACATATGACTCACTCATAAATCGCAGATAAATTTGTCCTACTGTCCTCTTGCATGAGCATACCTGGGCTGCAAGTATGCTGCTCGTTTTAATTAGTTAAATATGCCACAGTTAATGCGAGAGGAAAGGATCTTAAGTCACAGCTTGCATGTTGCAAATTTGGTGAAATGGACCCCAGCACTACCCAACAATCCTTTACAACACAGAAAAATACTCAAGAGTATGCGGTTATCACATCTTGTACTAAGTAGGTGTAAATGTCAGAAAGAGAAGGACAAAGTGTACAGCATGTGCACTTTTACAGTATTACTGCTGGAGCGGTTTAGTGAAAGATATCTGACACATCAGGGGAAAGAATAGAGAATAACTTGCAGAGAAAGTGAAAGGGAGGAAGGAAAGGAGAGAATACACAGACAGGGAAAAGAGAGTGTGGGGTTTACTCAACCCTCAGGTCTGCTGCAATGTCAACAACAAAGAATAATACAATCCATTTCCCTGCTTCTGGCTGGGTGGACAGCGGGCTGCTGACACCCCCACCAGTGAAGCAAGACCAC
Organism: Coreoperca whiteheadi; assembly: GCA_011952105.1. NCBI lineage: Eukaryota > Metazoa > Chordata > Actinopteri > Centrarchiformes > Sinipercidae > Coreoperca > Coreoperca whiteheadi. The sequence continues at coordinate 3,227,182 of CM022491.1, read as the reverse complement.
AAGCTCTGTGTTCAGTAATGGGAGGTCCCGCCCTCTGCTCTGCACTGGTCAGCCAAGTGCCGACTCAGCATGTGTGTATGTACATGTGAATTTGCCTTTGCTTGCGTTTAGCTTCCTACATAATAGGAGCAGAGGTAAAGCTGAGGTCAGGCCACAATGCAGCAGACTGGGAGGCAAGGGACTGGATTCTTTGTCCACCTCTTAAAGTACAACATACTGTAACTGTCCAGTTTAAATTGGAATTAACAACTTATTTGTATAGACAATATGAGCAACCTTTTTGACATTTGCTTTTTCAGGAATGTTTGTCCTAAGGGAAAAAAAAGAGAAATGAAATCAAAACTGTTAGCAAGAGCAGTGATAGCTTGAACGAGGTTTTGATAGCTGGTTTCATTATTAGGTCCAATTCGTGGTTGGTAACATAAGCAAACCTTTTTATTTCTCTCCTCACGCTTTTTATTATCAAAGATCAATGCTAAAACACTTAAGTAGCCAGTGCTGCTCGTCACTTCAGCCTGTTATAATGACAAACATCTGTGTCAGAATAAATCAGCTGTAGCTAAGTGATATGTGGAACTTTTCGCTTTTGTCTGGTTAATGTGCTCTTTCCAAGCAGGAAGGTGTCTGTACTCCCCCAAAAATCATTTGTGAAGGAAAATGATCCTTGCTCATGGTGGGAATTGTTGGGTCTCTGTAAATAATATTATAAAGGCTACGGTATAGACCTGCTCTATACGAAAAGTGCAATGAGATAACTTCGGTTATGAATTGGCGCTATATAAATGAAATTGAATTGAACTGAAAGACACATTTTACTACCATGAGAGGACTGTGTGTTTTTGGCCCTTTGAGACAGAGTCACTCAATCCATTGCAAATACATTAATAAAAGAAAAAGGAGTCTCTTTATAACTCCAGAACTGCCAATAACTAACGCAGCTTCCGATTTGCCAAAATGTAAATACATACAGGCTAAAAACAGGGCCCAAGTTGAAGCCCACAGAGTAACTCTTTGAATCCATTTCCTGTTGACATCCCCTAAAGCATTATGGAAAACATAGTTAGAATAATAAATAAATTGAATTTCTGAATAACCCAACTTATTCTGAAAATAACAATACATATCGTGCCTGTCTAAGACATGTAGTGTCTCTGCTGAAAGCCTGTAACTAAAAGACAAAAATACAGAGCAAAAAGCCGTGGTTCAAAGGGTTAACAAGAAGAGTGGCAGCTCTAATCTAGAGAAATGATCTAGGTCCTCGTGTATTTGCAGCCAGAAACTAATGAAAAACAAGGTGTAAAAGCCAGAAGGCTACAGCTGTTCATTCAACGTATCAGATACATGTTCAATCAACATATCGTTCGGCCTTCTCAGCCAGCAAGCTGGCTGATGTTTTAGTTACTTTTTATTTTAAAAGGTTTCAGATTTGATAAAATGCTATCCAACGTCAACCTTTGTTATAGCCACTGTAGGTGAACTGTTAGAGAAGTCAACAGGAAAGCCAAGGTGATAAATCAGTATTACTGTCCAGGGTTGTTTGTCAGGACGTCCAGAGCAGAAACCAATGTGAGTATTTATTACCAAAACAGAAGTGAAAATACATATGGGTGACAATGATCCTTCAGGAAACCTCAGAGGAAAGAAAAAGCATGACAGAAACCTAGATAACATCTGCGTGTCGCTTCCCACCGATTTACTGCAACATAAAAGAAACCACCGTAGCACGTTAAAGCGACTACATAACCAGAGGTCTCTGCCATCTGGCTTTCTTTTTAATTAGCCAATGTGCCGTTTGTTTTCATACCCAGTGGGAGGTTTAGCTGGCACAGGTCTAACACATCAGAGTCAAGGTTAGATCCCTTTGTGGGAGAATATAACAAAAGGTGCAATTTCCTTGCATGCACCAGCATGAAAAACCATGAAAGCCACGTTCCTGTCCTTCATCTAGTGTCTGCTGGACATCATATGTGTAAACTGAGGGTTTTGGACAAGTATTGAAGCATTTTTGAAGATGCAAAAGACAACCTTTCAGCAATCTGTGCTTCTCTAGGATTTGATCAGAACTTTCTGATTTAAACCTTTTGGAAATGTTTGCTTTTCTCTAGATGGAGCTACTAATTTAGGAGCCCTATTGAGATCTATTGTGTTAATCCAGAATCTTTATTTGATGCAACTACTCACAACAATGACTATAAGAGGGATTACACTTTCTTCTTTGTTGCAAACCAAGTTTGTCCTTAAAAAAATAAAAAAAAAATCTTGACGCTTGAATATCATACTTGTCGTTTTTTTTTTTTTTTTTTTACATGTCCTGCTACAACTCCCTGTTTTCCTGATCACTGTGTTTGGTACCTCTGTGAGGATAATAAATGCAGCATCCTGACTATAGCAATAAAAAATGAAAGCTATTATTCTGTTCATGCATTCCTTCTGTCAGTGGAAAAAAGGGAATTCATTGTAGTCTGCCATCTTCTCTCTTCTTCTAAATGCCATTGTTGAAAGGAAGCTATAAATGTGCCTTGTAAAAAAACAACAACACACCTTTGAGGTAACAGAGAAAGGGAGGAGAAGGAAAAAGGGAGGATGCATTAACCTCCGGCACCCAGAGGCCAGAAAGGTTCTTTGAGAAAGAGAGAGGAATAGAGGCAGGAGAGGGATAGGGTGATCAAGGGAAGGAAAGCAGTTTTACTGTGTTGGATGGAGGAAAAGGGGCAGTTAATGGGCCGCAATACACTAAAGGTCATGACCTGAACTTTAAATGTTGTGAGACCATCTTATGTGCCAGAGCTCACCACTTTTCTTTCTCTTGTGATTATACTTTTGAAAATATGCACATTACAATAATCAACACCTTTTTGTATTTGGTCTGGTTTTAATTAAAGTGGAGCAGATATCTCTCAGTATGTTGGAATTGTTAGAACAAAATAACTGGTAAATAATTTCATTGGTTTTCAGACAGGTCTTAGGATAAACGTGCGCGTAAATGTATAACCTTTAGTTGCCTGTTTTTTTAAACTGATAACATGGGCAAGTTACAGGTATATAATGACATTTTTGCACTTGTACCTGGTCAGTTTACTGTCTCTCTCTACTCAGACTTTCACTTATCTACCTCCTCCCCTCCCACCTCCTTCTCCTTCTCCTTGACTTAGGCCTTTCCTCTCATCCTGTACCTCAGTATAAATGATGTTGACCCTGGGAAGAACCCCTGAGGAATTCAGTCTCTAAACAGCCGTTACAGGCAAGATGAATGGCAAGGCAGCGAGCACCCACCTGGGCACCATATTGTTTCAAGTGCTTGAGGTGCATTTGATTTATTTTACCTTGCATGTGGTCTTCTTACATCAGTGGCAGTTCAATAGCATGGCAAGTTGAATCAAATGTAGCCAAACACTGGCTGCAAGGATGTATGTCAACTATAGTTTAAAGACCCCAAGACTTGAGTTCAAATTCAGTTTAGCTAGAGATGCTGGAGTAAAGCTGTACTAGGTGAGATTTTTATTTTTTTAATATAAAAAACATCTATTTTATCATCCTAAATCATTAGGTTGAACTGCAACAGATGAAAGCGTTTCATCCCGCCCCCCCTTAGTAACTGATCCTACGCCTGTCAACTTTTGCATTCTAGCAGGTTACAATTATAACGGTCAGATTTACCACTCAAAATTAATAGTAATTAAAAAAAAATCTTTGATTTCACAAAGAAGGTAGACAAAAGCAGCTTCTCATGTCTAGCTGGTGACCAACCAGTTTTGCTGGCTGAAATGAGATCTGTTATTAGCAGATTCTCTACTCTGCGAGTTGGTGGAAAATGTAATCTGTGGCTACGTTTATGATATCATGTAAAAGGACTGATACAAAAGCTCCACGTTCCAGGCATCAACAGGTGACGATGTAAAAGCCATGAAAAAAAATAAGTATTGCAGTGTAGAGCTATAGTTAGTCCTACGATATTTCTGTGGGAAAAAAGGTAATCGACTGTTTTGATGTTTGCTATTGAAAAACAAATGTGGAACAGTAACAGAAGTTAGATTCATGCTTCACTGTTTGTATTTTAAAAGAGTATGTTTCATGTTTACCTTAAACTCTATACATCCGGTACCAGCTTCCACACAGTAAGGTAATACTACATACTGGATGTGACAGTTGTGAGCAGAGCTTTTTCTAATGTAACCTATAATCTAATAAGACCATGTAGTTATTATAGTTAATGATTTATTCAAGTTTTCTTTGGGCCCGACCCCGATCCTATAATATTGGGTATCTGCCGATACCGAGTCCGATCTGATACTTACACTTACGACTACTTGATCCAAACACTGAAGGTCCCGGCTCAAAAATAGTTCCTAAGCTTACATTATTGATAGGATATGAATGAAAGTTTAACCGGGTGAATCTGACTCCTGAAACTGAATTGAAGTCATCAGCTGAAAGAAAACTTATCATTCTGTTGGATTTGTTGGAACTAAAGAAACTCTGATAAACAAGAGTAATTGTACACTATGTCCAGAGAAACCTTAACTTAACTTAATTTCACATAGTTTTTAAGTTTACTTTTCTCATTTGACATTATTGTGAGTGCTGAACTTTTGGTAACACTAACCTTTAATGGAAGCTTTATATGTCAGTCACTAAGTCATACGTGAATAATTTCTGATGTTCTGAGACTATACTTTGTTGTGTTGTGACAGGTCTGATATCTGTTGCACCCACCTGCACCACCTTCTGTGCTTGAATATCGACAACCAGCAGTCGGCTCAGGAGGGGCTGGGTCACGTAGATGTACTTATCCCTGATGTTGACTGCTGAGGACCACACGCAGTGCTGAGGTGACACCCCTTCACCTTTAGGGCACATCTCCTCCTGGGAAGAACCAACAGAGAGGATGATGGGAGGAGGAAGAGAGCAACAGAGGGAGGAAAAGGTTGGCAGGTTTTCCTGGTGTATCATAGCTTAGCAGTATGATGCATTTTACTTGTATTGTGATGACGCAATCATATCAATTTACATATTTCTGGTCAAATTAATTATTAAAAGCAAACCGTAATCAAACAACCAAGATGAGTTATTGACATTCTTGTTTGAAATGAGTAAAGATTTTTGTGTGGTGTCATTATTTATTTTCTTTTTTATAATTATTTGTTTAATTTAACAGAGTTCATTCATTCCAATAATACTTTTATTATTGATGCTACTAATAAGTCATTATGACTCTGCTCATAAATTAGAAATCTGATTTTGCATCAGTTGCATCAACAAACATACAACAAAGTCATACACCACTACTCTAGAAACATATCGCCTCCACAGGCCCTGCAGCCTGCTGTCACACACTACATATACTGTTATGTAATCAATAATCCACGCACACGCACACCGAATGTGTTTCAAGAGTTTCCACCTCCTCTCCACCTCACCCAAGTGGAGAAACTGCTGTTTACAGCAGGAACTGGCTAGCACATGGCTTCATGGCTTATTGAGTTTGTATTGATCTTTAATACAATTACAGGTTCCTGTAAAACCCAAATCCCTCAGAGGAACAAGCAACTTCTACCATCTAAAGCCCATTGTTCTGGGAGAGGGATGTTCTCCAATGGATTAAAAGCCTCAGGGTCTGTAGTATAGACTCATATACAGTCTACTGGTGCGAACTGTTGACTTATATACACACGTCATCCCATTACATTTACAAAGGGAAGGGGAAGAGAAGGAAGGGTGGCCTTCATTTGGGGGCAACCCCCCCCCTCCCTTCCTTTCACACTGATACTCTACGGAAACTCTATAGTATAGAATAAGAAAGATATGGAAGATTGAGAGGGCTCGATGATTTATTCCCTGTGTTTACAGGTGGTATTTTAATGACAAAACCTTAAGATTCTAATGGATAATATTTTTTTTCCTGTTGAAGAACACAACACCTGGTACCTTGCAGAGCCTGTTTGGATTATGATACAACAACCTAATTAAGACCTATTACTGACTGGGAGTAAGATGCTCTCAGGGGTGTACATGATGTGTCATGGGTGCGTGCCTTTCTTAATGTAAAAATGCACACTAAGTGACATGTTTCTGCCTTGCACATTATTTGATTTTGAAAAGGAATCAGCTCAGAGGTTAAAAACACAGCCATCCTGAAATCTATTTAGTGACACATGAAGAAAACTACTCATTACCTGACATGGCCATTTTGTAAATGTACTTTCATCTAATTATTGCACCATTAAATATTGATATAAAAAAAGACATAACATGCACTTACATAGGTAGCAACAATCCTCTCTGTCCGCTTCATGTGTCTGCGTATCTCACATTCACTGGGCTGAAGAACAGTGATGCCCTCATCAGAAAACACATAGAACATATTCCCCACACTCAAACCTGGAAGACAAGACAGGAAGACAGAAAAAATGTTGACAAATGTGCTTTTAAAAAAGCAACAAATACAAATTAAAAACAGCAGAAAGTCCCGCTCTCATCTTATCTGACATTTGTGATGGGCATTTCAATTTCCCTGGTGGAGGAGACACAGCAAGACTGTTAGCATGCTATCGTGTTAGCTGGGTGTGTGGCTGTCAGCCATTTTGACAATGCCTATAAAGCGCCCTGTCAGCAACACGTCCACAACATACTGTAGCAAGAGGCATCAAATTAAAGGCACCGGCTAAGAGGAAACATTTCACATCTCGTCTGCTCTGTGTAAACAGCTGCTGATGAGTTAGCAAGGATCACAGTCTGATGTTGAGGCATTTGGATGAGCAACAAGCTATTACTGCTGTCAGGAATACATCAAATGAGCAGACGACAAGTATAAGCGCGCACACACACACACACACACACACACACACACACACACACTCACTTACGCGATGCATAAACATTGAGAAGATGCATGCATAGACAAAAACTATGATGATGACTGATTTGTCAGGTTGTTAAGACATTATTTTTGCACTTTAACGATGGGGGATAAAACATAGTCCGCCAGAGAACGAGCACTCCTCAACAGTCTGAAACGCACAGTCAGAAAAATGCAAAATATAAATGCATGCAATCCATAGCATAAGACTGACAAATGTATGGATACAGACACAAAAACAAGCACTTGCTGTCACACATCACACACACTGTGTTAATGAGGCAAAATCAATACTGAGTGCTGACTAATGCTGACATATAATCCAAAAGCTTACACTGAATTAAACCACACTGGCTTCTTTTGATTCTGTGGTAAACCTGATGTGGTAGTGATGTGTATAAAACAGATTGTATTTGTATTGTACTCTAAACCGCAGTGGGTTTTCCAGTGCAGTAGTAAAACTGTACTTGTGGCCATGCCGATGTGGTAATAATATATATAGTATGAAGGCAGGATGGATTTGTATACTGCTGAAAACCACATTGTTGTTTTTCTTGTAGCCACCACACTGGGTCTGTGGTATTATTTGCAAAATGCATAACATTCTTGCTTGTGTGTAAATGTTTCCTCCCCAGGTGATCTGAAAAACCGATTATAAAGCACACCAGCAAGAGGATGAGACACCTTGGGGATGCAAAGAAGAAAGCAACATTTTCAAGTTTAAAGTTTTGCCGGAGAGAAAACAACTTTGATTCTTCTGGACTGTACGGCAAACATCTTGGAAAGTGTAGATATGCAGCTGCAGTCCCTGAAAAGCTACAAAACATGCCAGCCATATTTTCCTATTCACAAGAATACAAAAGCACTTTGAGAACTGCAATGTATTACCTTCTTCTCGCCACAGAATGTTTGCAACTGCAGAGTCAGCCGTAGAGCAACAGAAAGGAAAGGGGGTGGGAGGACATTAAAACATTAAATCACCTTAAGAAACAAGAGACAGATCTTCCAAGAAACAGAGGAGGTGATTTCTCTCATGCCATGCCAATACAAAACATATTTGACATTTACAAAATGCTGTTGACGGGACCATATTTCCTCCTAAATCAAGAGATCACTCTTATCTTGAGAGAAGTCATCGATTATTCTGTTTAATTTCAAGTCAGTTTAAGCTCTTTCTGTGTTGGGATGGTTATGTCATCAAAATGACGCAATCTAATGAAAGACCAAATGTCAAAGAAAAATAAAATGCATGATTTCATTGTTTAAAACTTTGTATTTCAGTGAGGTTGCCTCTTACACTGCCCACAGTCAGAATAGAGAATAAATGGACTCATCCACAGATCCTTTAGCAGTATGAAAACACAGAAAAACACAGTTAGAAATAAATCCAAATTCTGGATTGTCCTGTCAAAGTGTTGTTTTTTTTTACTGGTAATATCAACAACTGTCTGGGGCTGCTGCTACTTTTCCTTAGTTTTTCAGCCATCTGAAGGCATAAGGAATCAGTCATTTGACATAAAGCAGCTTTTGTGATTAACAGCTCTAGTGTTTACTGCGATAATGATGCAGAAGATACATGGGGCATTTGTAAAGGCTCGTCTGTACAGGAGGCTTTTCAGCTGCCACTTAAATACTACTTACAGTTATGTCTACCTGGCAGCCATGCCATTAACATTTACACCAGCATAAAAAAAATCATATATACTCTCTCCATTCCTCATTCTTCTTTTTGGCATTATCTTTGACAGAGATATTCTTCTGTGAATTTTTTTTACTTTCTACAGTAAAAGGTGAAATTTGAACCTATATGACTTACGAGTCTTCTTGGCTGAATCTTCAACAAACAGAGAGGAGATATCCTCGTCCACTCCCACCTCGTTCTTGGCGATGCAGGTATAGGCTCCGGTGTCCTCGTACCGGACGCTGCCAATAAAGAGCTCACTACCGTTTGCTACAAAAAGAAAGGAAACAAAAGGAAAAGAAACAAGTGTTGCTGTAACAGTTTGTTGTTGGAGTAAATCACATAGTTACACATCTGCATGCATTGATGCATTAATAATGCAAGGTTTCACAACAACCATGTCTGGTGTGGTTTCTTCCAGACTAACTGTTGACTCTTTGAGTTTAATGTGGTGGAGTAAGACTAGTTATCAACCTTAGATGCCCACAAGATATCTGGACCAGACTGATTGAAAATTATACTGCTCTTTTTCATAAGAAAAGTCCACAAAAAAAAAAGAAAAGAGAAAAACATCCAGCATTTAAAATTGTAGTTGTTCGAATTTTACTCTTTTGATGTTTAGTTCTAATACATTTAAATTCACTAAGCAGATTCAATACTGGATCTCAGGTCTCGCGTGTGGGAGTAATCTGACAGAAACTACAGAAATAAAGCCAAAATGTGTTCGTATATACATATGGATGCTGTGATCTCACATCCAGCAGTCACTCATGCTCAGAAGCAAAATACAGTAAACAGAGGGCAAATAAATAACGATGGACCGAACATTTTTTCCTAAAAGGACTGAGGAATGGGATTTGTTATATAAATCTGAGAAAGATGAATAACTTGAGGTACAGATTGAAATACGAAATTGAAATACGGTGCAAATATTCCTTAATCTTGTTACATCTCATGCTAAATACAGAAATCTGAAATGTAGCCGCCATTATATGCTATATCAGACTCTTTTTGTCAAGCCCTATATCCAACAACTGTCTTCGAAATGTGATATAAGCAAACTCATTCTATTGTAAATCCGGTATTGTGAACTCATCAGCTGTTGACATTATTGTAAACAAGAAAACAACACAAAAAATGCTCTTTTTGATTTGATTTTGGTTGATTAACATGTTCTTTTTTTTATTGGAGTGTGTTTGAATCGTAAGACACACAAGTAAAGTAACCTTGATAAATCTCCAACTTTCAGTAACTTCACACAGCTGCTCAATAAAACATTGATACAACTCTGCATTTGCTCCAACATGAAAATTAACACTTTACATTTCTTATATTCTACTTGAATAGCCTTTTTGTCTTTCAGAACATGGATGAAGTCTAGTTTCACACTTATTTTCCCCCACATACTTTACAAAGCTGCATTGTTTGCCTTAAGTTGCAGTAGTGATGGTGACAGAGAGCCGACAGGTGATGTTGGCCATATTAAGTCACGGAGGTCATCATCAGAGGCAGACTCTCTGATGTTTGCTGTAGCATCAAGCTCTGTGATGTACAGCTGCACTCTGATCCTTCCTGTAGTGTATGTAGCACTACATTGAACACCACACACTTTACAGCATGGGGGGAGTGAATGTCAAAGTGGTGCTCTCACAGGCCATGTTGTGTAAGAACATAAAAGAAACTTTCAGTTTTCATCCCTTTCTGAACATCTCTAAGCATAGCATCTAGGAACTTCTATTACATCCAACATTCAGACTCTCCCTCTCTGTCTCCTTCTTGTCACATATACTTTCTTAAAGCCAGCAATTACAGTATGTGGTTTGTCTTCCTGCAGAACCAAATATTTACCGAACAGCAATAAAGTAATCACTTGAAAAAACAAGTGGTTCTCACTTTTACGTTGAAAATGATATCTACCTTCTAATTCATGCCCACTGGGTTGTAAAGTAAGACATTACAGAAGTTGATGCAAAGCTTTTCACATTAGTGAAATGTCTTTCTGATAATTATTCTCTTATCAGGGGAAATGTGTGTAATGCTTTGAAGAGAAAACGTCCTTAAAGCAGGTCTTCATAGAATGAGACACTGCTTTAATTACTTCTAATTCATAATTATGTTCTGATCAATTCTTATTGAAAACCACTGAAATTAGCATTTATATCCTTACTTTCCATACTTGTAGCAGTTCGTGATCACAGGGATTTTGAGTCTGTGGTTTCGTTAAATTATGACGACCAGGATTTAAAACATATATTAAAAGAGATCCAATTATCACCCGACTGCAGTTCCCCTTAGCTCTATGAAGGTTTACGTTATCTTTTAACTCATTGTTTTAGTTGTCTGCCCTGCAGCTTTACTGCTTGGTTCACTTTCACCACTCGTAGTGTAATATTTTGAACATAGTGAAGCGTTTAGCAGCTACAGTTAATAGCCAGATATTTCCCTGACGAGTTAGTGGAGAGCAAAACAGAGTTAAAAAAGGAGAATTAATATTGGACTTACATTCATCAGGTGGCTTGAACACAGCTCCAAATCAATGCAAATGTTCCTGCGTATCTGCATAAATATATGCTACTAATACGTTTAGCCATGTCAACTTAAAAAGATATATGTCAGTGTTGTGTTTACTTCCCTCGAGTGGGAAAGAAATTCTGGGCAACACTACTACACTACTCCGCCTACAGATAGGGTATTTGTAACATTTAAACTGTTTCGCTGCAGATGTTTAACAGATAATCAATAAAGTATATGTGACAATCCATGAACATACCTAACCAAGATGTTTTTTGTGCCTAAAGCTAACCAAACCTTTATTTGTGAAACAGTTGGATTGTTGAATCTCAACTAATAAGCTGTTGAAATGTTACAAATACTCTATAAACTTTCTGTAGGTCAACTAACCAAATAAAGTGTAACCAAAATCTGTTCCTGCAGGTTTAAGGATATTTTTTTTTACTTGTTAGAAACTTTAGCCAATTAAATCTCTTGGTGTGTAGAAAAGAAGGATGAGTCAAGGTCAACCACCACGTCAACATTAAACATCCTTCTAGTGGGTCGGAAAAGTAGGCCCATGGTAATGATAATCCGTCCAGGCTCCTACTTGATGTATTGTCTACTGCCTTCATGACACTTAATTAAGATGATTTCCTCTGTGGCCTTATAATGACTACTAGTGATAATCAACTTATATATTTGAAAATGGCCTGGGAAAACAAATGTGTTGAGCCTTCTTCCCACTATGCATATAGGTGAGAAAAATTATTTATAATGTCACACATCAAGGTATCCCTGTAGCTGTGTTAAGTGGTTCACTCCATAACAAACTAAACAGGGAATATCAGGCAAAGATCTACAACAGGCTAGAGTGGTTTCAGCACCGTGGACAGCTCCAGAACACTTTTTCAACACAAACACAAAGCAGTTTCTCTCTTTACTGTTCAACTGTGGCTTACAATCAATACTCCTCACGATCAACTGTCAGTGTGTGGTTCAGATTTTACAGGAGCCAAATATGAGGATTGAGGCAACACTTTTACTGCACCTTTATTACCCTCCTGACATTATATGTGATATGTGGAAATGAAACAGCAAACCACCTCTGTGTTTTGATCTCTTTTTATTAAGCATGGCTAGAGAAAAATAGTAATCTACACTACTTAACCTCCTTTTCTACTCTACTATTTTCACTCCCCTAAATGTTTTTAAATAAAAAAATGCATAAATTATCATTGTACGTAGGACTCCTACCCTATACCCACATTAGTTGGCAAATCTGAAACCATAGCCACTGCAGTGTTTATGTGTTGGTGAACCTTGCAGAACCTCCCATGTTTGAGGGTTGATAACAGGCTATTACCACAGGTAATGACCCACCCACAGCCAATAAACTCTCCTTTAATGAGAACTAGACCATAAAAAAGAAAGTCGTGCTCCATTCTGCTCTTTCTCTCTGATGTTGAGAGTGTCTTTAAAAGCACCCTTCTAGCTTGGATAAGTAGCTGCCATATCCTGACACAGTATATTTCATTTTATTTTCTCTCTCTTAATCTCCCTTTTCATTCGCTTCTAAAGAATACGTATCTTTATTTTGACAGTTGAAGAGGGTGACTGCAATCTTGGTTTCATCACCTTGGCATGGAATGCAAATAAATCGAAAGCACAACAAATATTACTGCTGACAAGTAGCGCCGCTGAGTTTTCAATAAAAAAGGAGTTAGTCTGACAAAATATCAGCTTGATTTTCAAGCTTTGTTTTCATTGTCCACATGCATTTTCATGGTTTATAAAGATTTCTATTGTGTTGCTGTTGGTATGCAAGACTTTGCAATTCAAAAACACTGCACCAAAGAGATGTGACATACAGTAACTGCTAAAACGTATAATATGCTTACAACACTTAAACTTTTCTCACCTATGAGAGAGAGCTGTTTGGAGGATCTGGGCTGCAGGTCCATGCCGTTCTTGAGCCAGAGGAGTTTGGGATTTGGGATGCCGTCAGCGTGGCATTGGAGGCTGGCAGATACGCCGGGCTCCTGGGCCTGCGTCTCTGGATAGACCAGGATCACTGGAGGGACTAGATGCACAAACACAAACAAAACCCAAGACACAAACAGGGAGAGAGGAGAGGGGGTGAGTGAAAACATAATTACACACTGTTTCATGGTAGACCGTAACTCCTGGGGGAATATAGCACAAACACCCACACACGCAGTGGGCAGAGAGGAATTTGTCTCACCCCAGCATGGAATATATTCACACATAACAAGAATCCAAGAGCTCTGGGGCTGCTTTATTACAGCTCGAGTCCTGCATGAAATAGATGTTGGACGTATCTGCCACTTACCACCTCCTCCGGGGAGAAGACCGCAAATGAATGTGGAGGAATCGAGGGGGAAAATGAAATATGAGGTAATAGTTTACATGAACAGGTAAGATGTCATTTTCTGGTTAAGATGCTGGGCACCCTCTCAACCTTGAGGCCGCTGTCAAATTCCCAGCTATTCCATTCAACTTACAACCTTGCCCTTTAACCCTAATGCAATATTAATATTGCATCTGTTGCTTGTTATTTTATTGTTGTTATTTTTTCTTACCTAAAGTTTCTCTTTCACCCTATTATTGTTTAAGTTTATTATATAGTAATTTTTTTTTATCAGTAGTGCAACGTAACTAAGTATTTACTCACGTACTGTTATACTAGTCTACTACATTTCACAGGGCCATATTGTACATTTATCTGACAGCTATATTTAGGGGTTACCATTTAGATTAAGATTAAGATGCTACTTATACAGCAATGCATCAGTATTAACAATCTAATATGTAACATATATAATAATATATCAGTCACAGGTGACATTTTACTGCACGTCCACTAATCTGAAGGTAGACGATTCAATCCTGGCTTCCCACAGCCCACATGTCGAAGTGTACTTGGGCAAAATACTGAACCCCAAATGGCTCCCAAGGGCTGTGCAGTCAGTGTGTGAATGAGTTAGTTTCTTTGGACTGATGAGCAATTGGTACCTGCCATCAGTGTGTGAATGTGATTTATAGCACGAAGCGCTTTGAGTGGTCAGAAGACTAGAAACGTGCTATAGAAGTACAGTCCATTTACTTTGCTACAGCAACTCTTCCTTTCTTCCATTTTTTTATAATACATATGTACTTGACATTGCAGAAACATTCTTCAACAACATTAATACTATACTCTTGGGTACTATAATACCATAGAAACAGTACTAGACTGCTACAATGGGAACTTCACTGACACTGAAGCTGCAGTGCTGTCATTCCTCTCATCCCAGTAAAGAAGTTAACAAGGTATTGTTAACAGAATGTAAAATAAATGCCCCTTGTTAACCTGCCATGCCCCCTCTCCATCCCCTAGAGGCAGAGAGAGTCTAGTCTGCCTAATCATTGATCCTTTATCTGACTGAGGTTTGTGGAAGTTAGAATATATGGCCCCGACCATGGCTCTGAAATATCAGTAGCCTAACTGTGCTGTGTATCGATAAATCCATGGCTTTGTCCATGGTGCTGAAGTAGCAGATGGATTTGTAATTGTGCCTTTTTCTCTCAGTCTCTCCCGTATGTCAGTTTCATCTTGGACCTATAATATTCTCTAAACTATATACTATAAATACTCAATTTTATACTATATTGTAGCCTATATACTCCATAAAGTAGTGTCACCTTCATGATCAAAGTAGCAACGTAGTCTTGAAGTGCTCCCATTAGGCATTAGCCATCAATTATTTGAGAAAGTATTGGGCAGATTAATCTATAATGAAAGTAATTTTAGTTGCAGCCCTAATTAAACGACAAATACATACTTTAGGTCTTGAAAATCCTAAAATATACAAGCCAATATTGCATCTGCTGCAGCTCATTTGACCCCAGTGATTCCTTTCACTGCATTAAAAAGGTAACAAATAGTCAAATGTGTCATGTAACATTTGTTAGTAGCAGTATAGAAGACTACAATCCATGGTCCGATCCTGTTTGGTCGATTATGATTGTGCCTTTGCTGCTGTTGCTCCTTGAGTTCGGAAAATTACTCAAAGAAGACAAATTCAAACTCTTACTTGTTTCTTGTATTCTTATATTTTGTGGTTTGTACACTTTTTGTCTTTTCTTACTCGTTTTGTCTGAGTTGTTTTTTCTTCGTTTCTCACTTCTGTAAACCACTTACTTTACTTAAGTTACTATTTGTTCTCATATGACCAGTGGTTCCCAACCAGGAATACTTCTGTAGTTAGTACTGTATGTGGACAGATTGTGGAGTAGCTAAACAAACATATATTGTATAGAAATATATATATAGAAATATAGTGAGCAAGCTGCAAAAACGTCAAAATGGATAGCTCAAAGTACAGGATAAACAGGTTAAAAGCTTTTGCTATTCCAAGTCGTAGTAATTCAGGGGCAAAATTGGCCAAATCTACTGAAAAAGAGACCAAGCCTAAACATTGCAAGTTGCAGGATGTCTGTATTGATATACACGTAGGGCGGCAGTGGCTTGGTGGCAGACTGGTCGCCTGCCAATCGGAAGGACACCGGTTCGATCCCCCAGCCATGCGTCGAAGTATCCTTGAGCAAGATACTGAACCCCACAAATGCTCCCGAAGCTGCGCCTTCGGTTTGTGAATGGTCTCATATGCAAGTCGCTTTGGATAAAAGTGTCTGCTAAATGACTAAATGTAAATGTATTAAGAATCCACCACAGCCACTGTGTTTTTGCTGCAGTGAAAAACTATCCAACAATTCCTTTAAGTCAGACATGGATGGGGCACAATGAGGGTACATGAGTCCTTCTGAACGGGCTGTGGGAGTACGCCAGACAAAAAAGTTTGGCAACCACTTTTATATGACAATGCTGTACTTAATGTATCTATGGTGCCCTTTGTTTCCAGACATTTCATTCAACAGCATGTTGACTTAATTGCCTTTGAGACGGTTTGTAACTGTTCTTCACTTGAAGTAGGGAAGGCAATAAGAAAAAATCCCCTCACTGAGGAAGCACAGAGTACCACAAAGAAAATTTTGTCCACACTGTAAGTAAGAAATGAGCCACTACTGACCATTCACCTGCAGCACATGTGTCTGATAGAGGTCTTCATAGCCATAGGCATGGCAACTGTAGTTTCCCATGTGGATTGTTGTCACCTTGGTGATGTACAGGGAGCCATCGTCCCCAAAGTCCTGTAACACAGGGAAGAGATGAAGGAGGAAAATTAAGTAAAGAAAGAAGAGGTGGGGGTAGTGGGGAAGACGCACAAGATAGGAAGAAGAGGGGGGAGGATGGAAGAACATGAGGAAAGAAGGGTGAGGAAGAACAGGAGGTGTAGGACAGGGAATAGTGGTGAAGAATGGGGGGCAGGAAAGAGCCACAGGGAGTGAGGGAGAAATGAAGGTAGCTTGATGGAATATATAAGGATGCTTGGAGAGAGCGGGAAGAGGAGAAGAGGCACACAACAGCAGGGAGTGATGGGAAAAGACGAGAGAGAAAAAGAGTGATGTGAAAGGGAAGAGAGATCATGAATCAACTGTTTCCCTGTTGAGCTGAAGCAGGCGTTGGGGAATTTGATCCTCCTCTCTCCCCTCATCACACTGCCTCAGCCTGATAAATGGCAAGGGTTAAAAATATAAAGCCCATTAGGGTGATGAATGGAGCCGGTTGTTGTTGGTGCAGCATGCGGCAGTCACCAGGGGGTTCCAGCCACAGCTTAGGGCGGATTAAGGCATTAAATAGTTTGCTGTCCCACCAAGTTGCAGAGCAGATATCCTGTTGCAGCTCTGTCGTGACATGGAAACCACAAACGGCTGCTTTCGTTCTGAGGGCTCTAGGAATTAATGTGACCTGACAGAGGGTCGCTTTGTGACAGGAAAAAGTGAAATAATTTTCTTGTAAGAAAGACGGGGGAGTTAAAGGCAGCATTTAAAAGTTCTGAATTTACAACTAAGGTGAGAGATACAACTACACCAGCGAGGGCAATTAAACCTGAACGGGCCATTAGGGCTAAAATGTATGACTGTAATATATCTGGCAGGTTATGCCAAATATATTTCAGTTTAAAATCTTAACTATCAGTTGTGGTTCCTGTGAAAAAACGTGTATCCAGGAGGGACGTCTTCTGAATGTCGATTATTTGAATCATCAATCAAGGTGCCCCCGATTCGAACCCCATACGGTCAGTCGAATCATCAGACTTTTTGGTATGCTATAAATTAAATTTAAACCAAATTGTAATTGAAGAGGAGAAGGGTTTTATTTCTTTGACTGTGTGCTAATTCTGATGTTTTCATATCACAGATGATAGCCAAAGGCACTAAAATGACTATCAAAAAGACTTGATATGTAGGCTGTTATAGGAGTGGGGTGGCAGGCTGTTCTGCAGGTGCGCTTGACTGTAGTGTAACTGGCCAGAAATAAATAAATAAAGTATATTTCATGATTCCAAGTAAGAAGCATTGATGAAGAAACATCAGTAATAATGTTCAGTATTTTCTCAAAGTGAAACTGGCCACTCAGATCCAGGTACAGCCCTAGCATCAAAAAGGAAAAAAATAACTTTTGACTAATACAAGTTGTCTTTCACTCTGATAACTGAGCCTGCCTTGGGTCTGCTTGGTTGGTGTCATTAGTGACTAAGAAGACATGAATGTAAATGGGAATAGTTCACTTTTGAGTTCATGAAATGTACTGACGCTGCACAGACAAGCAGACCGAAAAAACTCTTAGGAGAAAATTACAGGCTTTTATTTTTATTCAAGCTAAATTATATGCTATTGTAGTGGAAAGAGCAGTGGGAGAATTATACATGAAGATGGCCAGTGGCCACATTCAAATTAATAAAATGTATGTCACTCACTGAAGTTTTGCTTTTCAGATGTAAAACTACATCATTGTAGGTATGGTATGTTTACCAAGTAGCAATGCACATGCAAATAAAAGAAGCTGGGTAGTAATTACTTTAAATGAAATACATACATTATTTTTTTAATTTCTGAATGAATCAGTTTCACATCTCACTCAGACGTACAATTCTTTGGCTGATGGATGGCGGTGGCTACAGTATAAGCAGCTGTAGCAGATTATATTGCCGTTCTGTCTGCACCTATTTGTAGTACTGCCTGTGTCTTTTTGCTCTCATGCAATCAAACCTGGGGAAACAGGTCTGAACCCTCCAAAATACACAGTGAAGTTATTTTTTGGAGAACACAGCTCTACTCAAAATGTACAATACCCGGTTTTGATTGGGAGTAAAAAACAGAGAGAAAGAAACACAATGAAAACAGTAGAGTGGAGAAGAAGGTGGGCTGAGAGAGACAGAAGGAGAACAAAGACCAGAAAGAGACTAGGAGAGAGCAGTCAAATGAGACTGATTGTAATTGAGGCTCAGCTCTCAGGTTGACGGGTTATATGTCAGAGTGCGGAAAGATTTCAATCACTGTCGCATGGAACTTCTGAAAACAAGCCTCAACACAGTTCAACAGAGGAAAACAGTGTGCTGAAAGGACTTTGAGGAAACTAAGGCCCTGTGATTGACAGGCGACTTGTCCAGGGTGATCCCCGCCTCTCGCCCAATGTCAGCTGGGATAGGCGCTAGCCCCCTGGGACCCTCTAAAGGATAAGTGGGTATAGCGGAAAGTAAGGTCCCCTCCCTCCTCTCATCCCGTCTCCTTGTTGACCTACATTGTTCAAAGTCGACCTTAATAAAATGTTGGACAAAAAAAAAACAACCTTCCCCTTATTTTTCTGCAACTTTACTATTCTAACAGATGAGGTTTCATAGATTCATCATAGCGATGTAGTGTAGCGTTTAGTAATTCATAGTAATTAATTATATTTGCGCAGTGGTAAACTTCCATGTTAAGTTACATACAGACATTAAAATCATTCATGTGCTACAGATACAGTGCGCATTAACATATAACATAAGCCTAATGACAAATTATTTACGCACTGTACATATTTACACATTTCTAAAATGAAACATGCACTAAATCCATATGAAATAAAAAAATCCAAGCACCCACTTGGATGTTTCTCTTCTGCCCTTTACAACCTTTGGTTAATTGATTTGGATGTCCACAGTCATATTACTTCATGGTATATTTATCCTTTATTTAGCCAGGAAGTCTATTAAAATACAAAATCTTGAGTACAAGAGAAAGCTGGCCAAAACTGACCAAATGCCCACAAAAGCTATTAAATATGTTTTTTTTTCTCTTGTTCTTTCTGCCACTGACATCCAGTGTATACAGAAATTACTCAAATTATATAGAAATGTCACACATAAAGTACTGAGGTTATTTCTTTCATTAATTTAGGGATTTTTAGTTTAATCTTTGACAGACAGCGCTCCCCTCTCCCTTTTCCAGTCAGATCACTGTGGAAATTCATTATGCACAGTCAAGAGCCTGAGGGACCTCTGTTGCCATCACCTCTCCTCCAGTCTCCACCTTAACACTTGACATTGTTTATCGGCTCATCATCACAGCAGACCAACAAGGCCGCTCATTAACATGCAATTAGTGAATTGTGATCCGGTGGTGGGTAAAGCAAGGCCAGTGCTGTGCTGTCACCTGAGCAGATGTGTCTAAACAGGAGCATGGCCACATAGTTCATTAAGCACTGAGCAAGCTGTAATTCTCCTGTTTCATGGACAGGGCTGGGGAGAAAAGCTATTCTTTTTGCTTGATTCTAGAATTTATTTTTCTTGCTGCTAATTTCCTGCTACCCTTCCTTCCCTCATGTCCTCTCCTGCTTAAAGGTCCAGTATGTTGGATTTATTGGCATCTAGCGGTGAAATTGCAGTTTGCAACCATTTGAATTCCGCTCGTCTCACCCTCTCATTCCAAGCCAATTAGAGAAACCACGGTGCCCGCACATCTTGCATAAAACGAGAGCCAGTGATTGGTTTGTCCGTTCTGGGCTACTGTAGAAACATGGCGGTGCAACATGACGGCCTATGTGGAAGGAGACCGGCTCTCTTTGTCGGTAAAAACGGCTCATTCTAAGGTAACACGATTCTTATTTTCAGGCGACTTTACACTAATGAACACATACG
This sequence comes from Coreoperca whiteheadi, assembly GCA_011952105.1. Classification (NCBI taxonomy): domain Eukaryota; kingdom Metazoa; phylum Chordata; class Actinopteri; order Centrarchiformes; family Sinipercidae; genus Coreoperca; species Coreoperca whiteheadi. The sequence goes on along the minus strand of CM022491.1, from coordinate 3,207,069 downwards.
CATAAATATTATGTTCCATTTCTGCCAATAGCTCCTCTTAAGTGTTACAAACTGGACATTTAAGGCCAATTCATGGTTTCGGCTTCCACGTGGCTGCCAGGGTCAGCATTAGGTACATTTCATCATCTACCAAAGTCCGCAAAAGACCTCTGTGTGGACGTCCGCTTGCAGCCCAACATTTATGACTGTGGTCGACTGAGCAAGTGCTAGAAAAGCAAACAGGGGGCTTGTTTCGTGCATTGTATGTACATACTTTATTCCCCATCCATGATCCTATTTTTGTTAAGTGGTTGAACGCGCTGTTTTCTCTTTTGGACTTTTGCATGTTGTTTAGCCAAATGGAACAAAGGAGCTCTTCTTCTCGCTGTCAGGAGGTCACCATCATATGTTTTGTAATGCACATGTGTGGAACGTGTCTATATATGCAGACCTCCGATTGTAGTATGTATATAAGCACATGTACGACTGCTGTCCATGCAGGTTCACAGCTGCCCGCAGCTGTACTGGAGTATGATCAAGGCTTTAGTTTGCTGCTGGTTGATTATCAGCAAGTTTTTTGCTAACACATCCGCCATGACAGCTTAAATTTGTCTGAGCTTGTGTGTGTGTCATGTTGCCAAAACTCTATTTAATAGTATTTAAAATCCTATCACTTGACTATACAAAAGCAGTGATGTTTCATAAACAGAAGGATAATGTCTAAACCAACTAAACATTCTGTAGCCATCAACTCCAGTAACAACCAACAGCAACAAACTACAGCATCAACCGCGATCAAGACAGCAACATGCACTCACATTGATGTCCTCCAGGTCCAAGAAGTTTAGTATGATGCCGTTCCTCTTCCAGATGATTGGCGGGCGCAGCGTCCCCTGGATAGCACAGGTAAGGACGGCGCTGAGGCCCACTGTTACCGTGGAGACGCTGATCTGCTGGTCCTCTGCCAGGCTCAGCTGCACCACCTCTGTTACAATGAGAGTTTGAAGGGAAATTATTGGTGCTAGAAAGACAGAATGGATGCCAGAGAGGCAAATAAGAGACGAGAGTAAGAAGAAAAATGGAAGAAGGAGAGAAAAAGACAGCAGAGAAAATCACAAATCAGAACAAGTATGCTGATGTAGTGGAACTATAGCCAAGCTTAATACATTTCTAAGCATCCATCTCATTACTAGTGGACCGGGGAGGATAAACAGCTGTCCGGGAGTGAAGGATATCCCGTATGAAAAAAGACCACATGTCAGAGGACACACAGCTAGCCAAATATCATTCTTCTCATTAAGGGAAATTTATGTTCATGGAAATGGCCATCCAATTCAATTCACCTTTATGGCAAATTAAGAATTATTCTTCACTGGTTCCCTTGGCACCATAAATAGTATATGTCGCCAAGCTGTGTGGCCATGCACGAAATCTACAGTCACAGTTACAGTCTGGAAACTTTTTCATTTACTGAATCTTTTTCTTGTTGTAAACTTTGAGCCCAAAGTTTTAACTAGACAAAAAAAGGCTGTCTTTGCAGCAAAGTGGGCTGTGCAATATATACAGTATGTGCCATGTATTCTCACTATTAAATCTATCTCATAAAGTATAAAATTGGAAGAAGAGCAGTATGCCAATGACTGAATGTGGAGTTCAGGCACATGGGCACTGACATGATTTGTCAGTGTGTGACCCTGGGTCAATATTGGCTGGGGACAGTATATACTTGGTTCATTAAATAAGGAGTCCAACACCTGATAGAAATCTGAATTGAACCATCCAAGTGTAACACTGAGCAAATCACACATTTACACACACATGGCATTTAATTAGGCTGATACAATAAACTGCTCTTGCTGCATAACTGTTCAGTAGTAAAATATTTAAAGAAATGATACACCATTAATTATCTAAGTAGAGCAAAAAGTGAAAAAGAGCAGGAAAATTGAAATCTGTCATTATATTTGGAAATTAAACATCCATAGATAATAAAAATGCTCTGATTTTCAAAGTAAATGCTAATACATTCAGCACAAAGACAAAACACTGACCCAAACACACAGTAATTATAATTAACTACTAATTAACTTGTTGGTGAAGATTCACTGAGAAACCTGGATACAATACCTGAACATACAGTGCAAATTTTATAAATCATGCCAAATCAATACAATTTTATTATTTACTTAAGCATCATTACAATAAATATTCTGATGTATATACTGATAATTATGGTTTATTTAGAATTATGGTCATTCCAGTCAAAATAAAATTTCCTTTAGCTTAAAAATATAAAATAAGCATGAAATATGGTCACTGTGATGTTGTAATTTTATGGAGGTACTTTCAGATGTTGGAAAGAAATAGAGCTAAATGTTAATGAGTTTAATGTACGTGCTTTAAACGGTAATCAGATGATTACAATCTTATTTTGCCACAAACTCTGCTAACCAATCATCTTGTTACTGTCAGACTTACAAACTGTCATTCCACAGCAAGGTTTATTTATTTCTTTTAGCTCCTATAATTAGCAAAGCAGTGTAAACTTGAAAGCACGTGCCAAGCATGATGTCTGTCGGACACGGAGCTGCTCTCAGATCACAAAGGAAGTTGCAAAGCTGTTTCAGAATAAACTACACTGACTGTGTTGATATATTTTTTTAAATATTTTTCTATCATTATCTACCGCCAGCATGTTTGTGCTGAGAAACTTGAGTTTCCTCACAATTATTAGTCATTTTATTATTAGTCTTATTATTGCCATTCATATTTCTATCATTATTACTTTATTAACCTTACCACTACCAATACATTATTATTATTTTAGAATTCTATGTGGAATATGCATTGTGCTACTGTATTCTCTCTCTGGCTCTCTTTTTCTCTCTCAACCCAGCGGCAGATGGCCGCCCACCCTGAGTCTGGTTCTGCGGAAGGAAGATTTTCCTTGCCACTGCCACCAAGTGCTTGCTCTTGGTGGGAATTGTTGGGTCTCTGTAAATAATATTAAAGAGTACAGTCTAGACCTGCTTTTTAGGAAGTGCAATGAGAACTTCGGTTATGAACTGGCACTATATAAATCAAATTTAATTGAACTTCTGACTTGTGCTTCCTCTTTGTGCAATCTTGTGGGTATCGGTGCATGTTTATTGGGCGTCCTTGTGGCATTAAAGTTAAATTACAAGCAAAGAACCAACTATTTTGTAATTAATGTGTATATTTAAAAAAAGGGGTTAAGACAGCATCTGCCCAGTAACATTTAACAATGAGAAGCTTTACAATAATGGACACATACTCATAAATATTATATTCCATTTCTGACAAAAGCTCCTCCTCAATGTTACACATTGGACCTTTAAAACATTTCACACACTATTCTTAGTAGTTAATCATGGCTCAGATATGGTTTGGAGTACTTATTGGTATTTCTTTTTGTGACAAATGCCAACTACTTTTTAAAATAGTATAGTTTGTGTCTGCAGCTTTTCCGTGCCAATTTGAAACTCAAGCTAAGTCCAGCCATAAGAGTCAATACATGTAGACTGTTCAGTACTGCATTGTAGCTCATTTCTGGAAACAGTCCAAAAACGCGGCCATGAAAACATTGGGGATGTCCTGTCTAGCTCTCTGACAGAACTTCACCTTTACAGGTAGCCTTCCCGGATACGAAGGAAACTGCAGGGAAGAGTCTGAAGAAAGGCATCGACAAACAGTATCGACAAGAGAGAACTCTGTTCCTGAACTGTAATGTTGAGGAGGAGACCAAAGGTAACATACACACTCTGAAGACAAAGCTGGAGTCTCATTGACCAACCCTATCGTCAGACCAGAACGCTTATTGGACAATTCTGCAAAAACCCCGAAAGAGGTTTTTGTATGTCTAGTGCAAACTTTTTTTTAGATTTACTATTTCTACAATATCTGCACATGGCAACTACAGTATGGCTAAGGTTGGGGAAAGGTGGTTATGGAAAATAACCTATAGTTAAGATATGGTCAGGCAACTGACCCACTTGGAAAAGACCACAGCTACTCTTAATAAAAACGTGAATATGTATGTGTTATTTGAGAATTAAAATTAAATAATCAAATTTTCATTTTCAAATGTCAAATGCCGTTTTCATTTTCAAATTGCTAGAAAATTGCATTTTCATTTTGACCCTGAAAGAGCATGGTGACATGTAAATGCAAATGCAAGACACTGGAGATGGTGCTTCGCTTATTGCCTTTGAATATTGTCCACTGTATAGCAGGTTAAGTCTTTGAAAATAAAACGTCAAATGCAGTTTTATTTTCATATGGTCATAGAACTCCCATATAAGTATGCGAAAGTGAATTGGATTATGTCATTTTCACTCAAATAAAATACATATGTGGAAAATTATAATACTATTGTGGCATTTTCAAGTTTACATTATAATTTGAATATAGTCCAGTATATGCTTCCATAGGGGAAAGCTAATTCAATCCAATCCACTTTATTTATATAGCACATTTTACAAACACAGTTTCCAAAGTGCTGCACAGAATAGACATAAAACGTAAAATAAATAACAATAAAAGACAACAGGGGACCACACAACTCTCATACCGGGTTAAAAGCCAAAGAATAAAAGTGGGTCTTAAGACGAGACTTAAAAGTTTCCACTGTGGAAGCCATTTTAATGTGGGGAGGCAGAGCATTCCACAGTTTTGGGCCGACCACAGACAAGGCACGATCTCCTCTGGTTTTAAGTCTCATCTTAGGAACCACAAGTTGGAACTGTCCCTCAGACCTCTGTGATCTCACAGGTGGCAATTTCTGTTTTGACAGGGTGCTAACTTTCGGGAAAGTTAGATGTGCTACAAAATCATTCACCACCCCTACTTTCGTACCATTATTTTCAGCCTCGCACATAAAGGCCACACTACTTCCTGCATTGTTAACTGAAAATTGGTACTGGATGATTTTTAGAAGAGTGGTCTAAGCTGAGGCAGCTTTAGTAGGATACATTTATAAACAGAAATGATAGTGTGTTTTTCTAAGCAACACAACTCTATCAAATCTATCACAACCTATGATGGCATACAAATCTATGAGCAAAAATATTTTAACATAAACATTGGCTTTTAAGACCAGCGGTTGATGTCTCAACGACCAGGGCAGAATCGCAACAAACTTTCATTTCAACACCCACACGGGACAATATTTCATTGTCGAAAAAAAAATTTAAGTAGATGGCTAACAGACTTTGAAATGTTTGTGGGGAACTTCCTGTCCGGATCCAGACTTTGACAAACGCTGTTGTAAAAGACCCCTGGATATTAGCTGTCTGTTTCACATAGCTCTCCAGGTGATAGATATATCCGGGCTGACAGCTCGGTCTGTCAGTGATTTTTCAGAATGCCTTGGGTACAGTACACTGCCAGGTCCAACAAAGTTATAATTCAGCAGAGCAGTAATTTGGGTGGCAGAACAGGCTTTGAGTGCCACGTGGACAGATGAGGGATGAAGTGCATTGATCTGACATGGCTTGGAGGGGTGGATTCAGGGTGGTACTGTGAATTTCAACCAGGGCACTGCTCACATTAATTTTAATACAGTGCACGGAAGTAAGACCTGCGTGGTTTGTTGTGTCTTTCTGCAGCAGATGGATGTCTAGTTTGACCTAATATAGATTCTTTTAAAAAGGTAGACAAGTAAGGATACAGCTTTAAAAGTCTTCTGGCAAGAACGGTCTCTTCAAAGTTAAGTCAGAGCAGAATTACAAGCTGTAATTAATAGACTAAGACAGACTACTGTGAAGGATGGGGGTGGTTTTAAACAGCTACAGTATGTACAAATAAGTAAGTGCTGGCAGAGTCACATAGCTTCTCTTAAAAAAAAGAAAATAATTTACTATTAAAGTTACAAGTCATCTTCATACTTTTTTGAGGCCTGACTCATGTATGGTTTTAAAATATTGACTGGTTAGTTTCAGATACCACTGTGTTTATATGGTTACCTTCATTTTACTCTGTTGTGAAGCAGCACTGATAGCGGTGATAAGATGACCTTCAGCTCAAAGCCCCTAATGCAGGGCTGTAACACTGCCGTCTACATACCAAATCAAAGAGGAAAAGTTCAATCAAATATTTCCAGTAACAGGTCTTCCAACCCTTCATATGAGGTCAGGCTAAACTTTCAAACTTTCTGGTGATGTATTAGTCCTCAATTTTAGTGTCTGGCAGAAAGTAATAGTAATAGTAAAAACATCTACCTTTGTGATAGCTGGACCAGTAGCGAAATTAGTCCTGACACCATGCAAACTCAACCCACAGGTATTACAGTTTAGACAGAGAGAAAGAAAAATGTTCCTTTTTAATGTGATGAAAAATAGCCTTATAATATCATTTAGAAAATGTGTTTGTTGTTGATGCCACTTTTCTAGGGAAAGGAGACATAGGATATACGATTTTCCTGTTGTAAAATCAAAAAGAGCCACCAGTTGATTGCACAGTCGTCTCTAAAGTGTTAAAGATAACAGACACCTTTAATTAGTGGACGATAATGATGGTCACACATTGTAACTTTAGTTCTATGTTTACAGACCGAGCCCACTATTCAACACCCTTTAGAAAGAGGCAACACTGGTCCTCATCCACTAAATCTTTAGCGACTTGTGGAGCTGGTTGATCAGACAGGTGATTACAGACTAGAGCTACATTGCGTAACTATAGGTCCATTTCAAACAGGCTTTGCACTGAAACAAGGGTTTGTTGAGTTAAGGAGCAGAGCTCAATTGCAGAATCAGGGATATCTTTAAAAACACTATTTAGAAAAGCTTTTTATTAATACCAACATACCATTTTATTTCCGACATGTCTTGTTTGTTTGTCTGTTTGATTACTATTTTTATCTTGTTAGGTATTTTCTTTCATTTTATTTTTGTATTATTTTAATTGTCTGATTTTATTTGTCTTATTGCAGTTCTCAAAGAGTTTAATCCTCTTTCAACCATGTAAAGCTCTTTCTAACTTTGTTTTTAAAAGTTTCTGTGTAAATAAAGTTTATTATTATTTATTATTATTAATTTAACGTGACAACAGTATCTCATGTCACAGGACCCCAGAACTAAGTCATCAGCTGACAGGGGCAAACACAAACAGAAGCCCAGTTTGTTTACTCCTTACTATATTCAACTTAGCTAACTGGCTAACTAACCTGACTTATTTGTGCCAGTAGGATACCTGGGTTTTGGAAAGAACACTACCATGTTTTTAGCTATCATACTTTGAGTTTCATGCTTACTTTTTATAGTGATACCAATACCATAGAGTCCATCCAATGTAATGGTATCACCAACTGGTTTGGAAACCCAAACGTTCAAGTTTAAGGATCAAATTATTAGTCTGAACAGACTAAAGTGTAGGGGGACAGCCAGATAACTTTCAATTCAGTTTATTTAGGTTTTAGGCATATAAAGTCAAATGTGCACTTGCATGCTTGTAACGTTTTATGCTATTTTGTTTTATTAATTGTGATTTTATTGTGATATGTCTGTCTTTTGTTCAGAATTCTTTTTTCTTTTTACAAGGGACAGAAAAGTAAAGGTGACCTTAAGAAGAATAAATTCAAAGAATCTTGTCTTAACACAAACACGCCAAAGAAGAACAATACGCCCACATGAAATACTGACTAAAATTTGCAAACGTATGATATGAACCATGATATACAGTATCTGATCATTGAATAAGTAAAGAAGACAAAGAGTCTGACCAAAAAAATCAATGCCAGCTTTGGGTACTATGTACACATATTGGGCAGTTCTCAAAAACTTCTGGCATTTGATCCCAGCCTCCATAGCTAAACCCATGTTTAACTCAACCAAAAAGATTACTTCCACTTTAAGAGTAACTCTATAAAAATCTGTTTAAACATCCTTCCATGTTCTGTTCGATTCTCAGGTGACCCAGACAAATTGCATATCCACAGGCAGGTCCTGCTCTGTCCTGGCTTGCTTGGGAAGGTTGTCATGACATTATCTAGCTAATGATTTCTACAGTTTCCCTCCTTTACTCAAAATAGCTCCAATGTGTAAGTTAGTAATTGTCTTTCAGGGGAATTCAAGAGCTTCACTGATTGATCAGCCCTGCTAACTGAGCTATGGACGGGCGGACAGGGTCAACGGGGAGGTTTCTATATCCAGCTCTAGTGGGATATATAGTATAATGTGAGAGGAATAGAGGGAGAAAGAAGAGGGACCGAGGCCAAATATTGGGAGAAAGATGTAAAGACAGAAATAAGGAGAGGACCTAAATGACAGAAATATAGGCTGAATAAAACGTGCAAGGAGAAAGAGAAAAAGGAAAAGAGGACGAAAACATCAGCGATGGGGAACAAGTGAGAGAGAGAAAAAGAATGTAAAAGAGGTTGAGCAAACCAAAGAGAGAAAGACATACCGAAAGATGACACAGGGGCATAAGAGAAGGAGTGAAAATGTGTGTGCGTGAGAGACAGGAAGAGAGACAAATTTGATGCAGAGCACGTAGAAGATCTCCCAGGGAATAACTAATGTGGCAAGCTCAGGACTACAGCTCAGAGAGTTGTCCCTATCCACTTTTATGAGACCAGCCCCTCGTGAGCTCGAGTAAGACATCAAGCCACAAAGCAGAGGAGGACACCATGACTTTTTTAGAGGGTAACACAGATAACATCCTGACTATAGACTAGAAGGGGGAAAGAGAGAGGTAGTGAGGGGCAGAGAGCAAGAAGGAGATAGAGAAAGAAAGAGAGATGGAAAGAGGGTTAAAGGTGAAGGAGTGGGATGTGAGGAGTCATGTGAGTGGGGCCAGGAAGCAAGAAAACAAGCTGACAGGCACCCACTAAGCATAGATTTGGTGATTTGTGTAATTAAATGATTAAACGACTGTATTTTAATGAGTAGCAGGTTTTAACTACACATTTAAATGTAGTGATTTAAATAATGTTGAAACAACAGTTATATGAAACCTGGATGTCTAAAATCCTTTAATTTGTCAACCGAATTTCTCCCAGTTTACATCTAGAAGTCTTTTCACCTGCAAATGACCAAATCCATGCAACAGCAAAGTGGCTCCATCCACATTAAAGTAGCATTATTTCTGTCAATTGATAAAAATGTCTTTAAATTAAATTGAGTTGCTGCTTCCCAACATTAAATAAGAAAATAGAACTCTTTGATTGAATACCCCTGTATGGGGACATTGCAAACTTTAAAGTAATACATGATATACTTAGTAACTTTGATGCAATTTATTTTATTTTATTTGAAACAATATGAAACTCTTGTGACGCAAAGCCTACTCTTCTTTCTCTCCCATTACTAACAAACTCAAGAGTGCACTCACCTTTACATTTTACCAGAAATACAAAGGAGGAAAATAAAACAAATAAAACAAATAGCTTCCAAGAGGTAAATAATATTCTTCTCTTATGGCTTAGTTGCCGTGTTTATCCAGGACAAAATAATTAAGTTTCAGTCTGTTCCTTTACCAAACAATTCATTCTAGTCCAATGCAAAAAGTTACAAAGTTTGAAGAGTTCCACGCTTTGTATTATAGACTCTGGTTGATGAGGATCAAGCAGGAACGGCAGAGGGAGGCGGATATAACATTTTAGTGGGTGTTTGTATGTTGCTACTTGTATCTCTACAGATATGGAGACAGAAACAGTCAGAGCGACAGGTCGAGAGAGAGTGAGATGAATATAACAAACATTTGGTAAACCGTAGTGATAATAAATTACTCTAAGATGTGTTTCAAACTGCATCAAACTGTCCAACATGCAGATTTAATCCTGTGACGCCTTAAGAGATATTTAAAAAATATAATGTAAATTAGGATGGTTCAAGCAACAATTACCTCATCAGAACTAGGTTGGAAGAAAGTCAGTACAAACGTAATACAGCCCTGATGTGACTTAAATGTAATTGTTGTGGAAAGAAACTGACGACCAGACGCATTTACTTTATGAATCAAATGCGTTTTCATCACCATTTACTTAAAACATTTTTAGACAAAAATCTGCTTCATGTGAGCAGAAAGACATTTAAATATTAAATACATTTTATATTTTTACTCTCAAACTTCTTCTATTTCATAATTCACAAAAATAGTTTGATAGAAACCAAGCTGGTAAGCCTCTCTGTATTTGAACTAAATATTTTACTGCTCTTCTTAGATCAGTGTCTTTCTGAAGATAAGTCATGTGTGATAAACTTTCAGTCAGACACATTACTGAATATGGCAAATGCGCCTTTGGCAATAGATCCTGTAGCTGCAGAAATCTCTTTATAAACCAGCCCCAATGGGCAAAACAGTACTTTGCATGTCAGGGAACATCCTGTCCTTAGCTCTCCTCAGATAACCCTCTCTCTCTGTAGACTTATCCACCAACCGATTTATGTGCTGTGCTCTCTAGTGACACCACCATTACTGGGATGTCATCGTTTGACTGATGTGCTTGATAGAAACCAAGCTGGTAAGCTGTCCAACTGTTTTCACTGTTTGACTGACAGTGAAACCACACGCTTCGATTGATCACGTAGGTAGCCTACGTGAAAGTGGAAGCTATTCACTCTTATTACTCTTAATTAAAACTCATGTTTGCGCCCCAGAAACCTACGCAGCGTATGGTTTAAGACAGGCATTTCATGGAGCCAAAGCTTGAGGATTTTGCATCCCCTTTTTTGTGTTTCAAAACTTAAGGTTTGCCACTAATTGGAGCAGCTGATCTCAGCAAGACCCAGTAAACATTCTGGCGATTTGCAGGTAAAAAAGATGTCCATGTGTCTATTACAACTGGGCTAAAATTGGTTGAAGTTATTTTAGACATCTGGCATACTTGTAGCTGTTTCAACAATGTTTCAACAGCATTTCAGTGACTACATATCAACATGTAACAGGTTCTACAGGAACGCCGGGATACATTTCTTGATAAAAGTTTCTACAAAAGCAGTAAAAAAGCAAAATGCGCATAGGTTTACAAGTGAGATGCCACCACAGTAATGACTGCTTGTTTACTTCCACCAACTTCTCTGGATTAGTCTGTGCTGTTTGTGCCCATCTGATGCCTCTTACTACAATGGAGAGGACATGCGCGCACACTCACGCACTCTTGGTGAATTAAGTCTTCACTGCTTTGGGCTGATGACAGTAACACCTCAGACACCCCACATTACAAAACCAGAGAGCTCTCTCTCCATTTCTTTCACTCTCTCTCTCACTGAATAGTGAACCTTAGTGGAGGGCTCTGTGTCACTCACTCGACATGTACTTCCCTCGCTTCGTGTGACATGTATGCAAATATATGCACGGCACACTCGATTATTCATATTTGACCCTCATGAAAAAAATATCCTCATTCGGTCTCATTTGGTAAATTAAGATTCAGGCATTAATCATTAATCTCATCACTAAGTGAAAAGCAGCTGCTACAGTAAATGGGCTTGATTTGCCAGCCTTCACACTTCCTTCGTGTTCCTGCAAAGCTGCCAAACTACTAAGCAATAGAGACTTGTAGGATTCAAAGTATCCTCATGTTAGTGTAATGCTCGCACTTGGGTTAGTCCTCAACTAAAATCATGTTTTCAACAGGTGAAAAAAAGGGGATATTTTCTCATTGAATGTTGCTATGTAACCACCAAAAAGGCATGGCAGCACCAAGCACCAGGCAATGCAGCATAATAGTGCTGTGTGTCAGGCTGTAAACACAGGTTCCTCACGACAGAGTGCACTTCCAGTCACGGGGACACATGCTGGCACCTGTCATTATCTTTGTTGCAACTAGGGGTCTAATGGTACACAAAATTCATGGTTTGGTATGTACCTCGGTTTGAGGGTAACGGTTTGGTAAGTTTTCAGTACAGCAGGAAAACAAAACAAAATCTATTTCTGTAATTTACTTTGAAAAATGTAACATTCAACAATCACTCATTGGCCATGATTCTTACTTTAACAGTTAATGTACTCAAATACTATCATATTGTCAATAAGAAAAGCCCCCCAAAAAAACAAACAATGTCAGTAATGTTTCATCGTAAGACAGACCTGTTGATAATTCCTGTTGATAACAACTGAAGGTTGCGCTCGGTTATACAGGGCAGGCACAACAGACTGTCTGAAATGCACACGTGAAGGCACATTAGAGTGACCATATGCTTAAATTCTTTATGGTTGCATGTCTGTAGTGATAAACTCTCCTATAGCATTAGTTAATGATTTGGCATGGTCCAAATATGAAGTGAGAGGGTGCCTGAATGCTGTAGGGAGAAGGACTCACCTTCCAGTCTGATATTGTCTGGTTCCGCTAATCAAAACATGCAGGTGAAGCCGTCGTAAATGACATGGTTGAAGTATTTCCATAGATATACCTGACTTCAGTATTGGCATACAGTTTGGCATTCAGTTGCCCATCGTAACTAACCGGGAAATCATAAATCTCCCATACAGTGAATCTAAATGTCAGGGAGGATCCTCGAGCTCTGGTCTTTCATTTATGTTTACCAGCCGCAGGCAGCAACACTACCTGAGCTTGAATAACCTGGCTAAGCCAACTAGCATGCTACAGCTGATAGACAGAAGCTGGTGCTCTGCCAAAATGTTACGGGTAAAACTCGCGCTCTAGAGTTTCTGTTCCGTGCTCGTTTGTAGTCGACATAGAGAGACTATTTTGACAGTAGTTTTGGTCACATGGCGTACCGATCCGAGGGAGGTGCATACCGAACCGAACGTTCTATACCCGACGGTTTGGGGCAAATACATGTACCACTTACCCATACCTCAACACATCAGGAAAAAAGAAAAATGCTTGGAAGCCATTAACAATAAATACAACAAATTAGGATACACTGATGCTTAAAAATGTTTGTGCGTATATATATATATATATATATATATATATGCAGGCTTGGCTCTGTTTGACTCGGTGCTTCAGCCCAGCACCACAGGGATTTGCATCTCCATTACAACATGGCTACCTGCTTGAAGGTGTGTCTTTAACGGATGACACACTTGTCTTGACTTAGGGTTGTTTAAAAGCAGCGCCCTATTTAGCGCTGTTAATTATTGCACTTTGCAACAGTTGTTGTTGGCCAGCCAATTATCATCATGGATTTTCAGTTTGTTGTTACGATTTTGCTTGGCATCTACTGCTTGTTGCTTGCAAAACGGAGACGCTGAGTTGTCCCTGAATAATGACTAAGCCCATCTGACATCACCGCAACCTGCTCGGCACGTTTAAACTGGTAATGGAAACGCAAACCAATGAGGCATGGTTTGACTTGGTGCGGCAAAAGTGCCAATGGAAAGGCGTGGCGAAAGGTGTGCTCATATACAGTAGAGTATGTGCATGTGCACCCATGTATCTTTGACGTGCAGAATATAAAGAAAGATGCAGATGCATACATGAAGTAAATTTACATACTAACACTCACTTGCAAACTCAAATTCTAAAACACAAATCTGTGTTGTGTCCATTAAGGCCATAAGGGTCTACCGCTCTACCTCCTGAGTCACAGCCTCCCGTACTGTCTGGTATTATATTGCAACATCAATATACAGTATATTGTGATATACAGTGGTGTATCCTTTGGAAATTAAATCGAGAAACTGTTTGGATAAAATAACAAGATGGGTATGTCCGTTTCTGGGTAGTCCAGTGAATTAAATACCTGAAAAATCAAGGTAGTTCATCACATTGAGCTAAAATCCAATATAACAATTAAGGAGTCCTGCCCACTGATTTGCAACATTGCCCACATTTAATACAACCACAGATATTAAAAGGATGGCTACCTCAATGTAAACTGTAAAACTAAATCTGCAGGGTTGGCACATTTTTAATCATCTCATGTATATATTATCATAGCACCCAATTTGAGAGAATAACTCAATCTAAAGATGCTCAGTTTACACACCTTTTCATTATTAGTAAAACTGTTTTATACTGTGAATATATGTAATCTCTCTTTGAAATCATAGAAACTAGCTGCATGTATCACTACATGAATGCGTGTGATAATGTCCTCTGTAAACACGGCACTGGTGGGTTCGTACTGTACAAGTAGGGAGACAGGCCTCCTGCTGGGAGCCCACAGTGTGTACAAATGATCTAGGTGTGTCACTGTGCATTCACTATGAGGGCAGCTCTCTGCAGGTGGGCCGCAGCTATTAGTAAATATATCATCCATGTTTCAAGTACACTGACACACTGAATTAATGTCATATTGTATATCATACTGTACATGCGCACCCATTTTCTCAGTCAATCAATAACTATGCACTCTCAGGCAGTTAACTCTATGCATACACTATCTCACATCACTTTCACATACTGCTCATTTACTGTCCTTACACACACACACACACACACTTTTATCTCTTATGTACACACATTAATTTATTCTCTCTCACACAAATTCATACATACATACACAGAAGAACTCAAGCTCTCTCTTTGAGAGCGCTGGAGTGGTGATTATTCATGGGAGGGAGATGGGGATGAGCAATCAGCGGCCAGCTCATTAATCACACTGGATGCAGACCCTTAATCTCCTCCACAGGTACAGAGGAATCCTCTGCTGCCGCTCCTTATTGCTTCTCTAGTATCCCCTTCCTCTCTATCTCACTCTCTGCCACCCACTTCCTCATTTTCTTTCTGATGCTTTGTTTGTATACTTGGCTATTTCTCACTGTCTTAGTCATTCTCAGAGTCCTTCACCCTCTTGATATCTCTGTGACTCTCTGACTGCCTTGTCAGTCTTCCTTTCTGTCTCACTCTTTCCATTTCTTTCTGGTCTCAATCTGCCTCAATCTCTTCCCTGCCATTCTACTTAAAGTGCCTTCTTGCCTGGCTGTCTCTCAACTTGCTAGCAAACCCATGATGGTGCTTCTTCTCCAGTAGGGCCCCTTAACTAAGCAGCGAACAAGCCTTGTTAGGATCGCAAAGAGAAGACAGAGCGCGAGCCATTGGAGGAAGTGTATAGTAGGAGTGTGTGTGTGCAGGAAGCAATGTTTTAAAACAATCTGTTCCATGTTGTATTAATAAGCCAGGAGCAGCAATTTGGCAGGAGATCTGGCTCTGTTCACTCTCCTTCCGCAGCTGCATAAGCATTAAAAGTAAGGTTGAGGATCTTCACAGAAACTGGATCCTGACATTGTAAAACAGGGTTTTTTTTGTGTTGGTTAGTGATGAGAACCACTTGCTGCTGAAGAAGAAGGTATATGGTGAGTGCACGATGATTTGACAAAATGTCAAAAATTGCTTTTTGAAAAATAACTTAGAATTTCCCAGAACAGAACACACAGTGGAAATATTCTTTACTGGAATATAATAAGATACTTCTCCAGTACATTAACTGATGTGAGACCCACTAGTGGAGTTCATTTTTACAAAAAAAATAAAAAATAAAAATAAAACAACTATAAAAAATAACCCTGCTGTTCTCATCATTATGTATCCAAGATATCTACCACAGTCCTCCTGGAACTGCACGCTTCCCAGGCCATTTAAAGGGAACAATTGTCTCCCCCGCATTACTTAATGACCAATTTTGCAGGAACAGGCTGCTAACAACAGAGCCCATTTCTGAGGTGGGTGTTGCTGCTAAGCACCTGAGCGCACTGCAAAGCGACATTGGATTTACAGAGGACGAGGCTCGATAATGAACCGGCATCAGTTTGGTAATGACAGGGCAGAACTCTCTTTACTGTGTCATTCAATCCCTAAGGGTGGGAATAACCTGTCGAGAAAATGAACAGATTAATTGCCTGCCTGGAAGGTTCACAGAAATATTTACTTAAGTGGTGGACCTCCAAACTCCACAGACACTAACTTTTGTCATAATACTATACATTCAGTTATTTTGTTGCTTATAGCCAGGTCCGTCATTTGAAACAGAATCACTTTGCTGCTAAATTGCTAATGCAGTTAAAAAGTAAAGTTACACCAATATCGGCTTTTAAGCTTGTCAAACTGCAAGTCATTTCTCCACCGCTTTTTCAATATTTCTTGTGGTATGACTCCTGAAGGTCAAAGATACTGTGACCCTCTGGCATTATCAAATTCCATTGACTGAGATGAAAGAGAGCTTGTAGGCCGTCATGTTTTTCATGACATTTTTCTTTTAATGGAGCTACAGAACACGACTGTGCTTTTCTTTCAGGCTTTTCCTGAGGAAAAAAGGCTTTTCTTTTCCACATTCTTTGATCTTGAAATTTCATATACTGTAACTCAAAAAATATGACAATGTATAATAATAAAATAAAGTCAATAAATAAAATCTGACAAATCAATCTGATTAAGAGCTATTTGGGAAGCTTGTACATGCTTCAAACTCAACACATGTGGCCTTTATGTACCCAGTTTGCTTTCTTAAAGTCAACAGTATTAAACATTAAGAATAGAGCAAAGGTACATTTTTATTTGCTTGCAGGAAAAAAAAAAAAAGTGTCTTCAATAACTTCATGATCCATTACAAAGTATAGCCTGAAATAACATGGTAAAGTTCGTAATACAGCTTGGAAAAAAAATCTTCCTTTGGTTTGATAAAACTGACATTTTAAGTCTCAAAGGCCAAAAAAGTCATTCTGCTCTGAGAGGCTTAATGGAAACAAGCTGACAGTCTGGAGCTAATCTCCCATACTTCATTTGGCCGGATGAGACCCAATTCATTAAAGTGATACTCTCATCCGATAGCAGCATAAGATCTCTGACAATCTGGATAATCTTTCATCTTTATGGAAACAAAGAAAGACCCCTCGCCCTCCCTCTCTCTTTCTCCCCAGCTATGCCTCCTACTGTAAACTGCAAAGGCATTTTCTGACAGGGTTGGCTAAGTGGTCTTTCACGTTGTAAAGCCCTTTCAGCCTTGGGGAGGAGGAGGGTAAGAGAGATTAGTGGCCTGCAGCACAACTCTGCACTGTAGGAGCCACAGCTTGACCTGACCTGAGGATACGCCTCGATAGAGGCTGAATGCACAATGAGATGTACTGAGAGCGTCTGGATGGATGCATCTGCACAGGATTGGATGTGTTTAAATGTGCATGCATGCACCTGGACTTTTGCAGGGAAAAATAAAATATGTAATTGTTTTGTAAAAATACATGTTAAACAACAATAGTCTGATTAGAGCTGTAGGATAGAGGACTAGAAAGACCAACAATTTTCTTTCATGTGGCTCTAATGAGGGATTTTTCTTCTAGCGAAACCACTCCAATGTTAAAGAGGTCAATGGACTCTTCAGACTGGTGAAGTGATGAGAGCAAAACACTAGGTACTGTATTTTGAATTTGATTTGTTTTCTTCAGCGAGAAAGAGAGAGGTCACTGTTTGACTGGGCTAAATGTAAGAAAAAACAGAAGCTAATGAGACTACATCTACAGAGACAAAAGAAACGGTCAGAAAACATTAATCTCAAATGGTGTTTTGAAATTATGTTATATGCTCTGCTTTTGCATCGATAAAATACGATAGCATTCTGTCAGAACTAATGAATGCGGTTTTATAGTGTGACAAATTAAAAACACTTATGAAGCATAACCGTCCTGCGCATACCACTCGATTTTTAAGCTCAGCTTTTCCATAGAGTTTAGAAACTAGGTTTTTCTTAACACAGAGGCCATTGTCCTAAAAATGCTGTTTTTCTATTCAGCTTTGGTATTGCAGGAAGGTCACTGTTGAATAAAGTACAGGAGAATATGAGTGGAGTGATAAAAATCACCATCTGTATTATCAGTTAAATACATTTTAAGAATAGTGAGATATAATAATTCTGAGTGGGCTAATACTTAGAAATTGCAGCAGAATTGCTTAAAGGTACAGTGCAAACATAGAAACAGAGGCAGGTAATTTTTAGATGATGTGAAGTTTGACTTTCATTCATTCATTTCATCTCGTTTTTTTTTAATTATTAATCCAAGGAGTGTTTGCTGAGCACAATGCTAAATATCACATTGATATAGTTCTGCATGTTCACTCCTGGGAGTTGTCAAGTAAAACCACCATATTTTGCAGCAAGCTACTGAGCAGCTGCACTGGATCTGTTGGGTTTAGATGCCTTGCTGAATGGCATCTTTCCAAATTCAGGTACCTCATTAGATTTTGGAAATAAAAATGTGCTTCCTAAATACCAGGTTGATGCCTGTGGCCAGCTTTGCATGTATCGGAGTCCAGTGTTGTGCATGAACGCGCTAAATAAGTGCTGTCGAACACATTCATTAGTTGTAAACGTATCCGTTTGCAACTAATGAATGTGAGCGTTGTTAAATCCCGTGAGAGTTAACGATCCTCACACACTGTTTTACGGCACCCCGCATGCTCTAGCTCTCTCTCTCTGGCTGCGTCTCGCCCCAGAAGCGGCTCGCCACTCTGCTCCGCGGTGAATACGTGGCGAGGCTATGTTTGACGGAAGCCGTGTCAAGCTGCACAGAGCAGAAGAACAGGGCAGGAAGTCAGACACAGAAACAGAATAGAGAATCTGGTCAATTTTCAAAATAAAACCCCATGTGCAGACTTTCTCGCATAAACCAAAAGTCACTCTCTCACCTCCAATTGGTTCAGAATGCAGCAGCTAGGCTTCTCACAAATTTTAACAGACATCACATCACTCCAATCTTGGCTTCTCTCCAAAGGCTCCCTGTTTGTTTTAGAATTGACTAAGACTTTGCGGATCACTTTTGCGAGTTTGGCCCCAAGCTGCATAACCGAAATGTTGACCCCATATGAGCCAGCTAGCAGCCTTAGATCCTCAGGTAGGGCCCTTCTGGCTGTTCCAAAGTCGAGGGCTAAATCTAAAGGTGACCATGCGTTTGCCATCAGGGCCCCTTGGCTTTGGAACAAGCTGCCTGAGCAGATAAGGCTGGAAAAATCAGTGACGTCTTTTAAATCACTTCTTAAAAATTCATCTTTATAGGCTTGCCTTCGTGTGATGTATTTTTATTGTCTCTTTATTGCTTTTATCGTTTCCATTTTTATTTCCATTGCCATGTTTTTAATTGTTTTTATCTTATCTTCTTGTCGTAATTTTACCTTAATTTCGTCTGGCTGTGTTTGGCATTTCTGCTGCAATACTGTCTTCTGGGTATCCTGTTTCTGCTTTGCCTTGTCTCTCAAAGCTCTTTCTAAACTCTGTTTTTAAGGGTGCTATATAAATAAAGGTATTATTATTGTTACTATTATTATTATTTGTTGTAGAAGATTATTCCTGCACATTTCTGTGAGTTCCAGGAATTCAGGATCATTTTACTTTACAGTAGCTACATCAGACAATTGGAGAATGCATTTTTGGATGAAATAATTACAATTGACAATTGATCTCTGAATATGTATGATATAAAACATCACCAATGCCGGCATGTTCTTGCTTTTCAGTGCTGTACCACATTACGTCTGTTGATTTAGTCTGTCTCTGATCCAGCATCTGATTTAATAAATCTAATTCTCTCATAACAGAAACCTTTATTTAATCTTAAAAGACATTTTATCTCATTAGGATAGGTCTTTTGAAACAACCTGATTTAGAACAATAAATATTATTTTCCTTTGGTTGGGCTGAGTCTCGCCATACTCTCACATTAGCAAACCAATATAAAATATATTCTTCAATTTTCACACCTTAGTAAAATGTGGGCTGATTAATTAGCAGAAAAGTGAACTAAACAGACATTGTAACATTGTGCTATTATAACCACTAACAGGGATTTTAAAAAGCTGCTGATGAGTTGATGAAGTTGATTAATTGCTCCATATTTTCTCCTGGAGTACTCTCTCTCTGTACTATGCAATGAACTATGGGAGAATAAAGTTTGTCTGCACCATGCATACACCACACTACTAAATAATTATGAATCCTCCAAGCATGACAGGAGTTTTGAAAATAATTATGAACGTTTCAGGCTAAATTCCTGCATGCTTAATGATTAAACTATATATATGTGGGCAGCACAGAGGCTGGAGGGTAGAATTGTCAGCTCAAAGTGAGAAGGGCATGGGTTTGATCCCCAACCGGACCCTTTCCACATGAATCTGACCTCAAATAACAACTGACCTGTGTGTTAACAGAAGATAGTATATGCTAATATTTGTCACACAATTGCTGTCACAGTAACAATGCAGGTGCGAGCAATCTGACTTAAGGCATATTTTTCTGTCCAACAACTCAAAGCATGCTGCAAAAGGTTGACCTTTTTTTGTAATTGCAGTGAAATAAAATTAAGTATTTGAGAAGGCATGACACCTCTGACTTTATCAAAATGGTGATATTCTATTTCTGGTTCTGCTCTATTGTTTTTGGCCGTCGGTCTCGCTGTCACCACAAAACTTACTAAGGAAGCAGCTCAGTTTCTGTCGTAGACCTTCATCAGGCAATAAAACAATGCAATGAGCAGCGTCTTTTTATATAGTCACAGGCTGCAACAGCTAATCACAAAAGGGGTCTGTGGCGGCCCAGTCACAGGTCTCTTGGATGAATTTTGTTTGTTAAGTTGTGCTTCTCCAAACCATTTCATGTTAACCATGTTTTGTCATTAGGTGATGTTCATAGATGTAATTTACAGTGTTAAACAGTGACATGTTGTTTCATATATATATATATATATATATAAGAGGCTTTATTTAGTATTAGTAATGAGTTGAGATCTTCCTGCTGCTTTAGTTTCTGTCCTGTTGATTACCTAATTCCACTCCTCCAGGAAAACTGTACAGCCTATGGCATTAGGTTCGTTCAAGATGAGCCACGCCTGCGCAGCATCGATCACCGGCAATCGCCGCACAATGCATGCCGGTTATATTTCTGTCTGACTTGAACCCGACTTGCTCTGACGGCATGCATACGTGGGCAACAATAACCTCATGAGATTGAGGCAACCACTATTTTTAGAGGCCGGCGCTGCAGCTGCTCGCTGACTGGAAGACACAGGGCATGATGGGAAACGCCTTGCTATCGCCTGATCAAAGAGCTGATTGGCTCTTAGTCTTGACCACAAACACCACGTTTTGTAGAAAATCCTAATTTTCTGTGTAATTGTAATATTTAATGCTTAATACCCTCCAATGTTGTGCAATGAATGTTTAATCTGTGGCTGATAATAATAAGTTATTTATATAGCACTTATCAAAATGAGCAATTACAAAGTACTTTACAAGGCAGAAATAAAAAGAACAAAGGATAGAATACAATGCCAGATACATACACATTTCCACACATATGTATGTATACACATACAAATATCAATAAAACAAAAAATAAAGATTAGAAGAAAGCCTAATTACAACGTTTGCCAGTCAGAGAAGTGGAATATGTTTAGTCCAAGAATTACAAAAGGTTATATAACTATTGTGAAGCGACAGAAAACCCATTAAAAGAATAACACAATTGTTTGGAACTGAGTCCAATTATGTCTAACACTGAAGGAAACGTATGTTTTGTAGCCATAATTGTTGCTTTCCCTCTCTCTGTGTAGTGTGGATCCTATGTAAGCAGCTGTGAGAATGTTTGGGCTGTTAATTCTGTAGTTCAGTTTCTTAAATTTAGGGTCATACACGCCATAGCTGCCTGAACATGGTCTGCAAACTACAGGTAGCCAACAGATGGATCTAACAGGATGTAAATATTTCTGTCACTTCCTGTACATTCCTCGAAGGCTGCTGGGAACTGTCCGACTTCACTGCAGCTTTTTGTCACCGCCCCATGCTGCTGCCGCCTGATCTTGTCCACTTTCCAGGTGAGGCACCGTTCATCTCAAATGAGCCTATTGACTTAACTACATACAAAAGGTGTGGCAATTGGTCAGAACCAACTCATCAGGATTAATGGGGGAGCTCCTAATTTAAGTCAAAACGTCATATGTATTATTCAATATGAATTATATTTTTAAATTATACATAACATAGCAAAGATGTATTGTGGATTAAACTGAAGGATTATCAACAGTTAATGTTTATCCCTTTACTTTAGTTTAATATACAATATGTCCCACCTTTTTGTGTGAATTGTCTCATCAGACAGGTATAAATGTTTCCCCTTTGTCAGTCATCTTGGTGTGTTCATTGCTCATGCCTGTAGCATACTTTTTGATCTAGACCTCAGTTCATAGGAGGCCAGGAAGAGCTCCATTATTTTGGCCTGTTAACTATTAAATGTGTTTATATTTGAGTTAAAGTGACTTGTTTGTCACAGACATTCAAATTTGAATAAATAAAACCCTTAATTCACCGTGTGCCTGATTTGCTTGGTCCCTCACAGGGTCGAATCACAATAATGTCCGACATATAGAAGGTGAAAACCTCGTCTCAGGGAGTCCACCATCATTAAATTTAATTTTCTTCTGCATGTGTCTTACAGAATCGCATCAAATTATATACAAGTTATTGTAAGAATGAGTAAAATTAAATATGTGTTTCATGTCGGGAGTAAAGGGGAATTTACTTAAACTTACGTGCCAAGACTGAGATGTGATTACAATCATATATATATATATATATATGTGTGTGTGTGGTTTCAGCTCAGTAATTGGCAGCTGGTTTAGACCGTCTCTCCATGCAACATCACATCTAGGTGTTCCACATGAGTGTAGCTTGTAACTGGGATTTAGCCTGGCAAACCCAAAAAACAAACAAAAAAACAATGCATGATCTTGGTACCAAAAAGGCTCCAAGCTTTAACCCTCAAGCCAGCTCAGCACATGTTTTAAAAGACTAGGTTGAATAAGAGCTTGTTGCCACAGGAGATATTGAGTACTAACAATCTGCTGGGAACAAGCAACATTGAGCTGAGCCGCAGAATCAGACTGGACTGAGAATAAAGACTTTGGATTTTTGGGATTACCTGCTATTCTATCATCACCTTCTCTCTCTCTCACACACACACACTTGTACACACAGGCATTTCAAAACGTTTGACTATTTCAGCTTTCTGAAGCTGCCAAAGCTGCACTCTCAAGGTCTACTGAACAAAAACGGCTTTGGAAATTCTTTGAAAGACACTAAATGATGTTGGCTGCTAGCGTGAGTGCTTATGTAATTCTGACAGATCAGGAAGGCTCAGGCTCACTGTACGAAAACTAAGAAAACTAATTGTAACTTCACTAAACTAATCAGTCAGGTTTCATTTAGTTTGGTTTTACATCTAATGACCTTCAACTTAACCACAAAAAAACATATACACAGCACTTTTCAACTGTTCTGTCTGAAAGACAAAGATGATATGTATAATTAGTGAGTGAGAAATGCTATTTTTAAAACTTTCCTTTTTTTAGTTTTCTAGTTTTTGGTTTGGTTTCTCCTGTACTGTTATGCTGCATAACTGCAAATAAAACAATACAAAAATGCAAATAAAGTTACAACCACCTGTCATTGACAGTAGCTGCCATTACTGTAATTACATTGTTACTCCACTCCCGTTTGATCGAATTTTTGCATGACAAACAAAAAGTCTTTCATTTCTTTTTGGCCAAAACACCCTGACGTGCACATTTCTAAATAGAACAAATATTTCTTAAAGATCAACTGTTTTCCATGGTGAACTTTACAATGTACAATGGTGTAGCTAAAAGACAAAAATAAGCGAGTCGACTCAGGGGCTTGTGGTCGACTCAGGGGCTTGTGGACTGATGATTCTAAGCATCAAATGACGTGTTTGGATAACTGCAGTGTGCCTCAGATGTGAATGCAAATTATTCGCTTCCTTTATTGGATCTGAACCCTTAGTCCTCAAGATAAATCTGACTAAGGCTTGCTTGCTGGAGTGCAACATTTACTAAAACATTTACACAAACTCACAACCGCAAACAGCCCAATGCTGCCAAACTCCTCTACTGTGTCATTAAGCGTTACTGAAGTACAACCTGACACTTATTATTCGGGGAGTCGAAGGGGAGTATCACTCATTCACTTTCTTCACTGTTGCCATGAATGTCTGTAAAGACTGTGTAAAGTGTGTATGTGGTCTTCCATCTGCCTTTCAGCCTTCTTCTTCCCTCCCAGTGCCAGCTTTGTGTTTCTGCCTTACCTACTCCTCTCTTCCACCTTCCTCTGTTCTCCTCCCACTTTCTTATACTTGTCATCTCTAATCTCTCATACCCTCCACATCTTCCCTCAGTCTTTACCGCTGCACCTGACTCTCGTAAACATGTAATTGTGTATTACCTTGTTTTCTCCTCTCCAAACCCCCTCTCTTCCACATAGTCCCCGATTACTCCTTACCCTGCTGCCTCACCCCACCTCTGTACTCCTCTAGACCTTGACAAACATGAGGTAACATGTAATTATGCATCACCTGCTCTCTCTGTCCTTCTCTTTTCTCAATAGTTTTGGCCTCCTCCCAAATCCTATTCTCTGCTTCCTCCCTGGTAAACACATGTTAACAGGCAGCATCACCAGGTTAACATTAGCATCTTTTTGAATCTCCTGCGCATTTGTAGTGCTTACTCTGATCAAAACAGTTTCATCCTTCTGAATATGGAATATGGAGTCCTTCTAAAATGAATAGCCCCCAAGGTGTTTGTTTGGGTTTTGGTGTGTGTGCGCGATTTGGCTGCTCACGAAATAAGCATTTCAGCTGGAAACCTCCACATCTATTCACTTGTACACTTATTCTGTCCCTCAAGTACCCGGTTCCACTCGCTTTCATCCCTTTATAAGATCTGAGTGTGTGTTGTCTTGTTTGTAGAGTTCAGCTTAGTGATGTCAGTGGTGGCCTCTGTTCAGTTCCACCATACAAACAGAGAAGAAAAACAGCTCTTACTAAAACATAACCATATCACTATAACCAAGCCATCTGGACCAACTCGCTGATGATTTACGCAGAACAGATGTTTGGCCGAAGAAAACAACACTCCCTCTGAGTGCATCTATGGAAAATATTTCTTACTTTCTCACACAGAAATGTTATAAAAGCAGAGCACCCAAAAGCTAATGACGGATTATATGGTTGTACTCTAACCTTGTTGGGTTGTTTTGTGTTTTATGAATCTGCTTCTTTTTTCCTCTACAAAAAAAAGCATCTTTTTCCATTTTCTTTCCCTTTTTCTGCTGTGTTTATCTCCTTTGTTCTGAGAGAACATTTTCAAAGCTGATGAAGGTGGATGCTGGAGGGAATTTCGTTGAGGAGATGAGAGCAGAAAAAGGAGGAAGAGTACCACTCCCATGCAA
Source organism: Coreoperca whiteheadi (assembly GCA_011952105.1). NCBI lineage: Eukaryota > Metazoa > Chordata > Actinopteri > Centrarchiformes > Sinipercidae > Coreoperca > Coreoperca whiteheadi. The sequence goes on along the minus strand of CM022491.1, from coordinate 3,181,943 downwards.
GCACACACAAACGGAGAGGCAAACAGACATCCATATGGACACACACTTGTTTGAAAGTGTAGAATGGCGTTAAAATAAGAAAGAGAGGGGAAAAGGGGGGATTGTTCCACCAAAGAGGCAAGAGAAAGAGCAAATCAATGGAGGCATGATAATGAATTATTTCCTCGCCAGAGAGGGAGTTAGAGGAGAGAGATAAAAGCAGACCACATGCTGTGCCACTAACAGCCTGGGGGCTGCTGCCTGTGAATTATGGCAAGTTGGAACACACTTGCCGCCCTCAGGACCCACTGGTTGCAAAAGAAAGAGAAAGGGGTAAAAAAGAAATAAGAAAGCTGCAAAGAAACGGGGGGGGGCGAAGATGTCGGAAAGGGTAATAGGTCAAAGCAAAGCCCCTCGAGTCCCTGCAAAGCAAGGATTTACATCTCTATGGCTAATTAGACGTAAAGATGAAATTAAAGTGGTAGAAATAGAAAAGGGATAGACAGATAAGGGAAATGGAGAAGCAGGGGTGGATGGGATTATTCAGCATGTGTAATTAGGAGAAATATTAGATGTCTGGTAGAACAGTGAGCGTGTTACCAATGAGATGTCATGTCTTAATGATCCTTCTATGATGTTCCAGATGTACCGTGACATACTTTACAAGTGTGTATTTCCCCCCCCCATTACAACATGACCTGCACTTAGAAGGCCCAGGTTACTCAGCTACTGTGAGTTGGAGAGTGGAATGAATTACAAGCGTAATTTGTAATTCATTGCACCATGTTTAACATACCCAAGGCAGACATTTGTCTAACTCCTCTCTTTGTTCTTTCTCATCAAAGACATCCTGCTGAGATTTTCCCAATTTAGATGCTTGATTTAGATTAAGCCTTTACAACTGAAAAACACTTGTGGGAAGAATATCAATATATACATGTAATACTCAAATATCCTATTGGTGATTACATAATGGTTAAAATGGGAATTATGGGATACTTTCAGACCCAATCTGTGCCTGCAATCTGCTTGCGGATGTTACTTTCAACTAAACTTCTTATTTATTAATATACTTAAAAAAAAAAGGGGGAAATGTGTCTGAAATTATTACAGTTTTCTACATCATCAATCTGTGATGTTAAATATTTTTGCTTTACTCACTGCTGTAATTTAGGTTTTTAGTGTACTGACTTTCCTTCAACTTGCCTCATCTCCATTTATTAATTTACTGTGTCCTAAAATTTGTTCCAATATCCCTTGGAGAGCACGTCTGAATCCGATACATCCAGCTGTTTTAAATTCTAGGTGGAGAGAGCCAACGCAATAGTGCAGTAAGAGCAACAGAGTGAGTTTTGCCACTTGAGCAGATATCGAGCTATAATTGCCCCTTCCTCAAAATGTAACATCTTGCATTGTAATTGGTTTTGTTGTGCTAACACATAAACCTTAAGTTTATTGTTAAAGATTTAGTGAGTTAGTTTTTTTTTTTCTGCTATGAAACTCAAATGTAAGCCTGAAGAACTTACGATGTCCACCTATTGTGACCTAATGAAAGGTAGGTATCATAAAATTATACCTTTAAAAGCAAGGTAGTGTACATAACCAAAAGCGTTTAGAGTGTATTTTCAGTGTAATCAGCACCTTCGATTTCTGTGTAATTGGCCGCTGGGTAAGAGAGCTGTTCTCCCTCCATACTTCAGGCTAATTTAAGGATCCATATTAGCCTCTGCACAAGTGTGTGTGTTTTGATAGTAGAGTGGTAGTATGGTTTGAGATACTGTCCCCTCACAGGTTTGGCTGATGTGTGTCTAGCGGCAGCTATTTGTCTGGTTATACTGGTGGCATTTCTACTAACCAAGAGCATCAGTTAAATGGTGTAAGTGTAAATGTGACCCGTCACGGAAACCAGGGACATAAGTCGGCAGCACAACTTTCCAGCAAAATGAGAAAGAAGCGTTTTTTTCCCCCAAAATCGGTGATTTTCGCTTTTTTGCAGAATCTGTTAGTTGAGATCACGAAGAAGCCTCTCAGTGTTTGAGATAGCAGTATTGGTATATTTAAAAGCGTACATTTTAACTTTGCAATCGGCTTGTTTTTCGGACATTCTCGCATGTAGTAGGGGCGTGTCATTGTCTGTGCGTATTTCCATACTGGATAAGCCGGCTTTTGTTTCTCTGTTATTGCCCCGCCCTCCAAGGGAAGCATGGCTACTTATGATGCAGCACTCTGGCCGGCTCTAGCTGATATCAAAATTCAATGAAGATGGACGCCGCAAAGATTATCGCAGACGAGCTGAACCGTGGCCGTTACACCGAAAATGTTTTGAAGTACTTCTTCGACAAGCTGGATGCTTACGAACAAGCGCTCAGGACATGCGAATTATTGGACATTTAGAGGCAAACAGACGCACAGTGCAAACTTCGGAGATGGTTACATCCACAAAGAAGACCCACGACAAAGAGAAAGTGTGCTCAAATTACTTATTTCATTGGAGGCAGCGAGATCTGCAAGAATACTTTTTTGTTTCTTATGGGGTGCGTTTCCATAAACGTCAAAGTTTATCGTTTTGTGTCCCATTACTATAATGGGCTTTTAGATGGTAATGTTGGCATCTGCTATTAATTTGAACAATGATTCAGTTCCTTGGTTGATTGCTTGAATTGACTGGTGCGAATGACTTAGCCCACGTAAACCTGTCTGTTAGCATTCTTGAATTGAATGCGGTCCAATTTTTCCCGTTGCGTCTGTTGTTGCTATGCAACCATGCAGCTTTACAGAGGGGAGCTCTACAGGGGGCTATGACTTATCTAAATGAGATGTAAATGTTCCCTATTGTCACTCCAAGCAGGTGAGAACTGCACAATCTTTAGAGGCCGTTTTCTCCCTTTTGAGCTTTTTTGAGTGCCTACCTTCAAATGGCCACAACTTCTCCAAATATTATCAGATTTCCATGTGTTACTCATCATCGGAAAGCTTGGAGACTACACTTTCAGAATCTGTGAATAACTCAAAATGACACAGAACCGACTTGTACTTTCCGTGACTGGTAACAAATACGGCTGTATAGGTCTACAAACAGCTTATTACGACCCATATTTACTTTTATTGTTTGGTGGTGCCTCTAGTGGCTGTAGTAATTATGATGGGAGCAAAGAGTAAGTCAGGTGAGGTACTATAAAGAGCAACAGAGTTCGAGTAAGTAGGAGGCCGGGGTGGACGGATGGGTCAAACACGGGACTTTAAACTCGGAGACCGCTGTTCGTATTCACCAAATTCACGGACTAAACTTCTTCATATAAATCAAACTTATTATTCCAGGTTACCAAGACTCCAATAATGGCTGTCAGCCTTTCCACTGCGGTTTGTGTGATTTCACCCTGAGGTACTACAGTTAGTTTTTCTGTCAAACCATTGCACACACAGTGTATATATCTAGTCTGGCAGATGTTTACAAAACATAGATGTCTCAGTTGAGGGTTTCACTGAAGAGCGCTTCATAGTGCTGCTGATGATGTGCACATTAAGTTGTAGTTGTAATATCATAAAATAAATTGATAGATCACTGTCTCTAGATATCCTTTGAGGACAGCGCTCATGTTTTTTCATTTAGATGGACACAGTAAATTATTGCTTCTTTACGTATTAAGGGTCTCAGACACCGTCTGAACGTCCTCTTATGTTTCTCATTTAATTTTTGCTTCCCCTCTGCTCTCCTTTCCTTATGTTTGCCTTGTATGTAGTAAAGAGTTCCACCTGACTGCAGTGTTTACACTCCGAGATAATAAAGTAATACATCTGATCTCAAGTCATATCATTAATTGTTGATCGTGCGCAGGATTCATAGCGCTTATTTTTTACTGAACTTCTTCTTTACTATCACTGTTCTGTATCTCCTTTCCTCTCTGGCTTTATGCTTCTCACTTCTCCTCTCCCCCAGGGAATTAGCAGCATCGGCTAAGTGTTGCACTAAATAAATGATTCGGACATTAAACAGACAGCCACAGTTGCCATGACAACTCACTGGGCATCTCTCACTATTGTATTCAGAACAGAGTGCTGGCCGTAATGTGTTGTGAGTATGTGTGTGTGACTGTATGTGAAATGCATTTGCATGTTTACATACAGTAAGTGAGTACATGATGGCCTGAATGTGTGAGGTAGTTATGCAGAACCAGCAATTAATTGGTGGCTGGCTACGTGGTTATATTTTTGCAAGATATATTTAGGAGGAAGTGGCTAAAGATACATGATGAAAGCTGCGAGATGAAGCTGTAGCAGTTAGAGTACATTTGTCCAATTTAGTAATTAAAGTAATAATCCCATACATCAGTATATAAAATAAAATGTAAATTGTGCCACTATCTATTGCGTATTGATGTAAACTAAGATGAATTCAAACTATATCATGTTGATGCAACCTGTTATATTTGTTTCAACAGCTTTGGCTTTAAAAAAGGAATATATACTTAACTTTCAGAACTACACGTTTCAACCTAACGACAGCTCAGGCGTAACATAAGCATTTACTGTCTTCTTTGTGGCATTTGTAGGAGGCAAAAACGACTGGACAGGAACTGTAACTATCATAATAGTTCCACAAATTGACTGCAGCACTTTTTTTTTTTAATTTGGTTATTTTCATGAGGGTTGTCTGTCTGTGTGTCAGCCCTGCGACGAGTTGGCCACTGTCCAGGGTGTACCCCGCCTAAGGCCCAAAGTCACTGGGATAGGCTCGAGTCACCCACGACCCCCAACGGGAACAAGCGGTAGAAAATGACTGACTGACTGACTATTTTCTTGAGCAAAACCAAGATAACTTAAGGACATCATAACTAGCCACCACATTGATTTAGGATGCTAACTAGCCATTAAATATATCCATAATTCACTCACAGCGCAAGTGTATTCTGCAACAGTAATAATCACTCAAAATAATCACACTGCAAAACACAGTGTGTTGAATGTAATTATATGGATTAAACGAAGCTTCGATGCAAATAATTTGCATCAATGATTTTTAGATATCGAGTTACTTAAGGAATCGTTTCAGGCCTAGTTAATATATTAAACCAATAATGCAAACAATGCTGGCTCTTTGACCCAACCAACTTAAAACTGCCTCTCTCTCCCAAACTGCTTTATGTATTTCCACAGGAAATAGATCTAGTTAAAGATGCAAGATGCTGTTAATGTGCTGATTTATTAACTGTGATGAGCAAACAAATATATTTACAACAATCTTATTGCAGAAGCAAACCAACCATAGATCACATGAGACATGGATCACTTCATTAAGCAACAACAAAACAGCAACACCTTATCAGATACACAACATTTGGTTAAAAAAAAAATAAAAAAAAATCAATCTTTCTATCAGTGCAGCATGGCAGAAGTGTGACCAAAGCCTCAACAGTCCCTTTCCTGTTACTGCAGCTACCTGACACTGGGTAATTACCCAGGAATAGGGACGACACTTGGAAGGTGCCAGAAAGCCCCTTATACACACCGGCAATTAGCTGTAAAGGTCCATTGAGCGGTAATGAGGCATCAGACACTAGCTAGGGCAGAGTGAGCAGAGGGGAGGAAAGGCAAGAGAAAGGAACAGTATAGAGAAATAAGTGCAAAAAGGTGAGAGGAAAATGGAAAAAATAGGGGCAGCATGGAGAAAAGATGAGGATATGGTAAATAACATGGACAGGAAACAACAGAAAGCAGAGGAAACGAGACGGTGGAGGGAATGTTATTGTGTGGGTGCAGAGGGAATCTCCAAGACCACCAGTTCAAAGTCCCTTTGTTGTTAAGAGCTTAGCTGGAGGTCTCCCACCCATTTGGCTGTCAGAACAACAGGCTCCTCAGCAAGATCATTTGTGCAGATTAAGTGAAAACCTGAGAAACATGGTAGATCAAACTTTGACGGGAGCTGCCAGGTAGCAACAAAGATATATTATCTTGCTGCAGAGGCATCAGGGATCTCTTAAGAGGGGAGGTGTAAAAACGAGACAGAGCCCAGCAGGAAAAATATTTCATCCTGTTGCAGCATCTGCATTTGTGCATTGTATGTAACCTGCAGTGTTATACAATGCAAGAGAAATATTTCAAATGTTGAAAGTGTGATGCTCAAATGACATCCCTGTCTTAGTTTGAAAAAGTAAACACATTTTGGACTCAATGTAATGCTGTCTGGTTTTGTTTTGATAAACAATGTGGGAAAACTGATAATTAACGTAGCTGGTAAGTCGGAAATGTTGATACTGAAACGATCAGTAAAATGTTTACTGACAACTTATTTCATTTGTTTTCCAAGAATATCCACTTTTGCAATAAAACACCTGCTCATGGCAACTAGCTTCATTAAACTTATGGTTATGGTTTTTTACCATCTTAGTTTCTTTCCTCTATTGCCAGTTTCTCTCATTTTTTCCTCTACTTTCTCCCGCTGGCCATTCCCCTCCAGAGAGGGAGAAGATGCTCTTCTGTTCTCCCACTACTGGCTCTCATCTTCCCTCCCCCACCCGTCTCGGAATCCCTTCTTCTCCACACGTGCTCTCCTTTCTCCTCTTCCTTCCTCACCTTAAACCATTGTCGCTTTCTCTCTCTCTCTCTGCTACATTGATTAATTAGTCAGACCTGCTGAGGGGCCCTGCCAGCGCAGCCCAGCATCTCCATATATTTCCACTATTAACAGGAGTCACGGAAAACAAATAGACTCAAAGTGGAGGAAAAATGTTGAGAAAACCAAAGAGAACAAGCTTGGAGGGGAAGAACTGCATGTGGGAGAAAGACGGAGGAACAATGGAAACAAGAGAAAACTAGCCTGGACCTAATTGGATGATCACCAGCTGTGTGTTTTTGCAAAAGAACTAAAAAGAGGACCACTGGCTCATTGCGCTGCACCTTAACAACTAATGGTCCTGTTAACATACACTAACAAGGTCTACAACCTTATAGTTACATGCAAACGTTAATCTCTATTAGTACAATATAAACAAAGTTGAACTTTAGAAACCAATCTCTCACCAACCTTGACATCAATTTTGAATCAGCCAAAATATTAGTATTTTAAAATTGTAGAGAAAAATGGGAAAAAGAAAAGAATCCTTCAACGAAAATGCAGTTGGATTGGACTTCAAGCTCGACAACGTCCAGGAAGAATATAAAGATTAGAACCGCAAACTTTTCAGTAATGTCTAGTCTAAAAATCTTGCCTATTTAAGTACATGATTATGGCAAGCACTGAGAGAACTGATATTTAGGAATAACAAATTCCTTCTCTTCACTTTTCTTCTATCTTTCTTTAAAACTTCCCACAATCTTCCCGCTGGCTTTCTGCTGCTGCCCTGCTGCTTTCTTCTCACATGTCCTCTTTCTCCTGGTCTTCCTTTGCTCCTCTGTTGCTCTCCCTATTTGCTGGCTTGATGACCCAGAATCAGTCATGAAGATTTAGTGAAATAAACAAGCCAGTGGGCTGACATTGGTTTGGGGAAATAGTTTTAATTCATGACCATCATTGTTTACCTTTATTTTGATGCTTTCATGCTGGTCTCTGCAGGACCTGGAGGGCCTCCAACAGTCCAAAAGTTTCAGAATCAAAGACAACTTTTGATGTTTTTGATCATAATCACACACTAAGGTCTCTAGTTTCAGGGCGGTAAATTGAAGGCTAACAGCCAATAACGCTGCGGCGGTGTGTCGATCCTGACGTGGGTTTGTAATGAATTCCACTTACGGCTAGTGGAACTAGTGCAGCAGACAAATCGCTCCCCTATTCATCTGGAGAATCCTCTAGATAGGGGACACAGACTAACAGTCTGTACAATTATACTGGTATTATATGAAAGGCACACTTTGCTGTATGCCACATGAATAAAAGCATTCATTAATTCTTTAAAGTTAACCTTTACATCAAATATGTAAAACAAAACCTTCAATAAGAGATTCTTATGTAGTAGTTTGTAATTACATTAGCCTTGGAATGATTTAATTTGAATAGCTGAATTTTGGATATTTACAAAAAGGTTACTCACTGTACATACTACACATGTAGCCGCTCTGATGTATATACTGTCTTACATCTGCAGGCTTCAGATATCTCTCAATAAGCCAGCTCACCTATCAGTTTCAGTGCTAATGCACTGTTGTCTTTTACCGAACAGTTAATGTGAATCATCTCAGCTCCGGCATCGGTGCCAACGCCCACCAGGCAAATTCCTGCACATTTATTATTGTTTAATTACAGTGGTTCTAATTTGGATACAAAGGGCACATGTACAAGCCATCCGCTCCTACACAATGTAGACAGTGTAATAAATGTTAGGAAAAAGAACCCTGTGAAACCATACACCATTGGGAAAGTACAGAGCTGATAAAGGTGTTATCTCTGTCCTCCAATACGCTCTGTGGCAAAGAGGATGTTGATTACTCACTCCGGCCATAGCATAGAACAAGACGTTCTTTTTCTAGCTTTATTGGTGTAAACCTTGGAATTACTGGGGTGATTTGGAATATGGGCAAATGTATATAAACAGAGTTTAGTGCTGAAACAATTAATTGGATACTTAATAGAAAACTGTGATAATTCGATTAATCATTTAAGACATTTATCAACCAAAAATGCCATATGTTCTCTGCATCTAGCTTCTGATATGTGAGGATTTGCTGATTTTCTCAGTTTTTTTAAATCACTGTAAACTGAATTCCACTGGGTTTTGGACTGTTGGTCAGACAAAAGAAGTCATGTGAAGAGGTCACATTAGGTTCTGGGAACTTATGATGGGCATTTCTCACCAATTTTTAACCAAATAAAAAACTGCCAACAGATTAATCGATAACTAAAATAATCATTGGTTGCAGCTTGAGTAGAATTTGAAGTTTAGGGTTGAATACTGTGAAAACGACCTGACGAGCAGCAGAAATACCAAGCGGCACCTCCGGGGCTGAAAAATGAATCCAACTTGGAATTGCCAAAAACTGCAGTTCCTTGAATGGGCACTTGAGGCTGGTTCCAAAAGTGAGTCAATTCCCATTAACCCCCCATGTTAAAATGCCCAACTCTACAACAGAAATAAACATGTTTACAGCCTGACACAAAGAACGGTTTCCGGTTCCCATTATTTTGTGACTATACTACATAGTGCTGGTTAGTTATAAAAATGATAATTTAGGAATCAAAGATTATTCCATGGTTGTATTGACTGGATTAGAACACCATCTAAGAGTCTGAGATGTAAATGTGATTGCTGTCTCCCAGTAATTGCTAGTAATCTTTGAGGCCACATCAGTAACATTCAGTTATCATTTTTCTTTGATTGTAATTATAAATCCATACTCTTGGAGAAAGAAATAGGTGTTTGAATAGAATCTACTTAACAGAGGTGCCAGGGAGATGGTAGAGAAAAGTAAAAAAGTAACTAGGAACAACCTGCTGGACTTGTAAAAGGTAGACTAAGGGGACTAAAATCAATAAAAACGCAATCATCTCAGGAGTATTCTCTAAGCATATTCTCCTCTATTCAATTTGTAGTAAAAATAAAAAATAGATTTGGGGGGCAACAGAACAGAGCTCTGTAAAGCAGTGTGCTAGTCAAGGTTTATATATTAAATAAAGCAAAGACAACAAAGGGGGAAAACGACACAATTAGCGTTTAACAGCAAGTTCAGTGACTGACTGTGGGAGCAACAACGAAGCTGGAGTTGTCTTTTTGGGAAATGCCCAGAGGGTTTTGATTCTTATATCAAAGCTGCAGAAAGAAAAGTATCAACAGAGGAGAACCATGAAAACTAAAGACGGATTGCAGAGTACATATTCTACCCCTGTGCTTTGAGTTATAGGGTCTCCAAAACATGACTAAAGCTTCTATTTCAAATGTTCGCTTGAGATCAGACAATTGGCTTGACAGCAGAATATCAACCAGGGCAAAATACCTCCTCACATCATTTAGGTCTATAAGGCATATTTTACCTTCCAAGCTTATCACCATATTGTAAATTTCCACCCTGCTAAACACACCTGTGATTCCTGGCTGCTCTGCTTCCCAGACCGCTCACTGGGGAGAGCACTGACTGCATCCCAGGAAAACACACACAAATACACACAAACCTACACAATTCAACACTATCAACATTATCCAGAACAGCAGATGTGCCACTCAAAAACAATTACTCCCCCTTGGTGTTCCCTTTCTGAAGCCCAACAGTTAACCTTGAGCGTCATCTGATCAATAGCTTGTTTTATTGGTCCCAGCCCGTTCCTTCAAATACTTGTCAAACATAAAATGCATTGACAAACACGGCCTAGAACCCTGCAGGCAGGCCTGTAGGTAGATAAATACCATGCAATGTCTGCTCATTGCCCATCTGGAAGGTGAGGTGAGTGTAACCGAATAATAGCAGGATGGTTCCCACTAAAACCAGTCATTAGGATGCTAAATTAGTGGTGAGGTTTAATGGACCTGCACAAGCTGAAGGTAGAGCCTTAGAAATGGCTACCTGCCACAGCTAACTGCTGGATTCATCAACTTTATCGGATTTTATCGCCACTTTGGATTGGGATCTAGGTTATTTCACTGCAGTTTGAAGTGAGATATGGAACGGAGAGACAAGTCTCAAAAGACAAGACGGTAATAAAAATTGTGAGTTTGAAAACAGGCGTTGCAGCAGGTTGCCATGGCGTCCAGCAATTTTGATGCTGATGCTACAGTAACATTAGTGGTGGAATTGTGATTATTGGTCTTAATAAGGTGGAACCTGCCTGTGCTCTCAGCTGCCGCTCAGCCTAAACCCCAAAGGCTATTATGGCTGTTCCAGATGCTATAATCATGGTTCGGTCTGGACACATGGGCTAGTGTGCAATTATCAATTTATCTGTGGCTGAAACACTTTTATTCTGACTGCCACTGTGGAGAGGCTGACTGGATGGGAGGTCACCAGGTTGTAAATAGTAGCGACAATAAGCTGTGTGTTTTTAGCTTTTAAGAGCATGGGTGACCTATGTATTACAGGGTTTGTCAACTAAAGCAAACTAATTAGCCAAAAGGTGCAAAACTGGGCATGTAGTTTTAACAGAAAATGTAGCTAGGCAGAGATTTATTAGCAAAGTGCACGGTTTTACATTTTAAAAGACAGAATTTATATATGCTTTAAGAATGATAGACTGTTTTACAGGATAACATGGTCGCTAGAACAGATACTTTGTATCTTTGTTTTCTGACAGTACACAGGGAAGAGGAACAAAATAAGGATGTGGGGGGAAAATGGAGACTGGTAAAAAAAAGGCAAAGCATGGACAGACTAAAGACTCACGGAAAGCTGTGTAGAACTCATGCAGGCTGAGGTGTCCATCGTTGTTGTAGTCATCGTAACGTAGCAGGTCCTGCATGGTGCACTCCAGCAGGCTGTCCTCCAGGTGCTCCTTCATAGAGATCTAACACACACAAACACACATGCTGTGTTCAATCATGTAGCAGAACAAAAACAGAAAAAGTATCTGGATTGAGAACTTGTGGTAAAGCCAGATGATAAAGACTATCAGTCACTTAGCCTTCACTTTCTCTTCACTTCTCTTTCTTGCCTTTAATCTTTTTAATTCTAAGCTTTCTTCTGTAAGATATCACCACATTATGCACATGCTGAATAAATGTAAAACTGACATTTTTTAATGGGAGATACCACACACATTTCACTATTCTTCTAATAGGGTAGCATGAGCATTTTTTTTTATAAATATGAACAGCTGCGCACAGTCTGTCTCTTAAAGTACTAAAGTGAAGAATCATAGAATCAGTTCATGTAATTAAAACTGTATTTGCCTACATTCTGTATTTTACATATTTATGTTTTTGTATATTATCTAAATTTGACTTTTGCGGCTGTGTTTTATAAAAAGATGCAACATAATAGTCATTAAACCTACAGTACAGCCTTCTCATAAAAGCTTTCAAATTTGTGCCATAGGAAGTGATCATTTGGGTTTCCAGCGGAAACAATAGTGATTTGAAATAAATTGCCAACCTGAATATACTTGCCCTTGTAAGTAGTGTTTAGAATAAGCTTTTTATTCCATCGATTAGAATAAGAAAAACCGAAAGCACAGAAACTGACTCATTCTGCGAGTAATTTCATTCTGTGGGGTTAAATATGTAGTCTGTCATGTAAGTGATGTTTCTGATTGCTTTCCATTTTAGGAATATATCTACTTCTTACGCTCGTGCATACTGCACCTGAGTTCACTCACTGATTTTCCCCTGGGAAGACGCAACACTCTCCTCCATTGTTTGTCATTTAGGAGCCCTCTTTTCCACTTTAAGTAAGTAAGTAAAGTTTATTTGTAGAGCGCTTTTCACAGACAGCGATGTGTCTTTCTCAGGGGAACCGTCTTTGAATAGGTAATGTTGAACCGTTTTAGGGAGATAAACAGAAGGCTCAGCTTGTGCTCAATAACTCCAGTTGCACTGTATTCTGTTAAAGCGGTTGCTTCTGTACAAAAGCGTAGCAGTAACTAAACACTCAACGCAGATCTATCTTTGTGAAAAGATTGCTTGTGCCGGAAATCTGAATTCTGTGTTTAAGTCCTTATGGAACATGTAAACAGGACGCCACGCCTAATCATTTTATTTAGTGCCCACACATTTGTGATACTTGTCAATCGAACTTGTTTGATTTTCAGTTTTTCAACCACATTTAGCCTGGTTTTAAAGGCCCATGCACTCACGCCTTTTCAGTTTCTTTGACTAATTATCTCCAGCAGGCGTAAGCATGGAAGGGAGCATGCGGTTAGTTGTGTGTGTGTGTGTGTGTGTGTGTGTGTGTAATCTCGCATATTACTGGACCCATCAATCTAATTTATTTTGTGCACATTTATGACTGTATGCGCAAGGACCTCTCGTGGTTGCGCTGATTCACAATTAAAAAAAAACAAAAAACAAATTTTATTGACTCATCTGTTTTATACCGCCATTGACTGCTGACTCCTCACTCCTTTTAACCGGCCAGTAGAGGCCACAAGTGATCAGCAACAGTTTCAGTGATGGACTGATGAAGCCTCATCCTGCCCTTTAAGACTGGGGCCAAAGCACCACCACACCTCGCTGATATTAACACTTTTATCCTCATATGTGTGCATTAAAGGTCCAAGAAGACTGCGTGTTATTATTAAAGCTGTATACTTTTGTTCAGAAATGATGCATTTAATGTACATATAATAATAATAATTGAAGTGGCCAAAAAGCCTAGATATAAAATATTTTTGCTGAAACAAAACATTAATGTACCTTTCTCGTGTAGTTTAGTCTAAGTGCCACTGTGGGCTCATGTTCATAAACTTCATGGTTGATATTTATGTGACATTTCATAGTCGCAATGTGATGTGACTGGAGAGTGATATTCATTAAATTAGCCTATTACTTTCATTACATTATTACTTGGTATCAGATGGAAATGTTCTTTTTAATGTACATCGCCATGTTTCTCTATTATTCTCCTCTCCTATTGTCCCACTGATGTGCCGATGACATAGTTTAACTGTAAAACTTTACAAACTGTATGAAGCACTGGTGACGTTTGAAACTTTGGACGTTATCAAAAACATGGTATTCTTGATTTTACACGAGCTCCGGAACAATTTTTTGAAACAGTGCGCTCCACGGGAGTGAAACAAGCTTCGGTATCATCCGCCCTAGACTATGCTAGGGACAACGTATGTGGCGGTCGTATTAGTGTTGGCAGATTCTATTGTTGGCATTTTCACTTTAAAATTGAAGTTGTCTCTGCACAATATAGGTCACTAGAGACTAAATGGCGTAAAATGACATGAAAAGCAAAAAAAGGCGTTGAGATAACATGATTTCAGACATTGGCGTGTTATTCATACGCCACTTGGTGATAGATTTGCACTATACTGAGTGCACTATTCTAGTTAGACCTCTAATTAAAACTTTTTAGTTTAAGAAGACACATGTACTGTCCAGTCAGTTGAGGCTTGATTGATTTAGTTTTAGGTTTATTCATTCATTAAATGAGTCAGTGACTGTTTGCCTTTAAACTATTTTCTCAATCCCTCACACTGTTTGTCTCCTCCCTGAACACAGCTAAAATTTCAGGAAGAAAGTAATTCTGAGTCAGCAGTTGAGTCAATGAAGAGCCTTGCAGGCAGACAGCAGGTCGATATTTTACTCGCCAAATGTGAGCAAGGCCGGTGTATCAAGATGCACAGTTAGACTGAACTAGACCTGTGGTAACTCATTAATAATCTGAGCTACAATGAGACATGTGATTCTACCTTTTATATCTAGTGATGCCACAGTGCAAAGCTGTTTTTCTTTGCTTACTGCTAAGTTTTTTAACAGAGTGTTTTTAGGTCAAAATGCTAACAAAACTATTACGTTTAAGTTCCATGTTTAATTCCCTCAGCTATGATTTCCATGCCTAAAAATATAGCTTCCGTGCTTGTTCATCTCCTCCAATTGATTTTATATGGAGCTGCACATGTGACATGGCAGATTAAGGGATGTGACAAACTTTTTTCTCATGTTGCTGCCTACAGCAAACTGCAGCCATGTGTTCACTGACACAAACTAATCTGTCCTTGGGCATTGGAATAACATATTTCAAACCCAGAGCGCAGGACTCTAAGACCATCTGTGACAATAGACAAATCCCAAACTGGAGACAGTCTGGATGGATGACTGGAATTCATCTTTGAATTCTTTTGATCCTAAAAAGCATTATTTCTGTGAAACTGAATTTATGAATTCCTACAGGAACACATGTCGTATCTAAAGATTTGCTGGCAATATGTGAGCATTAGTAATTTCCAGCTGTGATTGATCAAAACCTTTTGTTGGATCTTTTAGTGTAGCCCTGCCAAAAAGGGATTTTATTATTTATTTCGGACACTAGAACTAGGCCAAAAATCACCCACTTTTTAATTTGAAAAGGGGGACAAAGTGTGTTGTCATTTACAACCCCAGTGAGATGGCAAAGGATTAATTACTGTGGCATTTTTGAGACTATATTTGGTTGTAGAGGCCGAGCGATTTATTGGTCAGCCGATATTATCAGCTGATAGTGGCCTATTGCAGATATATCTTCTCGGTGTATTTGCTAGCCAAAATGTACCAATACAAAACTGTTCTATTTTCAATACATTAGGCAGATAGAGAGGGTCATGTTACTTTATTTGGGTCACAACAAAGTGTATCCACCAGAGTACGCTGTCACTGTAATAGCAAGGCATGAGAGAGAAGCAGTTCTCAGGAACACCCTAGCAGATTGAAAGGTTGGCATCAGAGCAGCTCTTCGTCATGCTGCAGCTCCGCAGACGACGGTGAAACAGTTTGAGTCTCTTGAGTGTTGACTTCACGCTACGTTGTTAGCGAGTTGGTGAGATGTAACGTTAAAAAGTAAATAAATAATGTCAGGAGCATGTTTTTTCACCGGATATGTTGTACATTTAGTACTGTACTTTAGTACAATGTAGAGGTACTTGTACTTGAGTATTTCCATGGCATTTTCTGCCACTTAAGCAATTGACTGATACTGAACAGTGCTGATGTTTATTTAGCTATTTATTCTTTATTTTCTCTGCATTCATTTCAAGAATTGGTTGATGTACATTAAAAAAAAAAGAAAATAATTTTACTTTTTTTTTTTTTTAAAGAAAGCAGCTATCTGAGTGCTTCTATTTTCATTCCAGCTAAAGAAATTCAATATAATCGGCCGCCATATTGGTGATTAGTGAATGTTTCTCAGCTAAAATCGGTCTCAAATCCTGTATCGGCCGGGCTCCATTAAGTTGCACTTATTCATTTTCAACTTCTAATAAGCTTGTTTTTCTTTGGCATCATACAGCCACTCTCTTTCAATTTCCACAAAATAAGAAAGAGCTACAGCACATTTAAAATGTTAGACATTACAATTTACTCTTCCTGTTGCAGACTGCAGTCAGCAGTGACTACCACGGTTCGCTGCATTCTGGCAGAAGTCACTGAGATCATAGCTTTGTTTGGGAGGAGTCTAATTAACACCCATCTCTGATGCCCATTTCCTGATACCAGATGCTGTCCACAATAATTTCATTTCCTCACCCTGCAAAATGTCAATGCCAATCCTTTCTACAGTTCCCCCACTGTTTCCTATGAGACCTAGGCAGGAAGATAGCCTCAGTGAACACTTTTCATTGTTAAAGAAGATGATTAAATGTTGCAGCCATATGTGACTCACTTGGTAATAACTCTGATGGGGAGAAACACAAGAAGAAAAAATATGATTGATTGTCGGCTAATGTGAGGTGGATTAGGCTCACATTAGACTCACATTTTAAGTGTAAAGGATCTCATTAAAAACAAGAAAGATGTCTCTTTATTCCAAGAAACCTAGCAATTTTGGGGGTATTTCATCATGGCAGCAATACACTGCCGTATTTTCCCTAAATTAGTTAAAATAACATTCTTACCCCTAAACGGCAAATGTCTTGCATGATGTATGCAATCTGTGTTTTTGTAGATGCCACTCAGGGTTTCTTCAGACTCATATACTCAAACTGAGGCAATACATGCTAAAACTGTCCCAAACATGGATGGTATACAGCGTACAAATCCCACAATCCGACACCCCTTGCGCAACCTTTACTGGGAGGTATATGTTCCAGGCATATCTCTCCCTTGTTCAAAAGTCTTCTTTCTCAGTCAGTCTTAACCATTCATCTGCCCGTCCATACATCTTATTAATCAGGACATATCAGCTTGATACCCACCTTTTCTAGCTCATCACTGACCAGCCGGCCATCTTGGTCCACATCCAGGTATTTGAACATGGTGTCCACCAGTGCTCTCTTCTCCTCCATGTCCCTCTGCTGACTCTGCTCTCCAGTCTTTAGCACTTTGGGTTGCATATCCAGCAGCATGCTCTTCAGCCTGTTGTACTCTGACATGGTGCATGCATTGCCTACAACAGCAAACACACAGATATGGAAGAAAAGACTTTTGATTAACCTCAATTACACAAGCCAAAGCCTTTGGATTGTAGCTATAAATTGGATTTAATGTGTCTGTGTATTTTACAGAGGGAGGAGAGGAAAAGAGGGCAAGAGGGATAGATAATGTGTGTATTTGTGTCTGCATGTATGTGTCCTTGAGTGTTTACTAATTTAAAAAATGTTAGTTTTTGTTTGCATAATTTGTCTGACAGCTTTTCGGTGCAGGGGGTCCGATTAATTACAAGTAATCCTTGAATCCACATGAAAACAAAAGGTAAACATCCTCATTTAGACGCCCTCAAGCTTCTTGTCCTCCTTTGCTATGGGATTAGAGCTCATGTTTCAAACCAGACTGGGCATCTAGCTCCTGATACTCTGGAAGGCTCTGCCTGATGAGGATGTGCAGAGGAAATGAGAGACCACAAATTAATCACGGGCAGCACTCTGCGTTTTTTCTTCACACTTTAAATCAATAATTATGCTAAACACGTCTGTCCCACGCTGTGAGGGACTTAATACAAATGGAGAGCAGGCAAATAAGCAGCAGACACAGAGAGGGAAACTACAAGGTTTTCCTTTTCTTTTCTCTTACATGCCTCCTTTGCTTTAGTATCACCTGAGCCTGATGACTGCATGAGAGATCCTGACAGGAGGGTGGGAGGGAGCGAGGCCTGTGCACAAGTCAGAAGCATGGTGATGGGAGAACAAAATCTGAAGAAAAAAAACAAACTGTCACATATGAATAAATCATTAGGTGACATCCCTGCCTGATCACTGCAGAGCAGGAGCCCCCCTCTGAGAGTACATGGGAATGGATCTCATTGCCTAATCTCGTCAGACAACTCAGAAAACTATCTAAGCTAACAAATGCAAAATGAGGGGACATGATGGACCTAAAAGAAAGACTCTGAAAGTTTAGTCCCATCATATCCGTTTGGTTCCAAAGTTGCAGTAGTGGGGAGTGCTGCCAAAGCAAATCTACAGTTGTTAGCACAACTGTCACTGCGGCGAAGTCAACAAGAGTTCAGCTAGGCTAAAGCAGAAAGACAATGTCTCCTGCTGTGGTACTTTGTTAAAGTGCATATTAAAGATGCACATATTTTCATGCGTATGCATCTGTACACAAACACACACACAAACAAATAAGGTGTTTCCTGGTGTGCCAAATGCCTCCTCATCTCAAAGAATAACTCAGGGTGACCCATGATTAAGTCCTCAAAAACCTCTAAGACGACATACTCTTCATTGCCCCTTACCATAGGTGTGATCGTTCCCTAACATAGACCAAGTGGTTTTAGTTGTGTAACGATCACTAGAAGGTAATGACATATGACCTACTTTGTAGTTAAGGTATGAGGACTTGCTTAGATCTCTGCCATCAAACTCATTTCAAGCTACGTTAGAAATATCTTCAAGGACGAGGCTGGCATTGTTCTACATATCTTATTATGTTAAATACCTTGAATAGACCAAAATCAAGAATTTAGTAGTATGTATGTATGTATAGCTAAATTGTGAGCACTGTAGTTTTTAGGGAAACGTCACTTAGACAGGTAAATAATGAGGACTAGCTGGGGACAATGAGCTGTGGATCAATACAAATTTGTTGCACAACTTTACAAGAGTTGTTCATTGCTTCATAAAAGGTCAAAAGATAAAGCTGTTGGAACAACAATTTTTGGGCCATCCCTGCTTTGATGAATTGCATACAGGAGTGAGTGACAGCATATATGAAATTATGAGACTGGAGCTCCTTGAGCTTAAGTTAGGAGGGCCTCTAATTTGTAGTGCTCAGATTTGGTAATCAAGTCCATCTATCAAAGTGCTGGAACGCGTTGCTTGGCCGGTCGAGGTCAACACATTAAACAATAAAACATCAAGTTATGAAAGGAAGTCATCAATCCAGTAAATCTCAGTTACCGCCTGTTCATTTCTGGGAAGACTGCTTGATGTTTCACATGTGCTCACAGTTACACACAAATACACATGCAAAGACAAAGCCAAAGAAACACACACGTCTCAACACCGGCGGCCCTTGTACTCATTTTAACACAAAGACTTACACACTCACACAACAAAGACAATGTGAGCTCTCCTCTACAAGCAGGCAGTTAAGTCAAGGTCTTGGCTAAATCCCTGTTCAATGTTATTCCTGTGATGGGGAATGAGGCGTGAGATGGATCAGACATGAGGGATCATCACCTAGCTGTCATCCCCTGTCCCTGCTCTGGAAGGACAGAAACAAATGAACACCCTAACACTGATTTACATCTTGTCATATATGGCGAGAACAATCCTCTCTTTTCTAAGACTTACTCCGCCACAAGTATATACACAGAGGGAAAAATATGAAAAGATATTTGAAAGGAAATTCTACTGTTTAACACGTAAAATAATGGATAGTTTAAAGGCACTTTCAAGGCTTTTGTAAGAGGAGACATCTTCCGCCAATGTTGCTGCACTGACAGAGGTTGACTGAGGTCATGAATTACTTTAATTCCCTAATGACCTCCTTACCTCTCCAGGCACACCTTTTCTTTGGCCATGGTGAGGAAGTGAATCTCACACCTGGATGTTACAGTGAACCAGGCTCTCTTTCTTTGCTGGAGTGAATGTCCTTTGATTCAGCCTCACTCATTCTGCTGAGCGCAGCAGCTGCAGCAGTGGCAGAGAAATATCTGTCTGTATTACAGTGCATCCACCCCTGACTCTAACACTGTTTTATTGTTCTAGAGGGACTAGGACTCCCTTTATTGCCCGTTTGAAATGTTGGCTGCTTAAGTGAGTGATCCGAAGCTGCTCGCACCATGGACGCCCAATGTCCCAGAGTCGGAGCTCCTCTCCACCACTCAGAGCATCCTCCAAGCTCACACTCTATAAATGACAGGCAGGGGAAAACAAAGAGAGGAAGAAAGTCCCTGTCATGCTAAAGGGAATGGACTGAATGAAAGGACAAAAATCATTTAAAGGGGTGAATTCTCTCAAAGGTAAAAACCAAACATAAAAACAAAATATGTGGTCGTGACCTGTGCGAATGTGTACCAAAATATGTCAGTGCGACTTTTTTTACTTCGTATAAATTCAACAGAAAATCAGTAACCTTCTTAATGCTGCTACTCTCTCCAGTGGTGAGAACCGACGAACAACAACTAACATGGCCGAGTTTGTGTGGAAGCTGCTCAGAAATCTTATTTTAAAATTCAATTTGCAGGGTGATTTGATAATATAATAGTGTATGTATAGAGCACTTTTCAAGTAAGAAGCACTAATTGCTTTCCATAGTCAGGAACATAAAAACTAGTTAAACCTTTTTTTTTTAATATTAATTACTTTGTGGGATAACCAGTAATTCATTAACATTTCCTCCATATGTTTCTCTTAACTTCCATTACAATAAGCATTTTCATAGATGTGCAATGTATTGCAAAATCTTGTGTGCTGTACAATGTGAGCAGGAAAAAAACAAAACAAAAAAACAATTAAAGCAATCTGCTTCTTTTAGAAAGATCTGAGTAATGTTTTGTTCAAATCTGTAAAAACCAACAATGATGTGCCATTTAAGCAAGAGTCAGGAAAGTTTATGCAGTTTATTTCAATGCATAAAAATTCAAACATGGTGTGAAACTTTTTTCCTCACTGGAAATCATCCAGGTCTAACCTGACAAAAACGCATTCCTTAATAGCAGAGCATGACCCGGTGCTCCAAGGCATCATAACTGATTTGTTGCTGGTCTGCTGTCAAGTGTTGCCCGCCAGAACAATTTGTTCAGAAATCCAAGGGAGAAATTCAAACAGTACAAAGCAGTCATACGTCCCCTGCAATTCAGATGTGTATGAATCACAAAAGCTAAAACTTTCCCCTGTACTTATTGGATGAGTTCTTGGTTGTGGCAAAAAGATGGAGGGAGGGAAGGGAAATCCAAGGCATCAATCCCTCAGATGATGAAACCTCCCTACAATGCCCTCCAGGATGTAAAAGTGCTCTGTGTTAAATTTATGTCTGCCTGACCTCCTCTGGCTGAAATGATGGGATTATTTACTGCCATGCTGTCTGTGTGCTGCTAATATGCGGCTGTGATGGACCTCCCTTCCAGATAATTATGAATATGATGGACACTCTTTGCTCCTGAGGGCAGCAAGGTCTAAGAGAGCTGAGCCAATCTCGGAAGGGTGACACAAGTCACAGGAGAGCCCCATATTGCATAATCGCTGTTGGCAGCTGTTTAAATCGGCTTACTGTGAGCTTCATAGTCTATCCAGCATTTCTTCTGTGGCTGCTGTGACTGAAAACACTTTCTCCATTTCAATATTCATCACACTTTATTTTCAGTATGTTCAACTTATAAGGAAATGTACAGCTTTTTACAGTTTGTGTAACCAGTGAGCATAGTCACTGGGCACTTGAAAATACTTCTGTCGAGCATAACATGGCTAACGGTAAGTTATTTATAAAACTGCATCACCTTCCGATGTTTGCAGGGAGTGGGTGAATTCAGTCAATGCTGAAACAATTTGTCGGCCGACGGAAAATGTACAACAGTTATGATGATCGATTAACTGTCCATGTGATTTATCAAGCAAAAACTCCCCAAATCTGCCAGTTCAAGCTTGTCAACTGCGAGGATTTGCTCATTTACTCCTTTTTTAAAATCACTCTAAATTAAATATATCTTTGGATGTTAGATTATTGGTTGTGTAAAACAAACAAAGGTAAAATGAGTATTTGACATGACATTGCATTTCCTGTTGCTGCTTCACAACAAAAGCAGCAGCAGCAGGAAATGTTCAGTTTTCATTGGCAGTAAGTTCACACATCTCTGACTGTAGAAAACAGAAAGGCTTCTATAAGTGAGATGAAATTACACATTGTACTGCTGAAGTATGTAGAGCCATTATTTCCTATGAATCCATTGTGCAGGTAATCTGAATCTAGTAATCCAGTAACAATGAAACTTAGTATACAGAGAGTTAATTACTGAACATAAATACATTCAATGGCTATTGCAGAAAAAGAAGGAGCAAAAAGTGTGATTTGAAATAATAAAATCCTTAAGAACTATAACTTTAAATCAATCCTTAGTTGCATTCCAGATGAATCTCAGCAGCAGGTGAGACTTGCTTCGGGACGTGTAATAAAAAGCCCATATTTCCATAAATATGAAACCATGGCACAAAACCAGCCATTACTCTGAAACAGCTTGCACAGCATCCATCTACAAAGAACAGCAGGGGGAGGCTGAGGAGGTGGAGGGAATTTGCAGCAACCTGGGTCAACAGCAGCAGCAGCATGAATGATCAGCACAGAAAGAGCATGAGCTGTCAAGTTATAAAGACCTCACTGACTGTTTGAATGTGATTGGAGGAGTCAGCAGATAGGATCAGCTGTGAGCTGTCTCAGCTGACTATGAATGAAATATTGTGGTCAGAGTGATGGATTAAACAACATTCTTGCTTTCTAAAGGATACCCCATATGGGACTGTTCTTGGGGGACGTGTTATTGATAGTGTGAGCAATAATCCCATATAAAAAGCAGTAAAAAGTGATGATTCATAGTTTAAAGTGACTCCCACATTTCTCAGCTAATACATAACTCCCACTGATTTAAAAAGACGCCTCTGGATTTCCTGAGTACAGGCAAGCTGTCTGCCAGTTTGCCTCACCATACATTCAGCAGAGTGGATCAGTGTGAGCTCGGGAAGTCTTATCAGAGTCTATGCAGCTTGGCACTGACTAAATGAGAAACCCATTGCAACACCAAAGTTTATTGGCAAAGCAGTGAAGGAGAAATAGTACAGTAGCATTCACTCCCCGCCTGCCTGTCTGTCTGCGAGCATATCGTCTAGAACTGGCTTCTCAAACTGCACATCAGCACTATACACATCAGCCCCATATCTCTTCCTCACTCTCTCTCTGCATCCGACTCTCTTTCACTCTTACTTACTCGCTCCCACAGAGAATCCCATCAGTCTGAGGTAGAGTATAACTTGCAGGGACACGCAGAGTTTAGTAGCTACACGGGCTCCAGCGACTGCCCCGTTGCCTTCGTGGGATGAAGTTACCCTCTGAACTGAATTACCAGTTTTATGGTTATTGTTGACAGTGCTGCTGTTCTTTTGATAAATAGTGTTGTGAAAAAGCTTGCAGAGCCCACCTTTCACAAGTAGACATTGTCTACATTGTCAATACTGTTCACACCTTTTGTGTAAATCATTTGTGTACGTAAGTGAACTGCATGGAGGCTGTATTGGGTTTGGTTATGTGTTAAGTGAGCTGTAACTGTTAACTGTAACAGGGATTATTTCAATACAAGTATGCATGCCCACACAAATTATTTATTACTGATTTCAACCCGTTGTATTAGATATCTTGGAGCTCAGAGGAGCTTTAGAGGACAGTGACCTCTAAAGACAGATGACAGAGGCAGAAAGAGCTGAGAGAGCTGGTTTAAAAGCAGCAGGCAGCCAACAGCTGAATCATTAGGATTGAAACATCAGCAATACACTTTATCTTCAATAACTATTTTAGTCTCCTCGCATCGGGTGGTTCTTTGCCTTTATTAATATTGGAGAACGCACACCTCGTTGGGTGTGCCAACAGTGGGGGCAGTCGTGTGTGGGAGGATTTTTTTCCCTTCTTTTTTTAAACCAGCCACAGCATGTCAAAAAAGCCTTATAAAACATCTGGCTGAGGTGTTTTAAGTCAAAAGTGTATATCTACAGCAGAGAAATTTATAAAATGATGTTACACAGGAGTCGGTTGTATTGAACAGATGTTTGTAATACCACATCGTGCAAAAGACTTTGGTCGTGTGTGTGCGGGAACACAGGACATGAAATATGAGAAGTCAGACTGTCATAAAGGCCAAACTGATTTGGAAGACAAAACAAATATTTACTCATACTGTCCGTGGTGTGCAAATGCGCCATTTACACACTGACTTCCTGATCAACTCTGATCGCACTTAACAGTATTTGTGTGCGCACTTGACGTCAATACAAACATTACCATAACCAAAAGAAATCATGGTCAACGCTTACAAAAATAAGAATTTGCGTTGTTGGTGTCAGCCAAACTGATAATTTATATATTCATTCAATGAAACCAATATAAAAACACTCCAAACATGCTTGGTGCAAATGTACCTTGTATGTATCCCAATATCACAAATTAGCTTCAAGTGACTTTACAATTTGTACAGCGTACGACACCCTCTATCCTAAGACCCTCCTTAGAAAAACAAAACAGATTTCCTATCATTTCAACTACGTTTTTTTTTTTTTTTTAACAGTACTGGAGAATGAAAAACATATTCAGTCCCATCCAACAGCCTACGTTTTCCACACTATTTCCAGCAGACATGTACTATACCATAACTGCAGTCAACGCAGTTTATTATTTTCTGCTCTACATTTTTCATGCTCAATAACACAATATGTGGTTTCTCACAAATTGCTGCACAGTCCAATCGCCTCCTCCGGTTTTGGCTGTAATAACCAAATGGAGTAATGGAGAAGTGGCTTTCATCGTGATGAACTATATCATGACCTGTATGACCCATAAAGCAAATTAAAAAAAAGAACAGAGTTTGTTCAATACAGGGTCAACAACAACAACAACACAAAGCTGAATCAGATCCTCAATGCCACAGACAGAATATAAATACAGTTGCACGTGCACACTCAGCCCTGGTGAAGTGGATTTAGCGAAAGAAAATAATTACCAAGCCCCCACTCCCCCTAATAGATTGAGACTAGGAACAAGCTCAGGCGTTGATTACATTTTTAGCATCCATCCTCCTCTCTCACTTACACCTGCAGCGTAAGTTACAGTAATCTCAGGACCTTTCACAGCCTTTGCTGAGGCCTGCAAGCTGCTGCCTGATGATCCCATGAGTATACAGCTTTTAAATTGCCTGGATGCGGGGAATGGAGGAGACGGCCGCCTCGGGCTGTATATGGCCTAACTGAACCCCACTGATGACAGAGAACCCTGGACTAACATCCAACATTAGCCTGCCCAAACACTGCATTGACCTTGCGGGGAAAGTTTCTGAAGCACACAAAGAATGGACAATTTAAATTAACCCAAAACTGGGAGGTTTCTCCTGTACCATACTACTTTACATATTATGGTTAGGCTTTGGTTTTAAGAGAGGAAGTGTAAATATTGCCTCTCTGTCTATGCCCTCCATGCATTAAACTCTCAAGTCAGTTTCAACTCTGACCTGCTGGGTGTGGTCAGAAGTGTGCTGTATTGGACATGTAACCACACCCAACAGTGATGTTAAGTTACTTCTTAAAATAGATTCATCAGGCCCTTGTTATTTCACCTTGAGGCTTCTGTCAAGTCCATTAAAGTCCTCCGAACATTTCATGTGTTTTTCCAAAAAATCACACACATTTTGAAACACATCTGATTTGATCTGTTAGTGATATTAGTAGAATAACATAATTTGCCAGTGTCTTCCAGAACAGTTATATATACACATACTGTAAAATACATATAACGTTAATAAGAACAAACTTTCACACTCGTGCTTTGTTAAGTTTAGGAAAAGTTAGGTTTGTGTTCACATAACTTGATTGGTTAGGGTATGATCGCTGTCATGGTTAAAAGTAAACAACTTTGACAGCGATCTCCCGTGTCCGAGTCACACGCTCAGAGATGCTAAGAGGTTTTGCAGGACTAAATTTACATCTAGTCATTTAGCAGACGCTTTTATCCAAAGCGACATACATATGACTAACAACAACAACAACAACATCATGCTACTTCATCCTTTATTTCTGAAAGACAAGAGTCCTAACTCAATGTAAACATAGTGTTTTAGGCATCTGACAAATGCTGTGTTTCTTGAGGAAAGTCTTGAGTTTGAGTCTAAACCTTGTCTTTGATTTTTGCGCTAGGTTTTAGACAGTTCTGCTGTTATTATTGAATGTGTTTTGCATGTTTTATATATGTATACTGTTTGTTGAGTTGTAAATGCACATATGGTGTCTCGTTTTTAATGAATGTCCTCCTGTAATACTGTATTGAAAGACATACTGGACCAGTATGTAGTTCAACACATGGCTGGATTAACACTTGAGTGAAAAATTAGCTGTTGGACCCCACTAGGGTTGGGCCAACGAACGATGCCATCTTCCACTGAGCCCTCTACCATTGTAACATCATCAAACATCAAACTCACAACACATTGCCCTGTTCCTTAAAGGCTACACTATTCTTATAACATATGGAGGAAAGACCGAGTGAGTGGGTGAGGATGGGCTGTGAATGAGCTCAAATTAGCAAAAGCAAATGACAGTCAGGGAATCTTTGGGGCACCTCGTGGTCTGGCACCCCGTGGCAGTTGTCCGCTTAGCCACAGGTGTTAATTCAGCCGTGGATAAAATATATACTTGAATGGTATGCTAATCAACAAGGATGAAGGCTAAGGACTCTGGGCATGGGTTTGTTCTTTATAGTCAGCTCCAATTCTAACATCATCCTTACTACCCCATCATCAAGTACTTGCAATTTAACCCAAATCATGGCTTGGTTGCTCTGCCATGAGCAGATGACATAGCAAGCAGGTCAAATTTTCAACGCTACTATCTCGATGTCATTACAAAATGTAGTCATTAAAATCAAAGATCTTAAAACATTTTCTAGACAATTCATAAAATGACAAATTTGTACAGCAGTTAAGAGATAACCACGCATCATATAAAGTATAGTAATTGCAGATGATACTGCAGGAATCCGCTCCCTTTCACACAAATCTGAGTATAACTGAGGACAAAAAAGGACAGCAAGTATAAAGTAGACAAATGACAATCACCATGGGTAAAACAATGATGTATGGTGTCCTCGCAATAGTTGGCAGGCGTGAGTAATTTTTTTTCCCCACCACATATGTACGCGCAGAGCAATGCTGCAGAATACTGACACTTGAAAACCAAAAAAGGAACAAGAGGAAGATAGGGATGTACGCTTAGAACACGGCTTTTGTACTTTCTTCTCCTTCAAAGAGAAAAAGGTTAATCCCTTTTATCTGAGAGTTTTATCTTTCATCTAAATTCTGTCTGAACGTATGCCTCCAGAAGAGTCTTCATCTATCATTCTTCATTTTTTCCTCTATACATGTAGGTCACAACTTTGCTTCAGTGGCAAAGGCGTTAGTATTTTGCGTGGGAGTCTCTTGACAGGAGATTATTCCCCCCCCCCCACATAAATGTAGCACCTTCAACACATCAACTAATACTTCAAGTTTACTGGACTTAAATTCTTTTAGAGGTGTTTTTGTCAAAGCGAGAAAAACTTAACCCTTGATGCTGATTTGAATTAAAATGGGATTTTGTTTTGTTCCAACTATGATGCAGTTTAGTTAAACACGACTTCTGCATAACTGAACAATACTACACTTGTTGTATACGTTTTGATCCAATAACAAATATTTCTTATCAACCATTTCTTCCCATGCTGCAATATTATGGGAGTTTTTCCTCAGAGAGCTACATTGCAAAATGAAAAAGTATGAAACAAATAATATCAATATCAGCACTACAGTATGTACACTGTAGTGCTGTGTAAAATGGAAATTGAATAATGCTATCGGTAAATTTGCTACATACAGGAAGTGTGGACTTCTCTCTAATTTTAACCAAATTTTCATTGTATTAGCAAACATTCCATGTATAAAACCAACTGCATAAAAAGGGCATTATTTGAGTCTCTACAGTCATGCAATAGCAATGGTGTGTTCATTATCATCAGATAAAGCAAACATAGGGAGCTAATTTCAACTTTGATGACAACCCTCAATTATAATGAGTATGTTTCCCCCTGAGCTAATGAGAGTGCATGCAATCAGTTGATAATGTGGTCATTTATTTCCCTCCCAATAATTACAGTAGAGTCATTTGCTTGTTGGTACACAAAAGGTTAAGATATTTTGTTCCCCCTTTTCATTTTCTAAATGTATTACTAGGTCATTGGGGACAGATGATCGCACGTCCAATTGAGAAGCAAATGGTGTTGGTTAGACATTGTTCAGTTTTGTTGCTAAATGAAGGCACTTATGAATATGTCGGTGTGTTGTTTTTTATTGTTTGATATGTTATCATATTGTACTTTGTCAAATGTTCATTTTTAGAGAAAACTGTTGTTCTTTGGCTCAGTTCACCCTGATTTTGTGAAATATTGTTATGATTATGTTTAGCAACTCAAAGCACTTGGTCAAAGATTGTGGTCTTGCCTAAATACTGAAAGACACGATGTACGAGACAGAATGCACTAACTTTTTGAATACTTAAAATATTTTAAGAAAGTCACACTTCTTGGATGGTAAAAATGTTGCAACATTTGCATTCCCCTTAAGACGGATATGGCAAACTAAATTAGTAGCATATAAACATATTTGTAGGAGTATTTTACAATGGCATTTGGAACGTTAAAAACTTTGTGTTGTTATAGTAACCACAATCGTTCACTTGTGTTGAGATGGGTATTTTTGGATTTTCAAAATCACAAATCAAATTCCTTTCTGCCCAATGACTTATTGTTCTGACCATATTGTGTTCCAAATGAATAAATCAATCTATGAGTCAGAGGACATTTGACTGCACTGCATACCAAATTGTTTGCCCCAAGGTGCACTGCCAGCAGTGGACTGATATTGACTCATTAGAGGTTTACAACTGGAGCCCTTCTCTCTGCCAGCAGGTAGAAATAGTAGCAGAGCAGGCCATTAACCAGAAAACAGAACTAATGAAGGGGGAAATTAACAGAACACAAAAAAATAACATGTATTTCTGAATTCCCTGCCTGGCTTCTGTTGATACAGCTTTCCTGTTTGCACGTTGCCTCCTCAGTTCACTATTTGAAGCTATCTGGGTCCCACACATCTGCCACCGTTGGGGGGAAGCCGTCAAACCAAAAGAAAAGAGAATGCAAGAAACGTGTTTTGTCAAAGTTGTAGTTTACCATTAATAATGAGGTGACCTGGATGGACTATGAGTTATTCAGACCTATCTGCCTCCAGACTATTTATAGAAATGACCACAGTGCAATCGTAGAACAGGTAAATTTATCATTTTGCCTGGGCGGTTAAAAAACATGTACCCCATTTCAACTCTGCATCCCTTCAGAGAATTGCTTCCAAAAAAGAATCGGTGACTTTTACTCTGTTGTGTAAACCCACCCCACAATTTAATAACCCTTTCCTAACTGCACTCTACATGAATTCATACAACATAACAATTTCATAACAGTGGGACCCAGTCCTTCAGTCGGCAGCTTGTCAACCGGGATGACATGTTTAAAAGCCTTGATCTACAGCTATTCAAAAACCCGTTGGCTTTCTGGCCCCTCAGGATCCTGGGCCAAGCTTCCATATCCCTCCCCTCATGCCAAAGACTGTCACTCACCCCACACAAATCCAAGACGAGCTGTCTCTGAGCTCCACTGTGTATATTTCATAGCATGCCATGCAATTCTCAAATAATTTTCAACTCCAGTCCAGTGATGCAGTGTTTTTCTTCCTTTACAAGACCACAGAATATATAATAAGATATTTGTGACAGACAGAAGGAGAGAGTGGGTTTTAAGCTTTGTTGATAATGTAGGTCTTCATGTTCACTGCCACTGCGAGTTATTGCTCATATCAGATTGAAATAAAAAAAAAAGTAATCTATATGCAGGCTTTGCTTTTCACACCGGCTAGGAAAAGACTGATCTGTTTGAGGAACAATGACAGTTTCGAAGCCACCTAGGAAGTTATTGGTGCAGTGGTTAGTGCGTGACATGCTCTTAATGCTACTATACAACAGAATAGTCAACCTTCACTGTGTGAATGACTGAATTAACAGATATATGTCAGGGTTTGACAGTAACGGATGCAATTGGAAACCATTTTGAGAAAATGGCAACAGGATCAGCGATTCTCCCCCTATGTTTTTTCTTCGCACACGTCCGGCAAGCATCAAACAACAACACTTCAAAGAGACACAGCGTGGCTTACCAGTAGCCTGCAGCTGCCCGTCACTAGCCTGCCAATGCCTGGCAGCACATCAAAAAAGTCAGCCATTTGTCAGGCCACCCGTCTTCTCTTCACGCACCACAACCGCCTTCTCTGGACCGGAGTACAGAAGGTAACAACAAACTTTCTGCGCCAAATGACAAAGCTGCAATTCTGAAGCAAGGTTTCACTCTGTCTAAATTCTCTGACCTCCAATTCTTCAGAGTAATTGTGAAAACCAACGAAGTCTCGACTGAGCAGAGAACTTTTGTAATGACACCGCTAACCATAAGGACAATAGTCTAACAATTGCTACAGTCGGAACCGGAAGCAGACAATTCTGCACGTGCTTTGGTGCGTTTACTCATGTGCGTGCACAGGCATCTGTTTAAGAGACAATGGCGAGGAAAAAGTTCGACTAACATATCAACATCACAAAAGAATGCTGGTCTTTTGTATACCAGGAATTGAGCATGGACACTAGCTGATAACACTAAAGATTCAAATTCTGCAAAGTATCAGATAAAACACAAACGAGGGTTCAGTTACTGTAATAAAGGTTTTAAATATTCTTTTATGTCACATTTTCATTTTAAAGCTGACATGTAACTGCATGATATCTTAATTACTCAAAATTGACGGTGACTAAAAGATGGCAACCATATTTTCAGTTTCGGCAACCAAAAGACGATGCCTGGTTGCTAGCCCGGCAACCACTTTAAAAAGTTAGTGTTAAGCCATGTTTCTTGTGTAAATTAGATTTGTGTGTTCAGGTACAATTTGAACAAATAGCTAAAGAGAGAATGAAATGGGACAATTAACTGGCAGAGTATATTAAAATATGGGGAAGCATTGGAGCAGATTTAGGCCAGTCGGTCACATGTACAGTACAGTATGGTGTATCACAGTGTACCCTGGCGTACACCTGCTTGTAGCAGTGACTAATGTGAGAGCATTAGGGAAACACAGTTCATCACTGTACTTTCTTTAATTACCAAAGCCCCTTGAGTTCCGGTGGGTAAGCTCAATTTCTCTAGAATAATGTCAGTTCAACAGCGATGTTAAAGAGACAAATTCAGTCATATTGAACCTTTTGTGATTTAATATTTGTAAATGATTTGTGCACTCTGTCTTAATTGCAGATATGTTAAGAGTACCTTGAACACATGGTATAGTGGAAAGGCACAGGAAAGAAGGAACATGTGTTTTTCTATGACTCACAAACAACTGATACATACAAAGTACATTGTCTTGATGTGTTAAACTACCTGGAAAGGAAAAGTTTGACATTTTGGAAAATATGCTTATTGGCTTTTTTTGCCGAGAATTAGATGAGAAGATCGATACCACTCTCATTTCTGTAGGTTAAATATGAAGCTACCCTCAGTTGGGTTTTAAAGATATCACTTTGAACTCAGGGACAATGGACAATTTACTGTTTTCTGACATAAAATTGACTAAAGAATGAATCAAAACATTTATTGATAGGTAGATTTATGATGAAAATAATCATTGATTGCAGCCTTGTGTTATCTTTTTGATTTCGTTCTTCCTTCACTTCATATTTCCTTCCTATACCCTTTTTTTCTTTCCTTAAGCCTCTTTCTTCCTGATTTCTTTCCTTCCTTTCTCCTCTCTTATCCTTCCCATTTTCAAATGATCTGAAGGCATTAAAATACTACCACTAAAAACTTCTTCACAATGAGTACTTCAACTTTGAATTTACATTCATCTTTACTTTTGCTTGTGGGGCCTTTTCTTGGAACATATAACGTATAGTGTTTTTACATCACGGTACTCATCCTTATGTCAACAATCGGAGTACTTCCTCTACCACTCTGTGCAGGTTTTGAAGTATAGTTATTTTTATTGTGTCTTTTGGGATAATATACCACCAGAAATACGAGTAATTATGCCATAAATTCAACTCTCTCTCAACCTACAGTACGACTACAGGCAGAGAGAAACTATGAAAAGAGGTCTCATTAAAAATGGTTAGTGGCATCTTGGCACTTACAGTAGCTCACACTGCAGCAGCAGGGAGCCGTCTTTGTTTTGAGAGCTGCTTTGGTGTCCGTATACAGAGGCACGATGTGCGTTTAGAGCAAATTCTTGTGTCTCTGGAGATTTTCCATCATCTGGAATAATTAATCGACAGGGAGCAATTAATGAATAATGAAGAAAGTAAATCAGAGCAATTACAATCCCAAACAGTGGATTAACTGCCATCGTCTCTAGGGGTGGAAAACAGAAGTACGTATAATTATCAAAAGCCTCAATAAAGACAAGCATTGCATTATCATTTTAAGGCTCTGCAGTTATGGAAAGTAATGCTATGAAATTTCAAGTTAAATGGATTAGTTTACTGGGTATTCTACTGTATACATCACATTTGATTCATCATAGTGAGGCTTTCTGTCAGCTTGTCTTGGGAATACACTTCAACATGGCCATTATTTCATAAAAAGAGAGAACAGGTAAATCTTTCTACATTTTGTTTCCCTTTTAATTAATGCAAATTTAAGGCCTGTGTCAGCTCTCCTCTCTCAGCAGCATCTGTCTTAATATTGCTTTAATTAAGTACCCAAAACTGCATAAAAGTGCTGCTCCAAATTTGATCTAATTTCCACCATTTCCTACGCAGACAAACATTTATAGATTATCCAACACTCACTGCCGATACTTGGGTGTTCTCAGCAGCTCTAATAAAATTAGCGTCTTAATAAGACAAGCTTTAGCTACAGGTGTCAATGAAAATGAAAAGTCTGCTTATCTTGGTTTAGTATTTATAATACTCTGGCTGAAAATGAATGTTGTTCATTTATTCATGCACTCAAGTGAATTAACTGATGAAATCTGATACTATAAAGACATAATGCTATATTCTAATCTGTATCCAATCTTTGTTTAATCACATTAACGTTGTGTGAGGTTTGGAAAACGCTTTCATTTTCTCCCATCAGATTTAAAGTTCCTTAGCAGATGAGTGTCAGGTATTTTACTATGCTAGATAAATCAAAGAAGTAGAGTTCACAGTTGGACAGACTTAATATTTTAAGATTAGAGTAAAATACTTGTTAGATGTGGCAGATGAGGAAGTGAAAAAAAAAGTTGTTAAGTTCAACAAAGTGAGAAAATCTATATTCCTAAGATCACAAAAAATCTTGCTGACACCAGTTAAAAACTAATTGGCAGTACTCTGCCTCCTGAACCATATTTTACATGCGATGTGAAGTCAAATGTGTAATTTAGTTGCATATCAATTTAGTTTCCTGCAGAGAAGCCTCTCGTCCTACTAAATGAGTGGATTTGCTAACAGTGGTAGCTAAAGAAATGCGCAGTAAAAACACTGTAGAAGATGTACTGTAGTCTAACCTCATTAGAAATTAAAGACACAGATGTCTAATACACACACACACACACACTACCAGGGCTGAGATCAAGAGGAGGTAATATTGTCAGTGCCAAGAAACAGGTGTTTAGGAACAGGGAAGGTTAGAGCAGGATAACACCAATAGGTCACCACATGGTACTAATGCATAAGCTGGACCTCTTAAAATAACTAACATTTTTATGTGACTAAACATGATTCCCCGCCAGTGTCTCTGGAGTATAAGGGAGAAGTACAGCTACAACGTGTTATCAGTGCTAATTTCAACTCAGCCGTCACATGTTTTACGTTTGTCTCTGCGCGCTAGGGCGATTCATTTTACGTAATAGAGTATGCAAATACGTCGATTTGCATATTGTGCATCGGTGAGTTGCAAACAAGTATGGCTGTACCCAGTCAAAGCAGGGATTCCCCTGGAGAACAAGCTGTAGCTTAAAAACCTTGCCCACAATCTCTGCTTGCTTTATCCCTCCCGTGTGATCTACTGACAGTCGCACATGCTCTGCAGAGAAACACAGAGAAGAGAGTCTCCTGTTTACTGTGGGCCTACTTATGTCGTTTTGTAAAAGCTTGTAAGTGTACCTGTTGGTGCCGATGCCGTCATTTGGTTTCGATAGGCTGCGTCACGTGTATGTAACGTTAGCTTGTGTGGACGCAACCGCACTACTTGATCAATAAAAGAGCTACTCAAAAGCTTATTGAGTCAGAAAACAGCGATGCTACCAACACGCTACTGAGCAACTTAGGTAAACTAATAAGGATGCTACTTGTAGCGTCGCTACTGCCCAACACTGCCTGCTGCTTTGAAAACGGAATTGCGGGTAAACAAATCCCAAAGACGGAGACACAGAAAGATGAGGGGCGAGGCAAGCCGGTGTGTGAATGCAGATTAAAGTTGTTTGTGAGTAAACACTAAAATAAGGTGAAGAATTAAGTAGAATTAAAATGGTGAAATAAGAAATAACCAATTAGAAATAGAATACATTAACACCGTAGCCTATTAAATATATTTTCAATAGAAAATATATTTTTGTTGCAGAATAATGCCTTGCTGTGCATACTTTGTTTCTTGTTGCATTTCTTTGTTTTTGATATTTATTTTGGGTTAATATTTATATTAATCGAGGTATAAAAAAATTATCTTTGGAATAATCAAAAATGTGTCGTTAGATAAATCAACTAATCGAAGAAATAATCATTAGGTGCAGCCCTACTGCGCGCGCTCTTAGGGATAATCGTCTGCCATACGAAGGGATGCATTTGACTATGTTTTCTGCAGCCTTTTGTTTGGAATGAATACAAGAGCTGGTTGCTAACAGGGGCAGAAGGAGCCATCATGGCTATGATGGCAAAGATTAAGAGTGGCAAGCTTCATGAACAGAAAAAAGAAAACCGTGTCATAGTAGTGCATGACCAAATATTTGACAAATCAGTAATCAGTGCAACAATGCAACTGTTCTGTCAATTCTGGGTTCATCAGTGCTGCAATGTGCTTATAATTCATTGTAAAATGTGCTGTATAACATTTTAGTAAAATTGAATACCTGTATTTGATGCCATCTGAAGTTAGAAATAATAAAACCAGGTTATTCATGCAAAGCCACAGGATTTTAAAAGGAGCCTTCTGATCTCCTGAATGGAGTCCAATAGCACAAATGAAAACGGTTGTGTTTTATATAAAGTGGGCAGACAAAAGCTCCTTAAAAAACAGATGGGGCTGATCTATAGGGATTACAGCACGGTAAGACCGGCAATGTCAAGCTGTCTCTGTTGTTGGCTACCCCTACCATGGGTCATTTATTACTGGGGTAGCAGTCTGTCAAACGTCCAGTATAACCTGCCCCTACAATTGCTGGTCTGGGTTTGCACGGACAGTTTTAGTGCCCTGTGATAGTTTATATGCAGGCTTGTCTGACCTAACAGGAAGAAAACAATTGGAAAATCCTTCATCTCTACAAAAAAAAAAAAAGCAGCTTTAATCTAATCTATATACTTCAAAAAGTTGTTCTCATTGAAATGAATTTGTAGCAAGTCTTGGGAAGTTAACCGAACTCACACTTCTGTTAATACTAAACTTTACAACTTTAGAATAAATAGACTAACGGTTGTTAGTATGGCAACGTCCTGCATCGACCAGCTAGACCAACAGTGATGTGTGATGCCTACAAGAAGCTGCATCAAATCCTCTTCCGTGTACTTTTCCTTGAATCCATTGTACTGACACTAAAACTGTAACCAAACTAAGTGCTTTCTATCATCACAACATAGTAAAATGTCAGTCATTGTGAACAGTTCCCCCGGGCCCTCATTTTGGTTTTTATCAAGCCTTAAAAAGGTATACACCTGTGTTTTAGCTCATTGACTACAAATCATGTATGTTTCACATGACCTCTAACTATTTTTTAAAGTATGCCATTCGCTTTTAGATTGATTTCCTACCTTCCAGGCAGCTATTGGTTTCAGTTCATTGCAGAATGGTATGAAAATCAACTTGTGGAAATTCCTTTTTTTTTTTTTTTTTTTTTTTTTACATAATCATTGTCTAGTAATGCTGCTGCAAGGCAAGGCAAGTTAATCTGTATAGCACATTTCAACAACAAGGCAATTCAAAGTGCTTAACATAAAACATAAAAGCAACATAGGGCAATATTAAAAAGACATTTAAATACACAGTAAAGGTTGGCGTTCAGTGTAAGAAATTAATCATCATTCAATTTAATAAAAAGGCAAATAGAAAAGTGTTCAGCCTTGATTTAAAACAAAACAGACAGCCTTGATTTTAAGCAAAAATTCACACTATAACACGGTTTGTTCCTCTGAAGCACACTCCCAAGTCTCTAGTTCCATAGCGTCCTTGAATGCACCAACAAGGACAGTTTGTTTACAGGATCAAAGACTGGACCTTTAAACACCTGTTGCAATTTCTAGCACCTCACAAACATTACAGCTCCCTCCCAAAAACCAGAGGGAGGGTAAACATAAGTCAGGTTTATGTGTTGTGTTACAAGTGGGAGTTGTTATATTAAGCATCATTAGCGGAGTGGTGTTAAGAGTGATTCAGCCTGATTATCACTGTGGTTTTTATAAAATATACTGACTTAACATGGTCAAAGTGGCAGGGTTATGGAACTAAGGCTCCCGTTGCAAGTTCCCAGCCTGGCTGGGAAATTCTGGGCAGGAGACCAAATGAGAAACAAGATTGTGATGAGAAGGTTTCTCAGTTTAAATTCCCTGGAGAGAGCAGGAAAAATTGGTTGGTTGCAGGACATAATGAGTAATACTCTCCCCCTTTCTTCAACCAGTGCTGTCAAGGTGTCCTTGTGCAAGGCGCTTAACCACCCACCTGTTCCACTGGAGCTGTTTAGTGGATTTGACTGAGATTGTACCGAGCACTTCCCGAGGGGGAGTGTAATGATAAATAAAGGTTAAAAAGAAAAATTGTCCATTTTCAAAAGGCCACAAAGTCCAGAGGTACAAGCTATTAAAGATGCAGACATTTTATTAACAGTGCATCTTCCTCCCTCCCTCCCTCCCTCCTATAATCTATAATATAATAGTGTCTATAATCCCTCAATATCAATTTCTGCTGTACCAATTTGGTTGTTAAATGTTTGACTAAAGAGTCACATTCACTCTGTTAAGATAATCTATCGGACACATTATTCAGGACCCCTCTGAATAAAACAATAGGTACACAATCTTTTAAATTACACAAATATTCAATTGCCACCACAAAAAGTAACTCCAGTAACATCAATGAAGGACAAAATAATATAAAATAAAACCAACATTTAATAAATGTGTAGTCAAAATGGAAATGTGTAACACTGTTTACAGGTTTTGGGACGCGTGTGGGATGAGATAGATAATAAATCAGCTTTTGTTTGTTTGCTTTTGATGGAGTGCCACTTTAACAGATGAGAGACTGAAGATGGTAGAAATCAGACCTATGAAAACACAAACATTCCTTTCACAGCATCTCTCTATTTATCTGTCTCCCTCCCACCTCTAATTTCCATTGCTAAACCATGTGTGATTTCTTTCTCCTCGGAGTGCTGCAGTGCACGTCTATGATTGGGCATATGCCTGCGACTGCTTCTGCTACTGCAGCCACTTCATAATTTAATCAGGATGAGACACACTGACTTTCTCATTGTTTCTCAGTGGTCCTCTCCTGCTGCTTTCCTTCCTCCTCTCCACCCTCCACTATTTCTTCATCCTGATGCCCCATTCCCCAAATTCCATCTGTGTGCTTTAGTATCGAGGCTGCTGGCAGAACCATTCTCAGTGGCTTCTTGTAAATAATGCAAGTCAGTCACGTAAACATCACTGTACACAGTCACACACACACACGCACATTTGTATGCATGAGTAGCATGCATGCAGATACACTAATACTAACACACACACAGCTCTAAACCTTTAGGGAATCACACAGATGTCTGGGCACCTGGTGATCCATTCTAAATGCTGCCAGTTGTCATCCCCAAGATCTAATTTACAGCCCAGGTAAACAGGTTTCTATCCCACTTCGTTGGGGAAACTGACATCAATCTCGGGTTAATTGTTTGGGCCCAGCGTCATGTTTAGTGGCCGTCTGTGTTCTGGACTCAAAAACAACTGTGACTGTGGAAGCCTGGAATATCACTCAGCTTACAATAACTCTCTAACAACCGCACTACATGTATGATGTTTTTGTTAGATCAATTTGAGAGACATTGATTGAGAACGTGACATCGTTTGTAAAAGGTTTTGGGCAGTGGACACTGACGTAAAAATACCTTTTTCTCTTAGCCTGGGTTCAGACCTGTGAATCTCTGTCTATGTCCTAAATTTTCTGTGATTCAAAGAGGTTAGGCGTTGTGCTCACTGACGGCTGTTTTCTCCCCGTTCGCAAAACAACTAAGCTTTGTAGGCCAGATTCAGATATTCTTCAAATAAGTACTTTTTTCTTGATTTGACAATTTTTTTTATTGCTTCATCTTTATGTCCCTCCTCAAATGAGTAAAGAAAATTTTGATAATGTCATGCGTTGACCGCAATTTAGCATTTTGAAAAAAATGTATAACTGGATCTCTTCGTTTTCCTTTTAATTTCTTGGTCTTTACGATTACCCATGTCTGGAGGGAGCAAAGATTTCTGAAATGGCACCTACTCTCCAAAGAGAATTTAATAGAACTTTTTCAATCACATCAGTTGGACACTTCATATATGTCTTACATTAAACATTAAGTTCTGAATCGTAACAGGAAAGGCACAACAAGCAGTGCAAGTGATGAGTTGAAGTCCCAAAAAATACATGTCTTAATTTGAGTGAACTCTGTATACCTCCCACGAATTTACCAGTTTAATCCATACTTGTGTAGACAGCCATGCACTTTGTAAGTAGGCCATCTGCATCACATGTTCTTCTACAGTGCAAGAATCTGAATTTTAAATGTGGCATTGTGATTGATGAGCAGTATTCATGAATGCAAGGCTTCCCTCTTAAATTACCATATAATTGCCATGAATATATGCAGCTTGATCTGTCCGAGAATTGCAGATAAAAACACCTTCCAAGGAAACATTAATACTAAATGTCATCAAATCGTGCTTTAAAGCTCATTTTCCATGCACAATTCAGGCTCAAGATTGTCAGCTATTAAAGGAAAGGGGGTACCTTTTGGCCCAGGAGGAACGTACAGATAGCGGTAACTCTGAAAAGATGGCAGTGATAATGAGAGAGTGTCCTGACTCCCACATGAAATATTTTGGAATAATTTCTTTGACGGGTTAATGCTTTTCTTAAAAACAGCCGTCTGTAAACACAACCAGCGTCCGCTCACAGTCATGATTGATTCTGGGGAAGTAAGCTCCAGAAACCAAGAGATTATGAATTACTTTAAGTGAAAAATTGAAAAGTAACCCTGCTTTATTTATTTATTTTGTAGTTACTTTGCTTTGTTTAAACAAGGGTTTCATGTCGCTTTCATCTTAGTTTGGAGTTTTTCCTTTTTTAAGTTTTTCACATTAGGACAAGATTTCTAATTAGGGCAGCTTACAGTGACAGCAGGGGTAGAAAAAAAATGTCTATCACTTGTTAACCAAATTACAAACAACCATTAATAAGAAAATGTAAGCCTTAGTAAATTCTCCTAACTCCTGTGACCACAGAATGATGATCTAATAAAGAAGCAAAAACGTGGTAAGGAAAGGAATAGATTTATTAGGAGCAATTAAGAGGTAAAGATGGTAGGTGATGGTGATATGAGCTGCTTTTTGAAAACTTTTCAGTCCTCCAGTGGACGATGGGGTGTGACTGCAGCATTACTGGAGTTGGAAGGTCATTTCACCGTTGGGGACCGGGTGGCGTGACAGCAGGCCTTTGTACTGATGGGACGGCTATGCTGCCAATGGTGACAGAACTCAAATTAGAGGGTGGCAACACATGACCAATAACCATTTGCAAGCAAGGCTATTTACTTTTACAGATTTGACTTAAAGGGCACATTTTATGGGCAAATTTGAACTCCAGAAGGTTTACTCCTTTATCCTGGTTCATTTAGGCAGGTGAAATCAATGTCATTTGAACTTGAATGACGCCAAATGACTGTATTGAGTCAACATAAACTGCAGGTTTTGGTCTTGTTCCAATCTGGACGAACTACAAGAAACAATCCCACAGCGCAGTGGTTTAAAGGGCTTGCGTGACAACATGAACTAAGGGCAAACTTAAAAGTTAAGTTGAGGTGCCTACTAACAAATTCAAAGCACAGTCAAATTACGCCAAGATTCAGCTTTTATTTTTTCAGCCATTACGTCACAAAGTGCAGACTAGTTCAACGTGCTGGTCTAAGGTTAAAGGTGCGGAATCAGTCTTGCCAATGTTACAGTTTGCTTATATGTCGCTCCCTGCAAAGGACAAAGAAATACATGTACTTTGAGAAGGACAAAGGGAATTGGACTTGTCTTTCATAGCTGCCATCCTTCTTTGAATTCGGCCAACATTAGATGAGTAAGAATAAATTTGCCAAAGTGGCTTCGCTTTTAAAATATCACACTCCAGAAGAAATATGACTCCAAATGTAACATTAAACCAATACTATTACTGTACCCTGTCACTGCATAATGACTTTCCTCAAACAGTAATTATAATAAAAGTCTTTCAAATGTCACATTGGCTGTACTCTGGGAAAGTGAGGCTGAAAAGAAGATAAGTGCAAACTCAACTTCGAAAGAAATGTCTAATATAAAAGTGAGTCATTTTCGTTAATAAACAACAATGTGGATCAGATCCCAGACAAAACAGGCACAACGGCAATGAAATAGGACGAGATGGTTTTAATACCTAGAGAACACACAAACACACGCCTACAAACACCTGAACCACACAAAGGCTTAGAACATCAAAGTCAAGTCTCAGTGTTTTCATCATGTGGAAAGCCAGCTGCTATCCTATAACACCACCACTGTTCTTTGTTCAAAGCACAGAGTTGAGATGGGGAAGAAGCTGGGAGGAATATTAAGACAACAGTATCCTTCAAAACATATCCATCTGAACAAGTCATTTTTGATGTAATGGCCAGAGAGAGTTTTAATGGTTAAGAGCCCTTCCTTAGAAAATAAAATATGTTTCCCTGCTGACCTGAGATCTAACCCTCACACAGCTTTGTCTCGTTGCTACTTCCCCCACCGTCTGAATAAATAATACCCAACAAATAACACAAAGGGACAGACCTCGACAATAAAACAGACACAAACAAACATTCTTGAAACAAGCGAAACTGTACTGTAAATACAGGGAAAAATCTAACATCTTACAGACTTTCAAATATGTTTGTTTTTTTTTTTAATTAGGGGTTGAAAATTTTAAACCAGTGAAATCTGTTAGTTTACAGAACAATGACCTAAATCGATACCCTAATGCAGAGGGTCAGCTGCTGCGCAAACACTAACATAAAACCATTGTTCATTCATAGAACATGAAGACGGAGAAGCAACCACCATGAATAACAAGACTGCAGAAGCAGACGGATGACCGTTTCCTCCAAGATATTGGTCTAAGATAGTTGAATTAATTAATTGGATCAAACTCAGTTTATAATGCCTTTTATTGGGGCAAATTCCGTCCTAGTGTTTGATATTCAGCTTCCTGAAACACTACATCCAGGGGGATAGGAAAGTGGCGTGATATGGGATTGATGTGACGTGGCGTGTGGGCATTTGCTGTCCGGGTTTGGATGAAATGGAGTCTGCTGTAGGTATTGATTGCTAATGTAGTGTAAATAAATAACTATCGTTATATCTTTAAAGTTATATTTAGAAAGATTTTTATAAAATCAAACCCTGTTTTTATTTTTTCAGCAATAGCCATTCAATGCGTTTATATTCTGTAATTACCTCTCCGTATAATAGTTTCCATTATGACTGGCGGAGTCTGCCTTTCTTGCGTGGGATTCAAATTGCACACCCTCGCACAGAGAACGATGCATGGAGGTACCCCAGCGTTACGGTTTATAGTTTTATCTCATCAGTTTATTGTTTGCGCTCTCCTGCTGTTATTGTTTTTGGGACCTTTGACCTAAAACACTCAAACATGGTTAAAAAATGTTGACTTTGTCAAGTAGTTCAGCAGGATCAATGTAAAAAGTGGGTTGTCTACAGCGTATCTAAACTTTATATAAATCTTTTCTTTACGTCAAACTGTAAATATGGATTCATGAAAGCAGAGAAATCTAGTGCCATTGACATCAAGGAGGAGGATATAAAACTACAGCTGCAGATTCTACACTGAGCATGAGCTATCGACCAAACAGCAACACAAATCACACCAATGTATACAGCAACCCTCTGGGAAACACACACACATCATTTGAAAAAAAAAAAAAAGAAGAAGCAGCCCTTTGGAAAACATGCATACACAAAACAAGCACTCTCTATCTCATACACATACAAAGCACAGACTATCCAGAATAGCGCTTTCCAAATATTGTCCCAGCGCTCTATCAGCTTGCCAGCGGGTGTATCATGATGAACAGTGTTTGCCTAGTTGGAGGCCATCATCAGCTACCTGGGGAAGTGTTCGGAGCTCTGAGAGGCTGCGTCCTGGAGTCCCACCTGCTCGTTGGGAAGGAACATCCTCAGGCGGAAACCACCACTGCCTCCTCTTCCACCCAAGCGGAAAACAATTCATCAGCTGCTGTAATGGGCTCACCGCAACGCCCTGCCTACTGTACATGTGCACCAGTGCTCGCTCGCTCGCTCGCGCACACACACACACACACACACACACACACACACACACACACACACACACACACACACACACACACACACACACACACACACACACACACACACACACACACACACACACACAGGTAGGTGTGCATACACACCAAAAAGCACTGGAGAGACAGTAAGGTGCAGGACATGGCTAAATCCACACTTTTAGGCTGCATTCAAGTCAAATCCATTAATTTGCTGCACAGCAGAGCGACTGGGGAAAGTTCTCCACTGGGGAGACAATCAGCATGATCTTTGGCTGAGAACAATTGGCCACAGCTGGCCTTTTTGCAGGCAGCAGCCGTGCTTCCTTGTTTCCTTTTGCGATTTTTTTTTATGGCAAGAGAAAATTGAATAACAAGCTTCTGAGGTCTGGACAAGCATGGCTATTTTGGGCTATATATGCGCTGCAAAAACTATAAATAATATCTAATAAATGTGATAATCTTTTATTTTAGGTTTAAAGTCTAGTCTAACTTTGAGTATGGATTGAAATATCCAAAACTGACTTAATTTAAAAAAATGTTACTCGCCTTGTTTTAAAAAAACAAAACAAAAACAAAATATATATATCTTTTTCGGGTTACTTTTAGCTAGATACAAGGGACAGGCATGTTACACATCCACGAGTATGCTCAATCTCTTTTTTAAGCTCTGAAGTGTCAAAAAAAAAAATCTTATTTTTGGTCGTCATTGTGCACAAGTTACATTTTTCAACCTCACATTGCATTGATAACAACACTGGCTTCAGATGGTTTGTACACATTCAGTTCTACAATGAACAAAACTATACAGGCTAAGTATAATCATTAGACCCAACACCCTTCTCGGATGATGAAAACATTCACCAGAATAATAGCAATCTATCCAACAGTTGCTAAGATATTTCTGCACCAAAGTGGTGGGAGGACAGCCGACTGACCAACTGACAAATGGGGCTTAAAAAAACCCGCATACATCCATTAAGATCTCCTTTTGCTCCTGTTTTCACACTATTAAAGTGTTTGTCTACTTTCTATTCCACAAAAAAAATAAGTCAAAGGTACAAAATGTACATGCAGTTAAGTGTAGACCTTAAGTGTCTTTTTCTATCGGGCCACATAATACTTGACAGCGTTACAGTGTGTTTCTGCACTAGTAAAACTACATGAACCCTTAACACTACAATGAAAAATGAAAGATCAAAGGAAAGTCAAAAGAAATACTTTTTTATGACCAGGGCCGGCTCAATGAACCCTTCTCAACCTATGTCTCATTCAAAGAAGTTCGCAATAGAGCTCAAGGCTAAATACAATTCATTTTGCAACAGAAACCTACATTTGGAAAAGAAGAATCATTTGTAGTGATGATGGTCTGTACGCGATGTGGGAGGACAGAATGAGCGGGGCCGATCAAAAGCATTCAAAGAGACAGAAATAAAGAATCAGTGGATGGGTGGATTTAAAGAAAAAAAGATAGAAAAGATGACTAAGCTCAGGTAAAGAGAAACTGCCAAAGCAGCCTCAAAAGGGTCGATAAGGAAAGGACCTCATGAGAAAGTCATAAAGAAGATAATAATCCTCTAGAGACCTAACATTATTCAGTCTGGACATAGTGTCTCTTCATGCTGTGAGACCCCAGGTCACCATTCTCTCATAGGTGACCACATGTGGTGTTGAGGGCTTTTGTGGAGTAGGTCACATGCCACTCTGCAATGGGACTTCTCAGTCCTCTTCTCAGGTAGGGGACAGACAGACGCAGTGGCCCAGTATAGCTGATGGTGAGAGGTTATTGTCCGTATGGAGCAGTAACTGAACCTTCGGGGCCTCAACATTTTTTTTTTTTTAGAGAAAATGTTGTCAATAGCATTGGATTTTTAAATGTTTTGGAGTTTCTTGGTTGCTATCTTCTGTGAGTTGGAGACAGTTTTAAAAGAGTTTTCCCAGAGATAAAGATCTAGAAAAAAAAAAAAAAAAAGGATTAGAAAGAGTAGAGAGAGGAACCCAAAAAACAAGAACCAGACACATAAACCAACCAAAAAAAAGAAAAGAGAAAGAA
>CM022491.1:3127085-3137274 GCA_011952105.1 Coreoperca whiteheadi | reverse complement strand
AAGAGTTTTCCCAGAAAAAAAAAATAAAAAAAAAAAAAAAAAAAAAAGGATTAGAAAGAGTAGAGAGTGGTTCCCAAAAGGCTTGTACTTGGCACTCATTGTAAACACTCCAA
The DNA here is from genome assembly GCA_011952105.1 of Coreoperca whiteheadi. Lineage (NCBI taxonomy): Eukaryota > Metazoa > Chordata > Actinopteri > Centrarchiformes > Sinipercidae > Coreoperca > Coreoperca whiteheadi. The sequence goes on along the minus strand of CM022491.1, from coordinate 3,137,161 downwards.
AGGGGTCTTCAACGACAGGCCGCAGAGAGGCTGACTTACAGATAAACCCCATATCTCGGGACTCCTGCAGAGATATACTGAACAAGATTACGCTGATGCCACATATGAAAAGGTCTTGGCCTAATTTGAGACCCATGAAGTTGGCTGAAAACTAAGCAATGTGATCAATTCTTGATTTTTCTTTCACCCACCAGCAATTTTTATTTTATTTTCTGTTTCTAATTTTGAGGTCCTCTAGAAATTCCTTACGTTGCAGAGCTTAAATGCAATCTTTTTGATCTACACTGCAGAAATGGGTTAGACTTCTTTGGCATGTCTTAAATGGTCTACACGCTTATTCTCTTGCTCTTATATTTTCCTTCCATCTTTCTCTTCCCCTTGTGGCCTTGATAAATCTGCATTTTAAATGCAATGTTTCATACAATAATTTGCTGTTTCAGAGGGGAATTAACATTCCTTACATAATGACAAGCTTGGCCTTTTGCAGTAATTGAGGCTTTAGGGAGAGCAATGGAGGAGTTAAAAAATTTGAGGAAGTCCCCACAGACTTTCAGTAAGAGCAAGACGTGTGATATTAAAAAAAACAGAAAAAAAACAACAACATTCAACGCACATAAAAATATGTTCCTAGAACTGGTATTGACAGACTAACATGCATACTATGGTTCCAGTATAATGTGAAAAGGGGAAAATGACATATTGTGTACAGTGTGTAACAGTAGGATAGCTAGGTTTTGTTGATCATCATTCCATGATGCCATGATGCTCACTATAAGTAAATGTGCATTAAACTGACTTCTGTTAACAAACAATTAAATAAATTAAGTATACTGTGGCCTTGAGGAATTCTCTATACTTTACATTTACAAGTTCACTGGAGTGGGGCAATGGCAGCGGGGTTAGCATGATCAGTGAATTCCATTATAATGTACACAAGATGAAATGTCACAACATAGCACAAAAAACAAACCGCAAGTCGTACTTTCCCTATACACACACACACACACGCACCCCTGTACTGCAGAACCATCACAATTAATGCCAGAAAACAAAATAACTCATGAAAGTCTAGCCTATCAAGTACAGTACCTCGCGATACACATTCCTGCCCATGGTCTTGCAGTATTCCACTGATCTACAGGTGGCAGTAATGGACCAAGAAAGCACAGCAGTGCACCAGCAAATGCAGGAAAGAAGACGACTACTAGCACGTAAACTTGGATGTAAATAATGCAGGTTCCAGATTTTCAGAAAAATCAGCTTTGCAAATGTTTTTTGAAAAAGGAAATGCATTGAACACTTTTGTAAGGCCTCAAGGATACAAACCAATTAATTTAAACCGAAAATTGGGTTTGTTTACAGGAAACTCCACAGGCCACCGTAAAGTGTTCAAGACTTGATTTTACTCTTCACTACATGATAAACGATTGAGTGTTTTTTATGCAGAGAATATTCAATGAGTGAACAAGATATTTTGACACAGATAATATATTGCCTCACATTTTAAATCAGTTTACACAGTAAACAAAACCTCCCCAACACCTTTTCATACTTCTGTGCGCCTAAAATCTACGACATCACTTGCAAGTTCTAAATAATACGGCCAGTTACATGTAAAGACAATGCCAAATCAGCAAATAAATTCTCTCCCAAGCCTGATGCAACAATGTATATTGTATATATTTACATATTTATGTGAGCGAAAAGACTAAAATACCCCAACTTGCTGTTTTTCCGACAGACGAATGCAGTACATACTGTATGGTGTGTATGCTCTCTGTGGTTGCTTCTCCCATACACCAGGTATGCATGAATAGATACAGTACTTGTGGAGTGCATTAAAGAAAATGCAAGGTGTTCCTTCCTTTTTGTCATTTCCATCTGTTCCCATGGCAACAAACCCATAGTAGCAAAGGAGCGTGTTGACTGTTGGATAACTATTTTATCATTGCCCTTAAACTGTGTCTACATATAGCAGAAGTACTAATTTTACATAATTACGGTCATGACAGCTGTGACCTGAGGCTAATGAGCAGTGAAGTAGAATGCAGTATCCGTGATGACTTGAAGGATACAAATTATTGTCCCATGTTTTTGTTTTCAGTGTCCTCTCCATTTATGTCCCTGCTTATCACGGTCCAGGTCATGGTGGTGGCAGGCTAAGAAAAGTTGCTGAAGTGTCCGTCTTCCCAATCATGTCCTCCAGCTCTTTCTAGGGGATTCTAGATATGTAATCCCACCAGCATGTTCTTGGTCCTCCCTGGGGTCTCCTCACATTTAGACATGTCCAAAATACCTCCACAGGAACATATCGGAGATTCATCCTGATCAGATGCCTGATTCACCTCAATACACAGTGAAGGAAGCTCATTTTGGCAGCTCGCAGTGATGTTGCTAGGTACGCGTCCCGCGTCTCTGATGCATTAAAATCTGAAAGGACGCAGTAAACTCACTATCGACGAGTCCAGGGGACACACCCTAGTTTATCCCCAAGACAGTGCTACATTGTGAACAACAAATACTAGTTGAAATCATAACTAAAGAAACCTCGCTGTCAAAAAACTTGGTGTAATTTATTATCAGGCTGCAGCCTCTCACCTGCTCTCTGTCAGGGCTAAGCACAAACACACACACACCAAAGTCAAATCAGATAGGCTGCGGTGGAGGTTACTCGAGTTGACGACAAGACGTGTTTTACTGCTCGTTATTGTGAGTGCAATAAAAAAAAAAAATCAATCAATACACCTGCTCAACAAGCATAAACATCTGAACATGCAGAAAGCGATAATTTAATTTAATTTGCTCTGTCAACAGTCTGATCCACCGGCGCTATCCACACAAGCACAGCGCCCTAGCTTGGCTTATAGCGAATTGTTACAAGCTGTCTGTATGTAGTCTAACTTTTTAAGCTTAGTTTGTCACGTATTTTAAAATTTGGAAAATTTTGAAAAAGACAAACCAGCCCCTCTTTCCTCAAACCAGCGGTAACGTACCTGCAGTGAATCACGCCAGCAGCACAGGGAGGACGGTGACGGATGTCTCTGTTCTTCATTCTTTCTAAACTTCACTCAGTATTTTTATGTCAGGAATATGATTTATAGTGACAGTTTAGATTTGTTTTCAGGGAAATATTGAGTTTATATAGCGGCTTTGCTGTTGTAAACTTCACTGTTGCTGCTCTATAAACAATATTTAGATATATTTAAATTAGAATCCTTTTGTGAATTTATTGTTTTTAAGAAGAATATTTTTTAAAAAGGAATTATTTAGTAATTAAAAAGAACTAAGTATAGATAAGAATAGTAGTATCAATATAACCCCAATGATACCCATCCTTAACACTACAATTTGTCAAAAAAACCCCAACACATTTTATTGGGGACCCACTCAAATGACCACCCGTGAGTCCCGGGGACTAAAAACTATCAACATCACTGCACTTGTATCCTATTCTTTTGGTCACTACCTAGAGCTCATGACCAGAGGTGATGGATGGACCGTAGATCAACTGGTGAATCTTAAGGCGTTTCAGGCTCAGTTCCCACTTCACCACAGTGGTCTAGTATAATACCACCATATCACTGCAGATGCTGTGTGTCAATCTCAGAGTCTGCCTTAACCCTCCCTCATGAACAAGACTCAGACAACGCCTTCACTTGGGGCAACCCTTTGCTTCCAATCCAAATGGGGCAATTTGGGGTTTTCCAACAGAGTACACACATTTATCCTATGAGGTGGGAGCTCTGGATCTGCCAGCAAGCAGATCTATGGTTCACACCAGCGGGGGAGCCGCACCATAAGGCAACGCGTCTCCAGAAGGGGGTCCAGTCAAAGGCAGGGCTTTAGGACGCTCTTGGCTTGGCTGATCAAAGACCTGGAGCTAAAGGGGCTCTGCAGGCCCTCTGCTGAGGTGGTGATGGGTTAAGGAGGTTGAATTTTTGGTGAGGCTTCAAGTTCTTAATCAGTGAAAAAAACGGTTGTCTTTAAATCTGCAATGAAGGCAGAGCCTTTTCTCATGAAACTGCTTTTTGAAAATTGTTCCTGGTAAAATTAGAGTATAATCTTAGATTTTCAATTGTTTGTTTTTTTTATTTGGGTTTTCTAAATAATATGATTGCATTGATTTTCTATGGAAGGATTGAGGTTTTCCTCCCAATGTCAGAGTTTATATTGGATAAATATAAATGTATCACTGAAATATTGTATTTTGTACAAATGGTATGCCATGCCAGCTCATTGAAAATGAAACAATTATAAAAATAATTAGATGTTGACAAACAATTTGAACATCTACATTTCCATGACAACTGGGCAAACTCCATCTGACGACAATTATGTATGTGATATGATCGAGAGCACCAGCACAGATGCTAAAGGGACCTTGAGGTGAGACTGTTTTGTCATCTGCTGTTTTCAAGGTTAAGAGTGCCTTTTTGAAACTCTTATAGTTTGCAGTTATTTGACTTATCTCAGTCTGGAGGGACTGTGTCTCTCGGCTGGCCTGGAAACGCCTCGGTATTCCCCCGGAAGAGCTGGAGGAAGTGTCTGGGGAGAGGGAAGTCTGGGTGTCTCTGCTTAGACTGCTGCCCCCAGACCTGGCCCCGGATAAGCCGAAGACGATGGATGGATGTATAGATGCTTCCAAATATCCAAACATATACCACAATAATCCATGTAAAAGACACTGAATTATATTACAAACACTTACACGGCCAAGTAACCTACTGTAGATTCCAATACAATTAATGTCAATGGACTGTGGGAGGCACCCTGAGAAACCCCAAGAGAAGTTGCAAAGATTTCAACACAGGATCCTTCTGCTCTGAGTTATCCAAGTACAACTCTATCCACTGAGCCAATGTGCCATCCCACAGTGTATCATATTGAATAGTTACTGATATGGAGCCTGGAGAGCACTTAGCTTTACGTCTATTGGTTGCGCCTAAGAAAGACTGACTGCAGGCTGTCAGGCACAGCCGCACTTCCCACACACATAAACCTGACAAATGTCAGCCGCAGTTTATTGCAACTATGCTGCCATGTGGCTAGGCTTACCAGGAGGTTTGTATATGTGGGTTTTATTTTGGCTAGAGATTTCATGGAGAAAAGGGTTGTTCAAATGTTGCTTCTATATTTTATCTCCTTCCAGAGTAATTGGTTTAGAAAATTAGTTTGTCCACAGCCCAGGTTTAATTGGAATCAAACACAAATATATGGAATGGTGCACTGTTCTTGCTGTTAGATTAACTGGGTCTATAAATGTCTGCTGAGGTAATCGCATTAGAAAAATGGTGAATTTGTGCGTGTGCAAGCAGTGATAAGAAGATGTGTATGCAAGTCTGTCTCTGCTGATTGTAGGTTCCCGTGTGTGCACATCAGGTTCAGTTAAACCAATCTACCAAAGGTCAGTGCAAACATGCAATTAGCTTTAGGACAGAGGACATCATCACCTCATTTTTCTTCATACCTGCTAATATCTATTGTGTCTCCTCTCTCAAGAGCCATGAAATATATTACCTGTTAATGTGATATGAATAGCTAATTTAAGCCTCAGCCACGGACCAGGAAGTGAGTAAAAGTCAACGGAGTCGTCGTTCAGAGAGTATGTGATAAATTAATCACACCAGATGCTCACATTTATTTCTGATGCCCGTACCTTCTTGTAAATCTCTAATTAACACTGTTGATCCTTGTGTGTTGCTAAATTAAATCAGAGAAGATCTAAGGGATTATTCACAGCATGTTATTCATAATGGGCTTCAATTAATGGAGTGCTCTTGAAGCATCAATCCTGCCTCAGTGGCAAGCACCTGTTTGAGTAATTAAGCATCTTGTGCATTCAGTCAGTGGCTCCGCTACTGATTGCATCCAAGATGAGGAATAAATGCTGTGTGCAGTGCAGGTCAGATTACTGCCTTTTGAATAAAATAATAAAACAATAAAATCATAATAAGTAGATGCAGCCCTAACACCGTCTCTGCAATTTAAAAAATGCATAATGCTATAATCTAAATGCTAGGTGTGTGTATATTAACCGTTCACATATTAACGTATCTGAAAAAAAGAGATCAGAGACACAGCTACATTAATGCACAACCACAGATCTAATCCAAATGTGCAATTTGTGGTGGGGGGTTGGTGTAAGTCACCTGCCCCTCTATTGCTAGCTAGCTACATTCTCCAATCCCATACCTATTATGAGCTATCCTCTTCCTGAAATTATTGACACAACGTGACCCTACTATGTAGACCAAGGTGCACCCTTATAGTGTTGTTGAAATTATCAATTGAATAATTCAATTGAAACATGTCAATATGGGTTTGAACTGCAGTATATCGTATCATTATCAATGTATCTGTATTGTGTAGTTCCCTCATGGCCCAGTAGAAAAATGCTCCAAGGCCCAGTTCCGGTCAGTGGAGCTCTGATGTAAAATGCAAAATAAATCTACCACTTTACAAAGTTTTCTAATGCCTTTGAGTTATACAAGAGAGCTGTTCTGCATGTTCACAGGCATATTCACATTCAGGATAATAACTTCATGCATGACTCAAAGAGATATTTGAGGTTAATGTCAATACTCTGTTCTCTGCAGCTGTGAACCATTTGGGGAAGCAACGCAGTGGCCTGAAACACCGTCACAAAGCTCAGGAGAGAGAAAGTGTCTCTTTGTGTTAGACAGATTATTGCAGGCTCGTTGGAGGACAGCTTGGGATGTTACAGAGCGACAGTCGTATTAAGCTTGGATGGAACACGGGGGAAGGAGGGAGCACTCAATGCACTGATTGACTACAGAGGGCATCGCCTTCAGGGTATCAGAAGAAGAGAAAAGGGAAGGTGATGGAAAGAGAACAAGAAAGTCAGGAAAGAAGGGTAAAAGTACTATAAGCGTGAAACTATAGGGCTGAAATACTCTAGGATAAGAGTAGAGGTGTGAGGAAAGGGTGACAGAGTGGATGCAAAAGATGAAGGGAAAATCAAAGGAGGAGAGATTTCCTCAGGCAGATTGACATTTTACTAATACACATTTCTTGGAGGCAGAGCTGCTCTGGAGGCAGAAACAATCTCAAAGGATGTTGTGAGAAATTCAGCTTTCCTGGATAAGTAATGTTAGACTGGAGCCTAATTAAAAAGGCACAGGAGGAAAACAAGCCCTGAATAAATTAAGAAACAAAGTTGTTGGCATTTAACCAGATTTCCTTCTTTACCATTCAAGTTGGACTGTTAGCCAGCATGCTATTCAAGATGCTGCCCAGCGAGGGTTGACTCTGTCTAATAAAACAAGAGGCACTGAGAGGACAAGGACTGAGGTGGGATGGTTCGGTGAAGAGGAGCGAAGAGGAGAAAAAAGGAGAACATGGACAAGCAGGATGGGGCCTCAGGGTTGGACAGTGAAGTGGATGAGTGAATAACTAGTGAGGACAGAAGGAGGGAGGAGTGCAGAAGAGAGGGGGATACAGGAAAGGAGCAGGGGGGAAAGGAGAGGAAAGAGTGGAGGGCTTGGAGAGCTAGGTTGGGGCTCCGGGGACACACAAGCGTACAGGTTGAGAGAGACACGGATGTAGCTGCAGGGATGGTTGCTCCATTGCTCCGTTTGTGCTAGAAAGAAGGCAGAGATGGAAGTCACTCTGTGAGCTCAGGGGTTTACACTCCAGCGTGTGTGCATATGTGTGTGCGTGTGTATGTGTGTGTGTTTGTGTGAGAGAGAGTGTGTCTCAGTCACAGGAGGTAGAGTGTATTTGCCCTGTCATTGAAGCTCCCAGTCCAAGCACTAGTGCAACGTTCCATGGCAAATGACCCTCCAGGAAAGAGCTGCGTTCGGGAAATTTTTTCATGTGTGTTTAGTGTGCGCTTGCAAGTGCAGTTTTGCAAGTGTGTTTGCATTTTTCCCAGACTAATGTTGTAGCCGCTCTTCAAAAGCAATTACTGAAGCTAAAGTATGGAGTGTTTGTTTACTATGAAAGTGACCTGCCACTCAGGATTTCAATTATCATCCTCTCAGCCTGTGAACCTGCGCTTATACACAGAGCGCAAGACAGACACCGAGAAGAATAACATCCTGCGTCTCACACAGATAAGGTAGCAGCCACCAGCTCTGGCCACTACATCTAACTAGATAACAGGACCATTGAAACGTTTCAAGTGTTCACGTAGAGTTACTGTTATCACCTGCCAGGGGAGTTGCAGTCATTGTCTGAGGTAACAACAAGCAACGGAAAAAATAAAAACAAAAGAATAGGATGAGGCAAAGAAGTTTGGTAGAAGCTATTCGACAGTATGATCAAACACTGCAGTGCTCAGGATGTACTGCATAGTTTTCTAAAGGACCTAAATGGGTGACTGAAACATCTCAGTTGCAAATTGTTAAAATGTACCCATACTGGGTTAGACCAGTGTGGGTTTCTTAACGGTGATTGAAGGTTGTACTTTGGGCCAATATTCAGCACGATGACCATGTTTGAATAATAAAATACTACTTCTACAAATACTTATAGAAAACCAGACCACTGTACTACATACATACCGGTCACACTTTGCCTGAAATGTATTATGCTTAATATTAGCTCGTGCATTATGAGCTTTATTTATTAATATTATCATTCTGCTTCTCTGTCTAATTCTACTACTGCCAGTTCTGTCAAGAGTGTACACACAGTGTGGCACCTACTGCATGCCTGTCTTTTCGGAAAGAGAGAACACTCCTTTGTTGCTTTGCTTAGGTTTTTCTCATTTTTTTCCCACCAGTTAAAACTTTTTTTTCTTTATTCTGAGTTTTCCTTATCCAAAGCCAGGATCTACAGATAGAGGGTCTCATATGTTGTTAAGATTGTAAAACACTATACAGGGCTATTTTAATTCAATTGACATGCCACTGAAAGACCAACACTGGACCACACAAAATAACACACACACACACACGCACACACAGGGAGATGCATGTGCACAGAAAGATATGTAATTGGGGAAGAAATGAGCGGGCAAGACAACGTCATCTTAAACATAAGACGATCCCAAAATGCTTTAACTTGTGTTAAGAATTTAAATTAACTAAGGGAAGAAGCACCTTTACAAACATGCAATACAAATATGAAAAATGTATTGCTTACTAGATATTACTGAGTTAAGGGCAAAAAATAAGTTTCATTGACATGGTTTGTGAACACTACAAGCATTCCTCATTAAAACGGGAAATTACAACAGGCTGCTGTCTTGCACTAGAAGTAGGCCACATTTTCAAGAAATGGTAATGATACCAATTAGCAGTTTAGCTATTAATTACACACACACACACACACACACACACACAAGGATAAGCATGTGGATCTGTGTTAAGTCTTAACTAAGGGTCCGAAAAACAAATTGTTTTTCTGTGAATTGTGTGGAACAGCAGTAGTCGTTAAGTGATGAGAGAGTCATTTGTCACAGTAAGGTCACGGGTTTGACCACTTAAACCAGACAAATGTTATATAAAGTGGCCTTTAGTAAGACACGGAGCCTCTAATCACTTGCTCAGACAAATGCTTAAAATGTAGAAAATTAATGCAGATGAGTGAGCAGCGAAAAGAGTGAAGCAAACAAACTGCAGCGTTAGAATCGTGAGTAATAAGCAACCCCTCGTCTTCCACCCAGCTGTAAGTAATTCACTTGAAGTGCAGTGACTAATTCATAGGAAATGGTATCCATCACTGAAAAGATCTTACATTGCCAAGCAGGGCACTTTGAATAATGCAACTGTTTTGCATGATAATGAGCGAGGGCAGAGATCACACTTCACTCCCCCGCTAACTAAATATCTAATGTTACATAAAGAATGTACAAGATTTGGACTGTATGGGGTGAATGTAATTACAGCAGTGGAGTCAAGTTTCAAGCATATATTCTCATAAAAAATGATATGTTTTTAATCCACCCTCACTTTATGTAGTACAAAGAGTATTATGTTATTCAAGAATGAATTCTCTGTTGCCATTTTATTTCGATTTGGATGATAACACTTTAACTGAAGGGCCTCTTTTGGTGTTAACACTCTTAAAAAAAAAAAAAAAAAAAGATTAGTTTTCAAACATTAAAAAAA
>CM022491.1:3105671-3126939 GCA_011952105.1 Coreoperca whiteheadi | reverse complement strand
TAAAAAAAAAAAAAAAAAAGATCAGTTTCAAAACATTAACAAAGAGCTAGAAAAAAAGGTATTTCGAAGTGCTATGAGTAAAAGTTTATTTTATTTACACAAGTGGGCTGTTCCATATGTATGGTATACCATAGCTTTGAGGACTCCAAGAAAAGTGGTATTAATGCAGTGGCAGTTCATATACAGTTAGCCCACCAGTAATTGCTTTGAATGCTAATTTGGCCGCTGGATATGGAAAAAACACTGTCTTTTAAAATGCTAGTTTCCACATCATCTACAAGAAGCCAAATTTACCTCAAAAGGCTATTTCAACTATCAATGTTAAAAGGTTTTAGTTCCATACAAAGCAGGTGTCATCTTCAATACTTTTACATGTTTACATATTACATATATTTGAGAGTAAAAACTGGTGGAGTGAAATACCAAACTATAACAAGTATAAATTCTGACAAGGACACGAGTTTTACTTGTGCAACACTAAACTGCTACAAAACCCAAACCCAAGAACTGTCCCTTTTATATTGAGAGTGATACAAGGGTACAATGCAACCGCAGGGGGGCACAAGCCAGTGTCTTCATGTGCCAGTCCCAAGTCTGGATAAATGCAGAGGGTTGTGTCAGGAAGGGCATCCGACGTAAAACACATGCCAAACTAAAAATGCGAATCATGACAATGACTTCCATACCGGATCGGTCGGGGCCCGGGTTAACAACGACCGCCACCGGTGCTGTTGACCTACAGGGTACCGGTGGAAATTGGATTACTGTTGGTCGAAGACGAAGAAGGAGAGGAGGAAGGTGTGTTCGTAGGCAGAGAGAGAAGAGGAACGCTAAGAATGTAGGACTGACAGTAGGGACTTTGAATGTTGGAACTATGACAGGGAAGGCTAGAGAGCTGATTGACATGATGCAGAGAAGGAAGGTGGACATACTGTGTGTCCAGGAGACCAGGTGGAAAGGTAGCAAGGCTAGAAGCTTAGGAGCAGGGTTCAAGTTGTTCTACCATGGGTCGGATAGGAAGAGAAACGGAGTAGGAGTTATCCTGAAAGAGGAGTTTGTGAGGAATGTTCTTGAGGTGAAAAGAGTGTCAGACAGGTTGATGAGCCTGAAGCTGGAAATTGAAGGGGTGATGTTCAATGTTGTGAGTGGTTATGCCCCACAGGTAGGATGTGAGTTAGAAGAGAAGGAGAAATTCTGGAGTGAGTTAGATGAAGTGATGCAGAGCATCCCCAGAGGTGAGAGAGTGGTGATTGGTGCAGATTTCAACGGGCATGTAGGTGAAGGGAACAGAGGTGATGAGAATGTGATGGGCAGGTTTGGTCTTCAGGACAGGAACGCAGAAGGACAGATGGTGGTAGACTTTGCAAAGAGGATGGAAATGGCTGTCGTGAACACTTTCTTCCAGAAGAGGCAGGAACATAGGGTGACATATAAGAGCGGAGGGAGAAGCACTCAGGTGGACTACATCTTGTGTAGACGTTGTAATCTGAAAGAGACCAGTGACTGTAAAGTAGTGGTAGGTGAGAGTGTAGCCAGACAACACAGGATGCTAGTGTGTAAAATGACTCTGGTGGTGAGGAAGATGAAGAGGACAAAGGCAGAGCAGAGGACGAAGTGGTGGAAGTTGAAAAAGGAAGAATGTTGTTTAGTTTTCAGGGAGGAGCTGAGACAGACTCTGGGTGGTCAGGAAGTGCTCCCAGATGACTGGACCACTACAGCTAATGTGATCAGGGAGACAGGTAGGAGGGTACTCGGTGTGTCATCTGGAAAGAGGAAAGTGGACAAGGAGACTTGGTGGTGGAACCAGGAAGTTCAGGAGTGTATACAGAGAAAGAGGGTAGCAAAGAAGAAGTGGGACACTGAGAGGACTGAAGAGAGTAGACAGGAGTACAGGGAGATGCAGCGTAAGGTGAAGGTAGAGGTGGCAAAGGCCAAACAAAGAGCATATGAGGACTTGTATGCTAGGTTGGACACTAAAGAGGGAGAGGTGGATTTGTACAGGTTGGCCAGACAAAGAGATAGAGATGGGAAGGATGTGCAGCAGGTTAGGGTGATTAAAGATAAGGATGGAAATGTATTGACAGGTGCCAGGAGTGTGATGGGAAGATGGAAGGAGTACTTTGAAGAGTTGATGAATGAGGAAAATGAAAGGGAACGAAGAGTAGAAGAGGTGACTGGTGTGGAGCAGGAAGTGGCAAAGATTAGCAAGAGTGAAGTGAGGAGGACGTTGAAGAGGATGAAGAGTGGAAAGGCAGTTGGTCCTGATGACATACCTGTGGAGGTATGGAAGTGTCTAGGAGAGGTGGCAGTAGAGTTTCTGACTAGTTTGTTTAACAAGATCTTGGAGAGTGAGAGGATGCCCGAGGAATGGAGGAGAAGTGTACTGGTGCCAATTTTCAAGAACAAGGGAGATGTGCAGAGCTGTGGCAACTACAGAGGAATAAAGCTGATGAGTCATACAATGAAGTTGTGGGAAAGAGTAGTGGAAGCTAGGCTAAGGGCAGAGGTGAGCATTTGTGAGCAGCAATATGGTTTCATGCCTAGAAAGAGCACAACAGATGCAGTGTTTGCTTTGAGGATGCTGATGGAGAAGTACAGAGAAGGTCATAAGGAGTTGCATTGTGTCTTTGTAGATTTAGAGAAAGCGTATGACAGGGTGCCGAGAGAGGAGCTGTGGTATTGCATGAGGAAGTCTGGAGTGGCAGAGAAGTATGTTAGAATGGTGCAGGACATGTATGAGAGCTGTAAGACCGTGGTGAGGTGTGCTGTAGGTGTGACAGAGGAGTTCAAGGTGGAGGTGGGTCTGCATCAAGGATCGGCTCTGAGCCCCTTCTTGTTTGCTCTGGTGATGGACAGGCTGACGGATGAGGTTAGACAGGAATCTCCATGGACTATGATGTTTGCGGATGACATTGTGATTTGTAGTGAGAGCAGGGAGCAGGTGGAGGAGAATCTAGAGAGATGGAGGTCTGCTTTGGAAAACAGAGGAATGAAGCTTAGCCGCAGTAAGACAGAATACATGTGTGTCAATGAGAGGGACCCAGGTGGAACGGTGAGGTTACAGGGAGCAGAGGTGAAGAAGGTGCAGGACTTTAAGTACTTAGGGTCAACGGTTCAGAGCAACGGAGACTGTGGAAAAGAGGTGAAGAGGCGAGTGCAAGCAGGTTGGAACGGGTGGAGAAAAGTGTCAGGGGTGTTGTGTGATAAAAGAGTATCAGCAAGAATGAAAGGAAAGGTGTTCAAGACGGTGGTGAGACCAGCGATGTTGTACAGCTTAGAGACAGTGGCACTGAAGAAAAGACAAGAGGCAGAGCTGGAGGTGGCAGAGCTTAAGATGTTGAGGTTCTCTTTGGGAGTGACGAGGGCGGACAGGATCAGGAACGAGTACATCAGAGGGACAGCTCATGTTAGATGTTTCGGAGATAAAGCCAGAGAGGCCAGATTGAGGTGGTTTGGACACGTTCAGAGGAGAGACTGTGAATATATTGGTAGAAGGATGCTGAGGTTGGAGCTGCCAGGCAGGAGGTCTAGAGGAAGACCAAAGAGGAGATTTATGGATGTAGTGAGAGAGGACATGAAGTTAATTGGTGTGAGTGAAGAGGATGCAGAGGACAGGGTTAGATGGAGGCGCATGATTCGCTGTGGCGACCCCTGAAAGGGAACAGCCGAAAGGAAAAGAAGAAGAGTGATACAAGGGTACAATGAACGACCACTATTGGTCAAACGTGAGAGTTGTTTTTTATACCATGAGCAGAAGTGGCTGTCAACAGTAACTAGCACGAGTAACAAAGGTCTCTACATATTACTGTGTTTGGTCAAGCATTTGTAATTTATCACATACAGATCTAGAAAAATTAAAGTAAAAACTTTTGCCAGAGGAAAAAAAACAAACAGCATTTGTACTCTCGGAGGACCTGAATAATATTATTGTAATTTTCCGTAATTTCTCCGTTATGAATTGCTGGATGGTGCCAGAAAAGACACACACCACAAGACACATAGAATATGAAACGTCAACGATAAACGTAAGACAATAAAACTCAGCCCTCAGGTACAAACACTCAATCTAATTAAAAAGTAAATTGTAAATTACAGTAGCTGAATTGGCAGCATCATTGTGCATCATGCCAGCAGGCATAGGAACAGCAATGGGACTGTGACCAGATGGAGTGTCACCTCAAACGAAAGCCACTGGTCCCTGCTAGCATCAGTGACACCTGTAACATAGGCGCTAAAACAAATAAGGTCAGCGGCATCCAGCCATACTGCTCCTGTTCTCTGAGGAAACAATGTGGGATGAGCTTGAAAATAATAACACGGACTGATAACTTCCCTGAGGCAGCTTTTGGGGTTGTTACTCCCTTTGGGTCTTAGAATTGCAGCACTCTCCATAGTCAGCGACTTATGGTAGAATGGTGACTCGATGATGCAAAGAGGCCCTGTGGTCCTGAGATGCTGCACTTGCTAGTAATGAGCGCCAAGGGCAGAGTGTCACTCCATATATTGGCGCTATAGTAGCTTCTTGTGTTGATGGTATGAAATATGTAAAAATAAATAAATAAACAGACGAAACACAGAAAGCGCCTGTTCCTCCCACAGGAGTATATCATGTGATGGTTAATCTGCTTTAAAATAACAGCACGTATATTTTTTTCACCATTACTGTAAAACCCAGCTAAGTTGTTCATATACACAAACAACATGTCAGCAATTCAGAAGTGCTGTTTACTGGGCACAGCAAAAGCCAAATAAAGACTCTCTCATTACAGATGGCCTCTAATGTTGCTCCACGATAGTGTGTGCCGTTAGCCATTAAATCAACCATTCATATCAAGAGACTGCCCTTCAAATGGAGAGAGACACTTTTTAGAGCCATTTCATATGAACAACCAATAAATACACCACATAAAATATGAGCTCAAGCCAGTTGTATTGAAAGATGCTGACATTAGCTTGTTTTTAAAAGTTGAGAAACAAGAGAGGAATATTAGTTGAAAATCACTAACAAATAACAGCCAAATAGATCATGTGTGTCACAAAACGATAATCCTAGAATACTTAAAATGAATGTTGTTGTAACTGGCAGTTTTGAATAATGCTATCATGGCTAAAGATGTAATTTTGGGGCACTTTTGGGCGAGGTTCCCATTAGATATTGGAAATCAATAGACCTTGGTGTAAACAATATGTGCAGAATTTATTTGAAAGATTTTTGATTGTCAACGTGAGGATTTTATAGAGAAGAAGAAAATAAAGGAATGCATTTTTAAGACAACTTCTGGCAAGTGGTACATTTCTTTTTTTTTGTAACCACATTTTGGAACTTCATATTCTCTGGTGAAAATAGTGTTGTAAGTGTAAGTGCCTTGGTCAAATAAACGGCTATGTGGTATGCTCGGTGTTTGCCCTCTGGTCAAACTGTTCAGACAGAGTGGAATATATAAATCTGACAGCTCAAATTACACAGGACAGTGGAAGGACTGTTCAGCTTCAAGATCAGGAGGAAAACGAAAGGCAGAGAGAAAAAGCAAGAAGCAGAAAAAGTGAATGTGTGAAACATGTACCCAGTTAAGACAAACTTTGAGACACTATGATTTAATTTGAGTCCCTGTTGATAACCTTTGTCCATGCACAAAGACGTGAAAGCAAATCAATCAGGCTGTGCATTAAAAGTGCAGACAGTGATTTGCCATTATTTCAATCCAAATCAGCCAATGATTAGTAAGTGCTAAATAAGTCTCATCTTTGGGATAGTTCTGATTATGAAATTGATGTGCTGATTATAGGGCACTCTTAGTATTATCATAATTTTTCCGGCGTCCTCTTTGCTAATAGCGGTTCTGTAAAAAGCCCAATTCAAAATTCTGAATTTAAGCTTTTCCTCGCATTCCTCCCAAATTAAAACTTCTTTGGATCGGTTTTGTTTACAGGTATAATATTGAAGTTTTAAAGAGTAGGATAAGAACTACCGTAATGGCAGCCATGTGGCGCTGCATGCCTCATTTCTGCTCAAGTAAATGCAGTTAATGTGGTGAAAACTGGTGAGCTACTCCACAGTCACACCAAATCTGTCAGTGAATTTATCCTGTATTGCTTAAATAAATTAGATTAGAATAAGCTTTGTCACATTCCTGAAACTATACATTTTGTCAAGATCCAAGTTGGCTAAAGAATACATTTTCTATGCACAAGGTAGAAAGAACACTATAAAAAGCATATAAAACAGCAATAAAAATGTAACTATTGTTGAAACGAAACATTGTAGAACCTACACACATTTTGATGTGAAAGCATTTTTAAAGATGCTGCAATGGGTTAGGAGTGAACACAGCCATACATTTTAGACTGTGTGTGTGTGTATGTGTGTGAGAGAGAATGAATGTGTTTGTCAGGGACATACAGTATATATGATTTTCTCTTCTACCCAGGGTCACTTTGCCTCGAGGTGATGCTTGTATTTTTATTTTATTTTTATTTTTTTCCCAGTCTCACACTCTATTTAAGCTATGAACCAATTTAACACAGACCGGGGAATGTAGAGAGAAGCTTGACAGAGTCGCTCAAATCCCCATCTGCACCATATTGGGAGCATAGGGAGGGAAATATAAGGGGGGAAAGATAGAGGAGAGGAAAGTGGTCTATAAAAGGGGGCGCGAAAGTGGGGTGAGGCGGAAAAGAAATAGATCTGCATGGAGATCTATACAAGATGTGTTTCCATCTTGTATAAAATACAGTTTACTAGCAAGAATTGCCTGAAAAACAGTAAATGCATCACTTGATTGCTGCCAAAAATGCTGCTGCAGTGAGAAACGTTAATAATCTCACTTGTTAGACTTTGGATCCCAACCTTGACAAAAACACATCTGATGAGCAAAGTTTTCAAAGTTGGGTCCAGAGGCACTGGCAGCCATATGTATGCTCCTTTTATGCAGCCATTAAACTGATGAAAGAATTGTGAAATGAAGGGGATGGGCCAAATGAATTCATTTGTCACTTTCTACTTTCTCAGTTGTTCAGAGGCGTTTGCCAACAGCTTTTAAAAAGTGGTGTTATGAATGGTAATAAAACCAGACCATGTAGATGAAGAGCTCCAAAAATTATGCAGTACCGCCTGTTAACTCAACAAGAGACGAGACCCAACACCAAAATGGCCTCCCCCAAACAAAGTTAACATTAGGGATCTGTTAGTTACTCCAACAACAGAGAGTAATAGGGAGAATGTGTGTGTGAGAAATAAAGAAATGTAATTCCAAATGGCACTGCAGTTTCAAATGTATCGAACATAGCTCACATTTCAATTCTCATCAATGGCTACATATAAAGCTAGGCTGGGTAACGTGCGTCAAAAGCTAAAGCCCTGCAGCCGTGGAGAACAGCTCACCACTGAAAAGGCAAAGTGAGAGGCAATGCCAGTGTTGTGACAACCATGTCAAAATCTCTTAGGCATGAATAAACATTCTCTTTCAGAAGAGATTATTTTGTTTTTGCCATGACAGAAGTGGCGTCTTCATTCCGATGAGTGTGTGAGTGTCTGTCTGTGTGTGTGTGTGTGTGTGTAACGTGCGGTGTCCGTTTGTGTGGTGTGTGTTTGTGTGCACAGGCCAAGGATGGAGGTCTATGTTAGGGAGGTGAAGAATAAAAGAACAAAAAGCAGAGTGTGCAGTAAGAGAAGATAGCTACTGAGATGTCAATGAGGAGCAGGACAAAACAAACTGAAAGCTTCTGCAATTTCAATTATATAATGCATTGAAGATGCAGCTTACAAAATATGAAATGGCTTTGAAAAGGTGTTCATGAATCAAAATGGATTTACATATAAAGCTCCTCTACAAATAATCTGTTATCATAAAAACACTTAAAATAAGCCTTCAAATTGACTCGAACTCCCTTAGAAGCCAGAAGAATATTTGGACTTTATGTATGTTGACATGCTATAGGGAACCCCTGCAGGTGGACATTTAAAAACGGTTGGACTAAAGACCCTGAATGATTTGTAAACTTAAGACATAAGAAATATAACAGTAAATAAGTAGTCAGGAGTCTGTATTGTCATCTGCTCAATGACAGCCGGCTTTAAAAGCTGCACTACCACACAAATCTGGTCTAGATATGACTACATTTCCAACCCCCCCCCCAATAAAATGCTGATGTCAACACTGTGAGAAATCTTCCCCACAAGTAACTTACGTGCAAAATACAAACTTCTTTCTTACCATCTGGGAGTAAACACGATTCAGAGACGGACTGACCTAAATATTTGACCTCTTGCTTTAACGCTGCCAACAAGTGAAGGTCCTTTACTAGAAAGATTTCTCTGCAGTACTATATACTGTGATAAATACGGCGCATAAATGAAGGACATACACTTTTTTTGTTCGTTTGTTTGTTTGCAGTGTGGGGTTTGTTAAAAAACGTTTATTATTAAAAATCAGGGTCATGAAATGTTTCAAAAGTTGTATTATATTATTGCCTCAATCGTTTCCTGAGAGAGGAAATGTTTTGTTTTCTGTCAAACCCAAACAAACTGTATTTATAAAACCAAAGCAGTACCATACACCATTAATTACTATTCTATCCTACCAAAGGTCCAGCAGGGCAGGCTTCAGAATAACCTAAATCTACTTTTCATTTTGCTGAAATACCACACCAGGTGTAGCCTGGTCAACATACGGGCTATTGCCTTATCCATGGCTGACAGGAAAATGCCATTCTTTTGGTGCAGTATCCTTGACGATGTCCCACAACCACAACAGCAGGGGATATCAGTGGCCAAAGAGAGCCTTCTATTTTCATAGGGGAGACTGATGTCTATGAGGCAGGGGACCAGAGCTGGACCAGGGGACATCTCTATCTGGGACAGGGCATCCATTTCATGCAGCAAATACTTCCACCATAATGAATCTGTGGGGAGGAAATCCACTTAATGAGTTAATACCCACGTGACCGTTGAGGAGAGAAAATAAGGAGAAAGGGGTTGGGGGGAAAAACGTGAAAAGAAAGATGGGGATAGCTAGGTTGCTCGTTAATAAGGCCCCTGTAACAAATAAAGGGCTGTCAGGGGAGGCCTGGAGGGTGTTAGGTGTGTGTATGTGTGTGTGTGTACGTTACACACCTGGTTGCCCAGCCCGGCTTTAGTCCTTATTAACCTAACAGAGAGTTGGAAGGCAGCTTCCGATACAATGGTGCGTTATGTGACCTGGACAACTTTATACCCCTGCAGAAACAGTTGCGAGCATTTATAAAATGTGTCATTGTGATGTAGCGCCGAACGACGTCGCTTAATAGGGTACAGGAGAATGAACGAGGGTAATTTTACATGAATTGAAGAATCCGCACAACTCAAGCAGGTCATGTGCCAATCACACAGCGCACACATCTGAACCAATATAAATGGTTATTTTACACCAAAGACATAAAAGGGGACCAAGAGGCACAGTTCAGCTTTATGTGAATGGATGACTGAATGACTGCTGTTCACCTGACAGATTATAAGTCTGGACTTTCAACTTAAAAACTCTCCATCTTAAAGTAAATGAGTGTTATTTTCTTAAAACAAGTATTTTTAGTACTTGTGTATAAAATACAAATCAACTGGTTCCACATATTTTCTAGAAATGAGTGTCAGTATCTTCAAGATCGAAAAAGGCAGACCTCTGCACCAGAATCAAGAAAACTTCTATAATTTCTTGAAAGTGACTGGTTTCAGGGTTACAGTTCACTGTAATGTTGGTTTAAATTTTCCAGATTGTATAAATAACACCAGAAACCACCAGTTCTGTTTCGACAACATTGCAACCCACTTCTGTGACAGTGTGTAATTTATAGCAGCTCTCACATCACAGTTGAGAGTACTTCAGTTTTGAGAGAATAAGACCATGCAACAAAAGTTTGGCATGTCTATGAAAGCACACAGTATACTTTAGTATTTTAAATCCTATGAAGTGTTGGCAAAGAAGAGAGCGTGAAACAAAAAAAGAGATCATAACATCCTGCAAGCGCCCACACATGGTTGGCATATTTGCCACTTTTAAAAGCATCTTGCTGTGACCCTATCCAGCCTCTGTGTACACAACTAAAGCTGCAGGGCTAGAGCTCACGCCGAAGTTGACTCTCCTTATGAGAGCTGTGTGTTTGTGTGACCGAGTTAATGGCCTCAGTCACAGGAGGGGGCAGAGGGTTAGCGAGCAATAAGATGGACGGTGGAGGCAGAGCGCTGCCACGGGCTGTGGAGAGGGCGAAGAGAGAAAAATGAGGGGGGCAGCTTTGATGGCTAATGCAATAACCACAGCTGCCACAGAAAGAGGTGGGATTATAAAGAGTAATCAGAACGGTTGAGGTGGCTCTTCAAGTGAAAGACGTGGCATACAGTGATTGATGATGGATGGCTGAAAGGAAGGGATGTATGGAGGAAAAAGGAAAGACATTCATAATCTTGAGAACACCGTAACAGTAATGTTTGTTGAAATTTGGCAACATTTTCTGGATCCCGAGAAGACCAATGATGACTAAGACATCAATCAATCAGGATCCTTAAATAGAGCTCATCAGTAACCGCCCACTTTTTTAACAACTCCGGAAGTGAATTTCCCATTCACTCACGCCATTGGCACTTAGAAAATACATATATAAAGAGTTCTAAGCCGGAACCAAGCCAACCAACTATGAGATGAATCATGAGCATAAAACATTTGATTTAGAGCAACAAAAAATAGATTGGAAAACAGAAAAAAAGGCAAAGGGAAAGGACCAACAACTTCCAACCTAACAACAGTTGCGTGCTTTTTCTTGAATTCAACCTTTGTAACTTACATGGTTTCAGTGCCTCGTTGGGTAGTATCGCTTAGGCCCAACACATCCCAAGGACAAGTACTCTTCGCTGTACTTACCTCAGGTTTTTCGTTTAGTTGTGGCAAAATCCAATCCACTTGGTGAGGTCGATGCACTGGCGACTCCTCTTTAACGGAGCAGCCATCGATGCATGTCGATTTTGAAAAATAGCCTGTACGTTGTAGCTAATTGACTGAAATGTTGGTTAACATCAGCTACTTTTGCACTAGGAAAGAGTTGGTGCATAAATCTAAGCAATCTCTCCACCCTAGCTAGTTAATGTTAAATGATATTTTGATATGTTGAATTTTTTTCCAAAACAAAGAATATTCTGTATATAGAATTATATAAAATATAGAATTTTTTTAAAGCCCAGGCTGCGAGCCACCAACAATACATCCGCGCCCACACTTTGGGAAGCACTGACATAGTAACACAAATTACGCGTTTTTGTCATACTTTCAAAGTAATCAGCAAATCCTAAGCTGCTGAAATGACAATGTTTGGCTTTTTTTCTCTTGAAAAATGACTAAGATTTATACATTTTATCATTTTATCAAAAAAGTTGCTTATCAACTAATTAATCAACTAATCGCTGAAGATCTGTAATCAGTAACATGCTGGCTGGTTTAATACACTTTCCAACCTGGGGGTCAGGACTCCCCACAAGGGTTTACAAAATAAATCAGATTATTTGGCTGAACTGGTGACAACCAGTAGACATACGTTGTGACAAGGGGTCGAAGGTAGACATTGCTTTGTTGAACTATGAGGCCAAAAAGGTTGGGAATCGAGGGCTTAATGTATGGATGACCAGTTAGATGGATGAATGGATCAGTGCCCTGTCTTAACTGAAGCACAGCTCACTGTGACCCGGGGGAAACTCATGACTAATTTCTGTCTGGAGGATGGCAACACTCCCTCGTCTGATCTGGGAGTCAACAGCCTCGCGACCAACTATGACCAGTACGACACTTGTCCCTAATGAAGTGGTCATAGCGGGATACATTAAAGACTTCCCTGCTGAGCGCACTACATGACTCAATGGAAACAGATGTCTCTTTGGTCTGCCAGCGCTGGAGCTTCCTACTCATCAGGAAGATGAAAGCGATTAATCAACTGTGTAAGTTCTTTTTCAAATCGTTTCAGAGGGATGGGGTTATAATAAAAGCCTGGGTCAGAAGTGGGTTGACTCGCAGCCCAATGCTCACTATAGGAGATGGGAGAGAAAACATCTGTGCTGGTGATGCTAATTTCACAAATTAGCAGAGTGATTGATTGTGACCTTCTATAACTTGGTAGTTCAACAACAGTTTGCTCAATGCCAATGCCACAAGGTGTTTGTGTTTGCATTTTACACTACTCCGTTTCAATGTGTACTAAGACTTTGGTAAAAATCATTCCGCCTCATGTAGCGAGACAAAACAAACACTTCTGAAATGAACTATAATTAATGAGAAAAACAAAATCTGTAAATGAAACAAAATAATTGGACATTAAGTACACGTCCTTGAAAACATTCTCTACATGTCACCCATCATACCCAACATGTTGCATTACCCAGTGCAGACTCATGTGTGCATTTTTTACTGCCACTTAATATTTGGTAACATTGGTTAAGATATGGTGACATTTAGGCAACTAAAACTACTTCGTTACGGTCATTTGAAGCTGTCATAGCTAAAGGAAGCGTCCACCACCCCAACCTTCACACTACTTTGTCCTTTGTTTTACAATGTTGAAAAAAACAAAAAAAACCCTATTGCAATCAAAAAGTCAATCTCATTTTAACAAATCAGGTCACACTATGATTTTTCAGAAAAATACAAATAGGGAAAAAATATGATACACAAAGTATCGTGCATAGTTAAGTCTGAAAAGTCAAGAGATGGGACTGTCTCTCTCTTAAAAGATATTATCATTTTTATGGCATCAATTATTTGGTGAGAGGGGGTGTCATTTTTCAAATGGTGAAAAAAAAAAACAGACATCCTCAAGGAAAACCCATTTTATGACTTTTGGCAATTACAATCTAAATGGGTTATTAGGTTTGAGTGCAGCTGGCATATCAGTCTTTTTTATTGAAAATGTGCCCCTTCTGAAGCCATTTGGGGTCAAATAACTTTTAACTTTGAAGCTGTTTATCAATTTGCCATTCTTGAGAAGACGTGGTGACATTCACTCGTGTGTGTGTGTGTGTGTGTGTGTTAGACATTTGTAGTTTTTTGTGCGAATTCTTCAGCAGAGTCATTGTAAAGTGGATAGCTTAAGCTAGCTCAGAGTAATCTTAAAAGTGCCACAATGAAAACAGAATTCAACTTATAGAAATGGTGCCAGAATGAAAATACATTCATCCTGTTTTCGTTCCTAACACTGTTGTGTCCTTTTACTAGTGTGTAATAGTTAACTATTTACTTGTTAATATGGCTTTTCATAGTGTTTCGTCTTCTTCCATTATTATTCTAATATTATTTTACTATGAGCTCTCGTTGGTAAATTATTATGGATTAAAGTATCAGCTAAGCGGACTGTGTGTAAATAAAAAGAAGCCAGTGACAGGGCAGAACAAAGAGCCCCATCCAGAGGTTTATAGTCATCCTTTTTACCCTATATGCAATCACATCTCCTGCCTGTCACAAACCAGAAATCCATTTCAAAACACTGAAGACTATAGCAGTGCTATCAGGTCAGAAAGACGCATCAGCCTTCTTCAAGTTGCATCAAAGAGAATATCTGTATACACACCGATGATAAATGATAAACTCCTTTGCCTCTGCGACTATGCTTGCCTCAACAGGTCTACAGTAGTTTCAACCATTAAACCGTCTCCCTTGTTTCTCCCCACTGCCTGTGGAAAAAGTAAAATAAACATTTAATTAAAAACATAAAACTGAAGCTGAGCTGTCTTCTCTCCCCGAAAAAGAGTCAACTTTTTCTTTAAGAGCTCACGGTACATGCTATGCACAGCATACAAAAAATAAGCAAAAGCTAAAAAATAAGGATAGAAAAAGCCATGAACAATACAAGACCGAAGTCGCCCAACACAGCATAGCCTGGAAAACATCAACAAACAATTGACTGAGGCAGGCATCTAGAAGTGTAATCAACGTGACGGCGATGACTAGATTTGCTACATCCCAGAACTTCTTAATTTGGTGAACAACTACTGAAACTAAGTGTCAGAGATACAAAATTAAACATCACTCTACTACATGGCTTTGCTTCTTGCGTAACATTTACTATAAAAACACAATTTTGGTGGATTGTTTAATGTAGGAGGATTTTGACAATATGTCCACAACAGGTACGACCAATGACAGTCAAGTGAGTGGTACATTTTCCCAATCAGGCAAATGGTGCAAATAAAGATTGTGGAATTTGCAAGGCTCAACAGCCAAAGCTTACAGATAATATTTAAGATGAGAAAAGTGTGAACGATGGATTTTATTGGGGGAGCAACAGCTCAATATGGTGAAATAATCATATTGCGATTATTTTGTCAGATATTACGATCGCGATATGATTCACGATTTGTGGGAATGATCATTTTTGCACCACAATTTTAATTTTCAGTGAAAAAACTATTAACATCATGATAATGTGACATTTGTTGGGGTCTGTACCAAACAAACATGTTTTCTTAAATCTGGAGAAAAAGATTTGTAGGCCAGGGCATCTCTGCAGCACTGCAATACTTCATTATAAGCTGTTAAGTCACACATTTTACCTTCGTCCAAAAATTGCAGCTTCTGCGATTTTGATATTGCACTTGGCCGTGTTGCGATTTCGATAATATTTTGATTAATTGTGCAGCCCTAAGCAACAGCATGATGTCCTAAGTCAGATGTCCTAAATGACCTGATGGTGAAAAAGAGAATGTTGTAATTATGAGCCGACTAGTGTTAGACCAATATGGATTTTTTTGTGCCGATACCGATTTTTTTTCATCAGCTTGGACCGATGCGGGCTGCTGATTTCCTTGAGCCGATATTTGGAGATGATGTTGCTTTTGCTCGCTCAATTTAAATCATAAAAATAACACAATGATTACGATAACAAATGTTACAAGTTAAAAAAGGAACATTTATTGAGCTAAAAAAGCAATATTTAACAAATAGTAAAAACAGTTTCAGTGCTGAAAATACTTAAAATAAATATTTTATGTGCATGGTCTGCACATGCACTGCAGCGCATCTCCAGCAGCACAGAGCTGCCTGTGTGGACGCCTGTCTGTAAACAATGCCAGGAAAAAAATATCGGCGAACGCAGCAGCCCACACGTTAAAAACGCAAATATCGGCCCGATACGCTTGCCAGCCGATATATCGGTCGATCCCTAGAGCCGACCCATTCAACACTTCATGAATAAACAAAACCTTGGATCAACTCTGTAATTGGGAGCCAGTGAAGGGAGATCAACACAATAGAATCTGTGGCTCCCCTTTCTTTTGCCAAAGTGGAGAGTTTTGGACTGGCTGTGGTGCACAGTGAATCACAACAATCCAGATACGGTGAGACGAAAGCCAGCATAAGCACTTGCCAAATTTGAGACTGACTATGACCACAGCCCTGAGCTGTAGGAAATTGGCTTTCACAGCAGAGCTTTTAGGTTTATCAAATTTGAAAACAAAATTACCACAAAAAAAAGCCCAAAAGGTTTTTGCCATGTGGCTTAATGTGTAGCTGTAGAGATCCAAGCGATCCATTTTCGTCTGTGAGGGTCTTGTTCTCAGACAGAGTAAGAACATTGTTTGCCATCTAGAATTTAATAAGCTCTAGGCTCTCAAAAATTGGCCCCAAAATATATAATAATAAAAAAAACAACATTAAAAAAAAGAAACAGTGAAAATAAATCAATGTGTTAAAATGGAGGGAGGAAATGTGGTTTAATCTACTCTTTACTCACAACACGGGAAGGGAACAACAATACACCGCTCAGTGAGTAATACCCGTTTGTCTACATTGTTGTGTTATGCCAGTGCAATTACTGTGGCAGATGTATTTTCTAATGTTTTTATGTTGACTTACTTGATAATCATACATCTAAGTATCGGAGCACCTGCTAGGTGAAGTACTGACACAAACTCCATAGGGCAATGAGGAAAAGGCGTCAGGATGGCTCATTCTGCAGCGGCCGATAACAATGTTTGGATGAGTTACACAGCCTTCCAACCAGTATGTGTCGCTATTTTCAAGAGTTTTGACTGACACAGTAAGGTCGCAGTCAAAGTGGAATAAGGCCAACAACAGCACAGCAATGATTTTAGCATTTTCCAGAGACAAATTAGCCACTGCACCACCTCTCCAGTATCGCTGCTGTTTATTCAAAAAAAACAATAATTGTGAATAATGACTCTAGCACAGCACTGTGAGAAATGCTTTCCAATGTCTTTGTACATCAGGTGCAATAATTACTACCCAACTACACACACTCACACACACACACACACACACACGCGATTCCCGTGACATCTGACTGATTTCCAACATTTTCCATCTCGTGCTGGTTTGCATTCAGAGTTTCTCGAGTTTAAGCCTAATGTGCCGACTGAACATCCCTAATGTGGATTAGCTATGCATGGTGGTGTCTGCCAGGAATTCTCCCTCCCTAATGTGATATGACTAAACATGCTGCCACACGTGTGTGTGTGTGTGTGTGTGTGTGTGTGTGTGTATGTTTGCACTGCGTTGACATGAAACCATGCACTCTAAATAACTATTCTATTTTAACATCCACACCCTGGGGGATTAAAAAAGACGTTTAATACTAGTCTGACCTGGAAAACTAAATTTAAAGAGGAGGAAATGCCAACAGGTACACTGTACATATGCATGCTTGCAATATTTGAAAGTGACTGCCAACCACTCCCAGCCACTGATAAAATAAAACATTTAAAATAATGTTTTTGTATATGAATACTTAAAATTAGTAGGAGCCCTACCTAGCCCTGTTACCTTTGACTCAAAGCCATGATGAAGCGACTGGGCTGTTTGTTGGATAATAATGCTGCCGGTTCATGCTGAGAGTGCACTTTGGCTAATCGAGTGAAGATTCTAATGATTTACTATAGTGAACTAGTGATCCACAGTAACCTAGTGCCAGGATGTTGATGCAGTAGAGGACATAGAGGGTTATGTGGACATACTATATGAATTTATATGTACAAATGTTTCCATGAGCACTGACTAAAGAGCTGGTTATGACACAGCAGGTTTAAATTCTCAGCATGTAAAAGCCTGTTAATGACATCTGCAGGTTGCTCTTACATTGTTTACCTTCTCAATTAAAACTCACCATTAATATTCCACAATTAGACTGATCATTAATTCAACTTTAAGGGTGCCACTATAAATTATTTAGATGCCAGTGTTTGGGATTAGGACCAACTGCCAAGTAAGTATGCTGACTTGAATTGAAAGGAGTGTGACTACAGCGGCAGAGCACACAGGAGATGAATACAGCACCTGAGAAAACTTCTTACTGTCTGAGTACCAATGTCAGTGCTTAGCTATCGTTTTCCACACAAACTTGACCCTGAGCCACAGCCTTCAGTGCCAAATTACAAATGATTTCTTTCTTTCGTCTCGGTTGAAAAAGGTCGCTGACAGAAACAGCATGATTTCCACAGTGATTGATGCTCGTGACAAGAGCCTGACAGGTTTCAACGTGTTACAAAACAATTGCTTTTGTTTATCTGCACAACTCTTTCTGTTTAAAAGTTTCAACATCAAACTGAAGTCAAAGCCCCATTGCAGCCTTCAAATGGCTCAAAAGTATGCCTCACAGGTAATAGATCATCATTTGAGGGCAATTTTCACTCACAAAAAGCATCAAAAGTGTTAACCACTACCATACTCAGTGATGAGACAGACACCAAAGACAAACAGTCCCTGTGCAGCATCACTGTGTTATTGTGGTATAGCAGCAGTTGCGCTGCAAAAAAAAGAAAAGAGGAAATCTTAACCTAAATGATGCTTACTAACTCTTAATGTCTGTATTTTACTAAAGGGAGGTTAAACAAGAAAGTCATGTAATGATTTCAAACACAACCTGAATGCAATGCTTTCAGAGGTTTTGAGCAACAGCATATGGGCAGTAAATGAAAGACCGATTGAAAGAAAAAAAAAAACTTACATTTTACTCTTCAGCAAAAAGCAAAGAAAAAAAGATTTAAAATACACCTTACGTAATGTCAGGGAGGGCTAATAGCATCGTCCGCATTGGGACAAAACTTGTTGGGAAACCGGCTGCACTAATCACATCGTGAGCGTGACATATAGAGTTCATTTATTAATCCTAATTATAAGTCTCCCAGTTATTTGCACTTTTCAAACCTGGAGCTGCTGGTACCTTCAAATAAACTTGTTGTACAAAATGTTGTTTTACAGTGTGTAGCAGCCCTCTGCACCGTCAGTTTATCAGTGTAACAGTCAAGCGGTACCTTTGAAGAAGCAGTCCTTGCTGTGCACTACGTAGATCCGTCTCCTCTCCAGGCAGGCGGTGCGGTAAACCTCGCAGTGGTTCTCGTAGAACCTTCCGTCTGAGCCACACACTGGCACAAAGGAGGGCCGGCATTTTTCCTGGCAGACACACTCAGCACGGCCGGTTTCTGCCATCAGCACACACTGTCGACCCCGTCCACAGTAGGTCCTCCGACAGGGACCTCCGTCGGGGTCAGAAAGGGCTGGAAGAGAGAGAGAGAAAAGGGTTTATTTAGGTGGGAGCAAGAGTAAATAAGCAAGTTCATAAATTCTTACGAGAAAAAGACATTTTCGATATCCACGATTTTACTTGTCTGTATTACTCTCTGAAACTCGAGGCACAAAGACAGGTACAAGATTGAGAGCTGAAGTTGCACATTATAAAAATAAAATACACCTATGTCATCAGCACAGATCACACATTTCGGGTTGCGACATACAGAGTATTGCATCAAGGGGCAATTCTGAATGTCTTGTTCAAATGGTGTCCTGTCATAATTAAATAAATAAAACAAACTGAACTAGTGAAGAGTACCATTTCATTCTGGCTTAAAAGGACTTAAATATTGTATTTAACAACAAATCCACTGCACAAATACAAAAAATCGTATTTTCTGACATTTCCCCGGTTTTATGGAAAATCAAAAGAAGGCTTACATTCATCCTGATTTACACAAATACTGCATTAGATATCCAAGTACAATAAAACAAAGGAAACAGATCAATTACAACACTGTACCAAGACAAATTATACAGTATGCACCGGAAACAGGAAATGCATAAAACACCTCCAGGCCTGATCACAAGACAGTGAAAACCTTTTTATTTATTTTTTTAAATTGCAACCTAATTCCTACAAATCAATAAGGTGTCCTTTTTAACACGTCTCAGCACACACGTGTGCATATCTGTACACAGACACACCAGAGCATGTAGGTGCACTGAAAACGCAGGTAAAGCGCACACCTCCTGCTTTACTCTGTCTAGCCCCCATTAACACACACACGGTTCACCATCTTCATAACAACCAGTGCTTGTGCCAGCTCCCGCCCCACACACACACACACACACACACACACACACACACACACACACACACACACACACACACACAGGGCTCAACATTAAGGTTTATTTCCCCCACTTGCCCAGTAGGGCCTAAAGTACATTTGTACTTGTCCCTATAGAAATTGGTTCATTTATTTACAGTTATCAAATAACAACTAAAACTAAAGTTGAGTGTAATGTTTAATCTTTATAAATAAACTATAGGAATCAGAACAAGGACACAGTGTGCCATAGAGGTAAAGCAACAAACATTCTTGCATATCAAAAATGGCATGCCATTTCCTCCTCCTTCTCCTCAGAGACGGACCCCTCAACTCTGAGCGAGTGATAAATTATCTAACCAAACTCTGTCTTTACCCGCCGCCATTTTCTTATGAGTAGGGATGGGTATCATTAGGATTTTATTGATACTACTATTCTTATCAGTTCAGTTCTTTATCGATACTCTAATCGGTTCTTTTTCATTACTAAATAATTGCTTTCTTTTTTTAAATATATAATTAAAAAAAGAATATATTCAGAGCAGGATTAAAATTGAATATTTTAAATACAGCTAAATGTTTCTAGAGCAGCAAAAGTAAAGTTTACAACAGCAAAGTCACTATATAAACTCAATATCTCACTGGAAACAAAATAAATCCTGAAATCAAAATACTGAGTTAATGTCTGTGTTCTTCATTCTTTCTAAACATCACTCAGTATCAGTCCTTCCTCCTGTCCTCTGTCCTCCTCCCTCTGCTGATGTGATTTACTGCAGGGTGATAATACTATGGTCTTTAATGGTTTAACCCCAGGGCCCGTTTAATACCGGGTACCCATTCCTACTCGCGAGTGCCCGATCGGTATGTGCAGCTCTCAACAGAGATCGCTCCAGAAAAATACATGTGTTTAATTCTTCTTGACCGCTTGCCTGATCGGGCATGTGAGCTGCTAGATTTACTTTCCCGACGTGACATTTTATTTGTCCCGGGCAATCCTCATTGTTGAGCCCTGCAGCATCGGCATCATCACCACTCACTGCCTAGGACACTTCTCCTCCTTTTTAATTTAATATATTTGCACTTAATGCAAGTCAAAAAGCTGCTGATCCAGCAAGACGCTCCACCTTGGATTGATCTTTCGTGACTCCATGAGTTTGAACGGGACCCCCCTCGCTTGTTGTGATCTGAGGGTTGGATTAATAGGCCTACGTGCTTTGGGGTTATCGCAGTAAAAACTAGATACTGAAACAGGTACAAGCAGGGCATTTGGAGCCTCTCAAGTCCACCTGGCTAATGTCAGTGGTAATAAATCAGACATAAAAAATGAGTTGAAAACCTTCCCTGAGTTTAAACATTATTCATATGATTGTGAGAAAGCTCGATCAATATAAGAAACATGAACAACTCCTACGCAGGGTCCCACATAGTGTTGAATTCATTGGCAGAGAAGCAACTCCAGTTCAGTGTATTTGATAAAAGAAAGCTGTGTATTTTTACTAGGGCTGCAACGTAATCATTTTCATTATCAATTAATCTACCGATTATTAATCAACAAATCATTTAATTTACAAAAACGTCTTCCAGAGCCCAAAGTGACGTCTTCAAATTGCTTCTTTTGCTCCAAAACCCAAAGACTCTTCATTTACTATCAAAAATGACATTGAAAGCACAAATCCTGACATTTAACAATGTTTGACATTTTGGCGTGAAAAATGACTGAAACAATTAATCAATTACCAAACCAGCTCTGATTTTTATGTGGAAATAGATACATTTTCACATGTAAATCAAATGTAGTGGTTATCCTACCATTGTTGTGTTTGGATTTTTTTTTTGGGGGGGGGGGGGGGGGGGGGGAAAACAAAAAAAAAAAAAAAATATTGAAATTGTTTTTTTGGTGAGACCCTTTTT
>CM022491.1:3055192-3105646 GCA_011952105.1 Coreoperca whiteheadi | reverse complement strand
TCGGCTCGTCTCTCGCTTCTTCTGCTTCGTCTTTCTGTTTCTTTTTGGTTGGTTTTTTTGTTGGGGGTGTGTGTGTTCTTGGGTGGGTGGTGGGTGTTGTGGGGGCTGAAAGACAAAGACAAAAATAATATATGTAAGTAGTTATGTGGTAGTAAGCTTACTTTCTTACTCACCGTTGGTTTAAGTCAATGCATCTCCGTTACTAAGGTAATGGAATGGGTTGTTGTCAACTCGAGAAACGTTTACTTCCCCTGCCCCCCCGCCAAAAAAAAGCAGTCAACCTAGGGGAAATACAGCAATACTGCCCATGCTGTTACACAATATAAAAGTGTCCAAAGCAGTTTGAAAACTTTAAGGACTGCAGCAATCACAGGCCTGTGGTTGGGTATTTATCCTTCAAAATGTACTGGTCTGAGAGCTCTGAGTTTTAGCACTGGCTCTTCTTCGAAAGATTTCAAGAATTCTGTCTTTTTTTTGTATTACCTTTGATGTTAACAAGCTCTGTTGTCATGGAAACCAGGGCAAATACAAAGGAGGTGACTGTTGGCTGCAGTAATGTGAGAAATAAATTGCACCACATGAATAAACTCAATGTCAAGGCAGAGCGAAAACAACGCTATAAAACGGTGAAAATGAAATCATAATTCTAACAGCTAAAGTAATAAACACGTTCAACGAAATATAAAGATGCTGCTCGTAACGTTACATTTCACTTATGGGACTTTGTGCCCATTGTGTTGATGCAGTTTGAGGTCGAGTCGGTTAAGATGCGGAGAAGGGGTCAAGTCTATTATCCCTCTGTGGAATAAGGCTAAAAACCATACTGGCTGAACTTAAAAGAGTCCAGTCCAGGCTTTTATAATCAAACTGCTGAAAACAGAAATTGAATTTGCCTGGAGTATAATCATATCTCAGCTCTCAGCATATTTAATAATATAGGTAATGCGCTGTTGTCGGACGACAAAAGTCCCTTAATTACATAAAGGCAGTTTGAGGGCCGAAGCACAGAGCCACACAAGCGTACACACACACACACCAAAACACACATTAATACACTAGCACCCTCCTACTCTCTTTGAGGTGTCAGCGTGCAGGCAAGGATACACTCTTCCGCTCAGTCACTGACTAACACACGACATCTGTGCTTGCAAACAGGCACATTTTCAAATACAAACACACAGAAATACTGCTGAAACAATTAATCCATCTATCAATTAGTCAATCAACATAACGATGACTGTTGGTCGGAGAAAACAGGCCATGTGAAGACATATGATGAGCATTTTTCACTATACTCACATACATTTTACACACGTTCAATCAATGAATACATTGAATAGTTGATAGACAAGTCAATACAAAAATTATCAATAGCTGGAAACCTACACTCAGAAAGAAACAAAACAAAAAACAGGTACAGGCCACAGGTGTGTTGTCTAACCTGACTTGGTAGCATTGACTTCTTCTTTATCATAATTAAGTATTAGAAATCTGTTAGAGGAAGCTGTGGGGTTGGGGGAGTGCCAGGTAAGTACCCCGAGGGGAGTGTGGGGGAGATGGAGGAGGAGGAGGAGTACGACAGACTCAATTCCTTTTTATCCAGTTTACTAATTGTTCTGCGTGTCTCGGCAAAGCATCTGTGGGAAATGCAAAATAGCCGGGCTCCCTTGCGACCTTGCTGTTCATGTCAAGGTCGGGGACGATTACAAGATTGTTTGTATTCTCCAAGCGTGGGAGATTAAACGCTTAGCAACAACCGTCCAGCCGCAGTTACCCACTGGTGGCTGTTCTTCCTTCTCTTGTTTTCTCCCTCGCTGCCTCTCTCTTTCACTCCATCAGCACCCTTGCCCTTTCCCATTTTGCTCAGAGAATAGAGTACATGAACAGCAGCCACTCAAACAACGGAAACAATAGCGCATAAAAGTTACATCTACAATACACAAGCTGTCTGACATTTAGCTAAGTCCTAGCGCGCGCGTTCCTCCTCGCTGTAAATCCTTTGTTTCACGTTCTCTTGGACCATGTTGGCTGCAATTGTGGCTCGCTTAAGAGGCTAAAAGTGTCGTTTGATAATCCTCCCTGTCTAAGCTGCAGGCACAGTGCTTATAAATGGCTCTTAGAAGTTCAGACGCTCTGCGGTGCCAACACAATGCCAGGCTGACCAACCAGTGGCGGGCCTCACATCCTGTCACTCTAGTCCTCTCTCTTTTATTCTATATTGAGTCCTCTGTCTGTTTTGTCTTTATTTTGCTGTGCATGTGTTTATTGTCTCTTTGTCAATTCCCGTCTGGTGCTGAGCTCTGCTGGGCTACCGGGCTGCTGGGAAATTGAGACTGGGCATTGTCCACTATAATCAGAGATTTCCAGGACATGTTTCGCAAAGAACACTGTTGATAATTGCATGGTAACATGGGGGATTTGCACAAAGTGTTAAGACCATTTTGCCTTATCTTTCTGACATTTTTCGACAAAGATAAGTTTCCCCTTTTCATTTCCTTTTATGCAAGTGGATGAGAGCATAACTGGAGGCACAGCACGACTGTCTGCCTGACTGCCTTTTCATTCGTCGGGAGACGCTACAATCTTGTCAGTCTCAGCCCTGTTGTGTCGTTGCTGTATCACTGTGATGAAGTCACTGGTAATTTGAATCCAGAGCGAGGCACACAATCTGTACGCACGCAATCACATATGCATTGTACAGCACGCTCGCATAAAGACCACAGCGCACACACAGGCAGAGAAAAAGAGCGAGTCAATATATGTCACGTCACTCTGGAAGCAAAGCATTTGTGTCTAAACCCCTTGCTCTATTTAGCAACTAAAATATGCCCCAATATATTTATACCTGAGGCTAGACTCTCAAGCTCTTTAAATCTGTTTAACATTTAAAAGGCAATCACTACTAACTTTATTTATTTTGTATTTCATCCAGCTCCACAGTGGGGGATGTTGTTGTTTTGGATACGTTCTCCTCAGAGAGACAGAGGGACACTGCCGAGCTTCTTACTAATTAGACTGGAAGAACATTTGCCCTGCTACAGTGGGACTCGCAGCCTGCAGCACTACCATGTTATAAACCAGCCCTGATCCACGGAAACACAGAAGCTGCAGTCACAAACCCTTCAGGATATCAGTGTGTGACATTTACCGAAACAGAGAGTGGATATTTTTTGCAAGCCGACAGCTTTTGTTAGAGGTTGTTCAGCCCCAAGAGTGCCCTTGTATCGGGTTTCATTTCACATGTGTGACTACAGTTGTGTGGACCGTATGTGCACACACACATGTATGAAATACTTGCATTTATGTATATGTTTTGCAGCTCAAGAAAAGCTCTGTCACATCTGCTGATCCTACAGCTCATTCTATTTGCTCTGAAGCAGCTGTAGATAATTAAATTCAGAGACGCGCCGTCAAACACTGTCTCCCCTGTGCCACGCAGTCGGACAAAGCGCTTCTGACATGCACGCTGAGCTGGAATATCAATGGACAACAGCAGCCCTTGGTGCTAGGTGAGATGCTGTGGCATACACACAGGTAAGAACAAGCTGTTCATTTTGCTGCACTGTGCCCAGAATGATGCTACTTCTCTGAGGAAACAAACTGAAATACAAATAACTAGAGACAGAATGTACGGCAGAGTTTATTTTAAGTTACCCAGATGTATGTATGTATTAGTGTTTATTCCAACAGAAGTTATATTCCTCTCTCCAAAGACAATCCAGTAATTTTGTCCACTTGACCCCACAAATATCTGAGAAAAATGTATGGCGTAACCTATGAGACTCCACCCCAAAAACTACGGGGCGTTGTCATGTTCACCCTAAAGCAAAGCATTGGACAAAGTGAAATTTTCACCTGATTATGATGCTAGGTGAAAAGTTAAGTGAAAATTGTGTCTGTACCAAATTCCATGGCAATAGTTCACTCAAAAGCACAAATGTCTACCTCATTGTGGCGCTAGAGGAAAAGTCAGGGGATCATCAAAGTCATTAGGATTCATTCTCTGGGCACCATCAATGCCTGTAAAAAGGTCATGGCAATCCATCCAGTTGTTGAAATATTTCAATGTGGACCGAAGTGGTGGACCGACCGACGGACAACCACACAACCAAGACAGAAAGTAACCTGACTTTGAAATAGCCGGTCTCCTCCTGACTCACTCTGGACACTAAAGACGAGTACAGCAACACCACTACATGAAGTAACTTCAGAAGATAATTAGATTTAATATAAACTTCGTACTAGAGCCATTTCTCTCCATTAGGTGCTGCAAATTACCTATTACCTCCATGACCTCTTTCTTAATGGCAGGTTATCCAGTACCTTGGTGATCACTGCATGTGATTAAATGGATGGACACTGAAGCCATTACAGTTAGCCAACTCGTGGAATGGTTTTACTGATATGTGAATACAGAAAATGTGCCAGGCCTATAAAGGTGGAAGTTACACCACTGGTCGGTCGAGTGTTGGAGTTTTCCCATTGGCCGTTCTGTTGCCGATTGAATAGACATGAACGTTCGTTATGTACCGTAACTCCAGAATCTATGAGTAAAGGAGCAGCACTCTAATCGCTAGAGGGTTTATCCCTTGCTCACGCACCACTGAAGACTTTTACTCTGCGCTCACTTACTACGTGGGGCCCACCTCGGTCTCACCTTGTGTATAAGTTCAGCTAAGACTTAGGGCGGAGCAGGATGTGGTCCGTGCCCCAATGGGACCGACCGGTGCCCACAAGCACAAACACACATCCACTTCATGAAAAATCAATAACCAGTCGATACCTCGCCAATGCGTCACAGCGCAATTGGCACATCACAGTATCACATTTATGCAGATGGCGCAGAGACGGTACAATACCTAATATTCACCATGAGGGATTTTTTGACTCAAATGTAGCTTAGCCACATCGTGAAATGCTGCTTTAAGAACAAATATTTCACGGACCACTACGGAAAATTGAGGATGCACTTTTATCTACAAATTCCCATTATAGACACTACCACTGACTATCCGTGTAACAATTTGGCCACAATATAGCACACTGACCATACACGGTCCAGCCATATACTAGCTTTCGACCTATTCATGAACTAGTGCCAGAAAACCATTACTTTTTATTCTCCACACAATACAGGACGAAAACACGTGACAATGATTTAAAACGGACTCCTAAACTTTGATGACATCACAAACAATACACCTGTAGTGGAGAAGCTTTCACTGATTTCTGAAGAGGAAAGATGGTAAGACTAAAGGAAGTAGTCTTAGCTGATTAAGTGTACTTGTCAAGTCCCTTTATTAACGCATGCTGACTCCGTTTTCCTCCCATGTCCTGATCTCCCTCGCCCCTTCAGATTATTGATTGCGAAGGATGCAAATGGAAGAAGTAATCAGGTGAAATGACGAGCTGGTCGCTGCTGCTGTTTGAGGTCTTACTGTGTGTTGGGATATATCCACTGGGCGATAATATATTCGATATAATTGAAAATTAAATAACGTGCGATATAGCAGGTGACCATATCATCATATCCGAGTTTTCACTGTGTACGCTGGTCGCCGCTGAGGGGTAGTTAAGTTTCTTTAGTAGGTCATAAAGTGTGCAGATAAGCTCAGGTTGCTGTTACTGAAAGGCTGTGTCTTGTGTTTGCTGCCACATTCATTCTTTTCTTTACCAGCGTAGAACTAAATGCCTCATGTGCGTCTTGTTTCATCTGAGGACACTGCAGAGATAAACTTGAGAAAGGAGTTAAGGAATGACATCTATTTGAGAAGTAAAATATAGTGAGGTGGAGGGTGGTCTGTTAACCCTAGTCTAATAAGGAACAAACGTATACAATGGGAATTAAACTTAAAGTAATGGAGGAAAGGAAAAAGCCAACGATAATCAGCAGTGATGGACAAAAGCAGCAAACTAAGGACTGAGATAAAGAAAAAGATGAACAATTAAGAAAGGTGATAGACCGCAAAACAAACAAACACACAACTGAGTGAACAGCAAGCCCACCGACACAAAATATGAAAATTCTTGTGAAAATTGAGTGAAAAACAACAGTGAGACACAGTAATGGGGCAGGGAGAAAGGCTGACTCTGCCTCTACAGAGCAGGGATTTTCAGTCTGTGCCTCAGACAAAATGTCACTGGGCTCATCTGGCTGGTTCAGCTGATAGGCCTGTATTGATCTTCTGATCCCCGTGTATCTGCAGCCGCTCCACAGAGAGGCTCAGCTCTCTTGAAAGAGCAACCTGGGAGAGCAGGGCTGCTACTGCTGCTGTTACTGCTACCTGAGGCCGCCACACGATCCATTACACACCAGATAGCTGGGAATTTCTTTAGGGGTTTATGGGTAATTTGTTTGTGATTGGCAAGAGGCTAGGTCACAGACCAGGGTAGGCCCAGAGGATAAAACCTGATAATACACTGCATATTGCTTTTTTGGAATCCGTCTGATTCGCTGAACCAGGTCTGATACTTCCACACTCCGCACATATTGTGCGGCTGTATGTTAAAAACCTTATAACTATATGTTATAAACCTTATAAATTAATAACTGTATATGACCCTCCTCAGTCCCTCACTCCAACTTGACTTAAACCTTTTCGTGTTGGATCGACTCTAAAACTCATGGCTGTTTTCTTTGTTACTGGGAAGTTGACA
This sequence comes from Coreoperca whiteheadi, assembly GCA_011952105.1. Taxonomy (NCBI): domain Eukaryota; kingdom Metazoa; phylum Chordata; class Actinopteri; order Centrarchiformes; family Sinipercidae; genus Coreoperca; species Coreoperca whiteheadi. The sequence goes on along the minus strand of CM022491.1, from coordinate 3,098,989 downwards.
CATTGCAACTATAAGCTTTTCACCCGCCTACTGTGCAGTGACAGATGTGCTGTTGCGATGACTCGTGCTGGCCATGAGCTACGTGCCATTTTATACAAATATTCATTCATTTATTTCTATCCACGGAGTCTTTTTCAGGGTCGATATGGGGGCTGGAGCCAAGAGCTAAAGAACTTGCTCAGCAGACTGTACAAAAGACGTTGGTTAAAAATAGCGTTAACTACAAAACTAACACAGACAGATCAATGATAGTCAACAAGTTTAAGAATGAAAAGAGCGTTTATGCAAGAAAACAGCTAATTTTGATGTTGGGATGATGCAACATGTTTTCTCTGGGCAACTTGGGAGCGCGACTGCCCACAGGGTATGAAAATGAGAGCAGAAAAATAAAGGCGAATCGAGGAAGGCATAAAGAGCTGGTGAACCATCTGGGAGTACAAAGCTTTAACAGCACAGGGCAACTACTGTGAACCCAGTGTGAGCTGGAATTCACACTAGGCAGCCGTCAGTCACATGGTCACATTGGTTATGGTATGACAGGTATCGGTTTCTCACTCTGTGGGCTGCCCTCCCCAGGGGACGGAAAATGATTTGGGAGGGTGGCAGGGCTTCTTCTTGTGAAATAATACATTTTTGAGGCAGCCTCTGGGCTTTCCCCAAAAATTAAGTATGAATAAAAGCTAGAAATAATCACCGTTTGGTATAGCAGTCTGAAAAACTTGGTGAACTCAACTCACGGGTACGCGCAAGTTTGGTAAATGAGCATTAGCAACTATTTTAATTCTGACAATGGAGGCCACAAGGGAATGAGTGTGTGTGTGTGTGTGTGTGTGTGTGGAATTAAGTGTTACCACTACAGTTCTACAGATTGGGTAATACTTTAACTGTGTTGAGTAAAAAATATCTTTCAGGTACAGAACCTCACTGGAATCAAGCTAATTTTACTGACATTTTGAAACCTACTACTTATTTCATCCCACTGACATATTTTCTCGTTTCAATGACCAGACTTAATTGGATTCAGAACTTAATTAAATTACATGCTCATTGTATGTTAGAACATTTTTTTTTTTTGCATCCATATTCATAGTTCCAAAACATACAACTGTAATCCATACTCACACTGAATACAAACTAACCCGAGTGTCATGCTTTGTTCATGGAAACTGACAATTGCGAAAGTGTGTGCTAGTTGCACACCATCTGCTCCAAACCCCAGTGGGATCAAAGTTGTAGAGCACACTTTGCTGTTTCTTACCTGACGTTGTGTAGGTGTGTTTGCAAGGGTGTCTAAGTGTTTTCATGTTCGCATGTGTCTGTAGTTGAAAGGTTCACTTAAAAAAGACACACATTGCTGCCTGGGATTGAACTTTAAGACTCAGAGACGCCGGTTCCCACCATCTGCTGCATTATTTACTGCAATTGTACCGCTGCTGAAGCTACAACTAAAGCTACAGCAGTATAGGGCTTGAGCATCAGTCCTCTTCAGCTGCCACACTCATATATTCACATTAATGCCAGCACAGCCAAGAATGAAATGTATTTTTCTGCTGTAGGTTTGAGCGAGCATGTGAGTGTGGGGAATATAATCTCTCCTGGAAGAAAAAAAAAATCCCTTTCACATCTCAGGAGTCTGTAGTGTACAAATGGAACGTGTTTGAAAAGAAGAAACGTCCCTCCTGTGTCCTATACAGAAGACTTTGAAGCCATAGGATTTCAATCTTCAATGCTTAAAATTAGATTTTCATCTGCGTTTGTGTCTACAAACATATGTATGTGTGTGAGAAAGAAAACGAGTGGTAAATCCTGCTTTGTGCTCCAGTCTACGTAAAAATCTTTGTTTTCTCTTATTAAAAAAAATACATTTTTTTCCCCCCATGTTATGGTCCCACTACACTCCATCCCTGTTTATTATCAACAACATCTTAATCCCTTCGATCCATCTTCAGCCTCATCTTGCTCTCACCTCGCTATTTATACATCTCTCTGCAGTATATACAGTATTTCTGCTGACAATACACCTGCACCTCAATCCCTGCAGGGCTCTGGGAGAACAGAGACCAAGCGCCCCGATGGCCTTGCTCCCACAGCCAAGATGACTAATAGCCCCTGCAGGGCGAGAGGCCGCAGAGGTGAGGAGCAAAGGTGAGAGAGAGAAGATCAAGAGGCTACGTCGACTCACACGGCTTGTAAAAGCGTCCTCTGTTGGGTGGGCTTTGGCTGCTTAATGCTCTATTCACACAGATAGTGTAGTGAATGAAATGCTTTTAGTCCATTTAGAGGGGCAGAATATTACTGGTCACAACAGGATTCTTATCAAAGAGCCATGAATCATCAGAAAAAGAAAAATGATTCTCTTTACTCCGTGTTAAAAAGCACTGCAGCATAGTACACGGATCTGTTGTGTTTAGGAGATGTACCGATTGGACTTATAATTTACTGATTACACATTTTATATTTTACCCTGGCTTTCCACTACAAATGGGACACACACAATTGCACAGCTCTTATAAAATAGTAAAATTATTTTACAGCACTTTGTTTAATGGATAAGGCTGTTATTCTATTTGTTACAATTTCAGTCATTAAATCCAACGAAAAGACTAAAACCAATGGTGTCTTTCCAACTCTGTCTGTGACACTTAGCACTCAGCACTCACTTCCTACTGAAGAGGTTTAAAGAAAGAGGTCAAAAATATAATTTCATATTTGAAAAAAGGCTAAGTAATTTCCTAAAAACAGCTGGGCCCTGTAGTTTTTGACAAACATTACTTCAATTGGCAAGATATTTCCAGCAGCAGATCAATAAATAAATTTGGTGCTCTAGTGAGTATTTATGGCAAAGGACAGTGGGATCGACTAAAAAAAATAAATAAAAAAAATCAAACTACAATGCTCATGTTGATTGCAATGACGAAACATGTCACCCAGTACAGCTATTTTATTTTTGTTTATATAGTTTTTGGATGAAAATGGAGCTGTTTACAGCACAGAGGAATAAGCTACATCAAGCTTTGGATATACTTGTTGGGAGGATAAATTCACTGATGGTTTCAGTCCTGTCATGGTATTTGTTGATTGGGTATTGCATAGCTCAAGTACGTGCTGCTTAAATAAAACATTGCAGTTGTATGTTACTGTGTCTGATAATCTAGGTTCTTTCAGCATAGACTCAATATGGGTTAATATATTCAGTTGGTTCTCAGGTTCCCCTGCTAATAAGCTTTTTTTTTGGGTAGTTGGTCCTATTCGAGGGTGTAAGGACAAAGGGTGTTGTATGTTGTACAGATTGTAAAGCCCTTTGAAGGTAAATTGTGATATTGGGCAATATAAATAAAATTGAATTGAAGTGCTGTATGTCAGCTACAGATAAGCACCTACAGTGTAGGCAAGAGGCTGCCTTACAAGTGACATTACTTGTTGTAGACTTACAATGACAATTAAAAAACAAAGGGATGGCGACATTTGCTGTAATCAGCATAACAAATCAAACCTGAGTTGTCAAACACAATGCTGATATTTGAGTACTCTGCAATTGATGAACGATGAGAACACTTTTTGCAATCTTTTTATACATATTTCTACAAGATCTGCACATTGCAGAAATAGTATGGTTAAACTAAAACTACACTGACTGTCCAATGAAACTCAAAAAGCTGCCAAACTCATCCTAAATAGGACCGTGGCCTATTCTGACAGCGCAGTCCAGCACATCGACCTGCAGTGACACACGTCACTACCGCCAGTGTCCAGACTTACACAGGAAACATTAAGGGCAGCTGTCCTGACACACATCGTACGCCGTTAAAATATTTTTCCATTTATTCTCGGGTACATAAACATACCATTTGACGCACTGGCATGATCATTGGCATCCGACATGAATCATGAATCGCAGAATTGCCAATACGAATATATTTCCCAGGGACACTGGGGGTGGGAGTTTGCGCTGAAGCGGTTTTCAAAAGCTTCTATGACAGGAAAAAAAATGAATACATTTCACATCTACAATATGAAAAACATTAAGAAGCTGTGGCTGAAAAATACATCATGTTTGAGACCACCATTTGCATAAGATTAGTATTATCAAGGGGACAGGGAAGATTCACACAAGATTAAAATCCCAGATGATCTGCACTCTCATTACAAATCACTGGGCGTCCCCCAGGTGATATTAGCCCTGTGTGAACGGAGTTTCTCTTCACCACAGTTTTGCACTTACACTGTTGGAGGAGTGGAGGATACATTCATGCTGAATTATTGTGAAAAATGTGTGCAGATAGATACAGTACATCCCATTGATTTTTTTAATGCCTTTGTGCTTGCATAAATATACAATAAATGCATCTCCAACTACAACTGCCTGCTGTAATCTTATTTACATATTTATTTATTTTTCACCAAATATGTTTGCAGTGCAAACAAACGCAGACAATGTTCATCAAGTTGCTGGTGTTTGTCCGGGTGGTTTGAGATGCAGTTGTACTTTGGAGTACAGCAAGATTGTCATACAGTGAAGGAGTTTTGACTTCCAGCACCATTGTCATCGATGTGTAGATGCAGCTGCAGTGCTTACCAGTAGGTGACTTGTTAATCTTTGACAGGGGGGAGCTGGAGGGGAAGGAGGGCTCCCTTGTGCCTTATTTTTGCAAAAGGTAGCCTGTTTTTGACCCTTTAACTGATTTTTAGGGGTATTTACTAAACTCTGAAATAATGTCCAATTACGTTATATTGTCAAATAAATACTCAATTTGCGGCACTAATATTTGTTTTATTTGAAAAAATAAAAAGTGAGAACAGCGAATAAAAAGCAGCATTCAAGGGTACTTTTGGTTAAAGCTCTGTTAATTTCTGACCCAGCCTCTGTCACTCTGCTGCTGCACTCTTTCCCCCCGCCTGCTGTACAGAACATAGGTAAATTATTGAGAATTATTCAATTTAGACGGAGCGTTTCTATTTTAACCGTCGCCGCTTTTCTAGCCTTTATGGTACTCGTTTAGAGGCTGGCGAGTCGAGCCAGTGAGTGAGGTAATTTACACACAGGCAGAGAAGAGACAAGTCGAGAAGAAATTTCACATGGCGTCCTCTAAAAAGTAGACAGCGGAAAAACCAAGCTTTTATTGAAGAATGGACAGACTCTTACATGTTCAATCTTCCCACATTATGTCTACATATGTTCTGAGACTGTTGCGATTCTTAAAAGCTGCAATGTGAAGCGCCAGGACGAGACAAAGCACGGAGCACCTTTTGAGCAGGTTCACAAGGGGGACAGATTTGGGTTATTTTGCTAACAAAGGGGGGTGGCGTCCCCCCTCAAGTCGCCTACTGGCGCTTAGACGTGTCGCTAACACCTTGTCTGGTTGCTAAAGAGAGGCGATAAAATAAAAACAACTAGAGAATGAGCAGCTGAGAACCCTGGCTAGCGTTCGTACACAATCACTGAGGCAGCATTATTCTGATGGTAATGGTATTGTACTGTAGTCACAGTATACCTGACAATATATAAAGTAGTGGGGCTTGTTTGCGCTTACCTTGCTAGTGTATTGTTACAAATATGTTTACTGAGTTGTGACACAGAACATTCAATTGCCTGCAGCTTTACACTGTTAAGGACTCAAGGACTCTTAAGCAGAAACAGCTTGTGTGGCCTTGTATTAATCTTTATCAGCAACAATGTTGTAGCCTTCGATTTTCCAACCACGCCATGCTGAAACACACTCACTGTAAAGAGTGTGGAAGGATGTGATAGTGTTGTGCGTACAGAAATATGGTAATTTTGTATCCATAATGTATTTTGCGTAGAATGTTTCATGTCTGATTACTCCTTATGTCTGTTAATGGCAGATGTAGAAGAGAGGCAAACAAAACAAAAATCAATTCATATGAAAAATGAGTCAGACCGAAAACCACAAGAAGAGCTAATCAGACTTATCCAATTAAGCACAGATTAATTTGGCTTTGTAAAACTGAGGTGAGGAGGATGTTGCAAAGTGATGTAAAGAGACAACAATGACTAATTTCAGGGAAAGAAGAGAGAAGTAACTTTTCATTGCCTTTGCACAGAGCCGAAAAAACAAAATATTTTATTTTATTAAATTCAGTTGGGTTATGAAAGAGCTCACGAAGATGGCTTCCTCAGAAATGAATAAGAACCGCCGAGATTTTCTTTTGTGGTCCTGATGACACTGGAGATGGTACACAGACTGTTTCCAGTGAGAAGAATAAAAGAAAGATGGCATAACAAAGGCAAAGATGAAGAGATACAGTGGGAGAAAGATGACAAAGACAAAACGAGAGGATGACAGAGAGAGGGTTCAACTGGGAAATGAAAGCCCTTTAGAAATCATGTGGGGGGGGGGGTTTCATAGGCCTTTATAGACTATTAAGCATAAAATAAGTTTTAAAAAAATACACTGTGACCCACAATGCTAAAAGCTGTACTAAAATCTGCACTATCCTTTGCTTTCATAAAAAAAAAAAAAAGCATCATTGCCCAAAGTGTCGGTACACTAAATTATCCCAAATAGACAGAGCAGATTTTTTAAGATACACTTTTGACGGCATCATCGCTGCTGTGACCGAGATCTTCAGTTCATGCCTGATGCTTCTCCATATTTGTGACTAGGGCTGCACAACTACTCAAAATATTATCGAAATCGCAATATGGCCAAGTGCAATACCCAAATCTGCAAAAGCTGCAATCTTTTGATAAAAAGGTACAATGTATTATAATGAAGTGCTGCAGAGATGCTCCGGCCTACAAATCTTGTTCTCCAGATGTAAGAAAACATGTTTGTTTGGTACAGACTAGGGCTGCAACTAACGATTACGTTAATAATCGATTAATCTGTCGATTATTTTTTCGAAAAGCATTAATTTCCAACCTTTTTTCATAAACAGAACTGACAGTGCAAAAAATCTTCAGAAAGTTCGCAAACAGGTTGCTCCTTGAACATCCCTGAGCTGTTAAATAACAAGAAACAAATGGACTAACACAAAAACAATACACACGTCTGCTTTACATCTGCCAAATATAACGGCTTTTTAAATAAAGTGCACAAAATGATGTATATAAGGGACCTGAGCTGTCAGAACAATACATCTTTTTTTGTGTGTGTGTGGTCATGTGACTGCATCGCTACGTCTGATTGGTGAAACAGAGTCATGTGGTAGATGCACTGACGGCATCTCTCTGGCAAAAATAAAAAAAAAAAGTAAAGTGTAGCCCAATGTAGCGGAGTAAGAGCAGCGTTTCTTCTTCACAAATCCACTCCAAGTACAAAAAAAAAGTACGGTGCAGTAAAACTACTCTTACAACTACTCTCAGCCACAGTACATTTTCTTCCAAAAGTTACTCAAGTAAGTGTAACGGAGTAAATGTAACTCGTAACTACCCACCTCTGAGACGCACACACACTCTCTCTCTCTCCCTCCCTGTTTCTTTTGCATATCTTGCGGTTAACACACGTTTTCGATGTATTTAGTGTGAAATGCTCCCACACCTTGGATGACTTGGGTCGTACTGATTTCTCTGCCTCCGCCGCGCGTTTCAGAACAACGTTACGGGTCTCTGATGGTGTTTTTGCTACCTCCGCTCTGCTCCACTGTTTATATTTCTGCTCCGCGCTCTTTTATACTCAAACTTCTCTGCGTCTTATTGAGTGCCGTAAAAATCGCGCGACACAACGAATGACATTCGTTGCCAACTCTGATAAATCGATTTTTATCGATTCGTTGTTGCAGCTCTAGTACAGACCCCAACAATTGTCACATCATGGTTTTCAATACTTTTCAAAATAAAAATCTTGATGCAAACATTGTCATTCCCACTAATCGTGAATCATATCGCAATCAATATCTGTCAAAATAATCGCAATATGATTTTTTTTTACCATGTCGTGCAGCCCTATTCGTGACCAGCAGTAACCCCAGGAGACACCTGATTAAGACAATGCCGAACCAGACAGGTAAAGACAGAGCCACAAATGGAACAGCCCCGAATTAGAAGTACTGAATAATACATTAACACTTTTTCCCTCTTATACAACTGACAGGTCTAATGTTTAAATGATGATTTGCCTCAAGGTACCCAAGAGGCATCATGGAGAAAAATAGTCAGATATATATTTTTCTTTTTGTATTGAAATCATCAGGAGAGAGGGGGAAAAAAAAGCCAAGGAGGAGTCAGGCACGCACACATGAAAAAAAAAAAACGCACAATAAACACACCAAACACAACCACGACAACAAAAAGGAAGCTAATGAATAAATAAAACAGAAGCAACCACCATCTAAAACAGCTCTGACCGAGCTCTGCCCAGAGAGAGACGCTCGGTGAGCGATCTCATCAGTGCTGCTGTCGGCTCTGCTCAGTGGTCAGGAGAGCCAGTGCCGTGTTGACAGCTGGCTGTCATTACTCCAGAAGTGAGAGGGACGACAGGAATGGACCGGAGGAAGAAAGAGACCGCAAACAAAAGGAAGGGAGCAGGAAGGTGGGAGGAAAGGGACGATCTGAGGGGCCTGAGGCAGAACAAGTGAAGAAAATAAAGGAAACGAGGTGGAAAGGGAGGCCAAGAGAGAAAGTAAAGTGGCCTCTTGACCTTGATGGATTTGGGCCAGTAGCCTAATACCCTGGTGCTTGAATCTGATTGGCATAATTTTGTTGTCAGTTCAGCTTTTTATTTCTCCCCAAATTACAAGTGACATATGCCTTGTTTTTTACTGTCCCCAATTTAGGCTTTATTACTTTGTTCCATTGTGAGTTCACTGGGCGCCTCAGAACTGAAGAGATTCTAATAAAATGTAGGTTGAGATTATTTTTAATTTTTTAAAGGATTTTTTTTAACCCTGTCTTATACAGTATTTGACACATTTTCTCATGATTACAGATAACCTATAATTGTCTCTAATCACTGTATGTTCCGAGATGTAGATCTGGACTGACATGGGGAATGAGACATTTTCTAAAATTATAACAACTTACGTAGAGGATTGTGCAATTTAGGATGGAGCGCCTAAATAAAAAAGTCAGATGCAACAGTGCCGCCAACATAAAAAGTTAGTCTGGAGCCCTGATTTGAAAGTCAAGTAAATGTATTTTACTAAAACAACCTGAACAATGAGATGGCACAGAAAATAAACAGAATATGAATTAGGCTTCAACACTATTCAAATCTTATGATCAGGATCTCTCACTTCCAGATGGCATACTTGTAACCTGAATTTGACTTCTGAAGACAACGCCGTGTTGAATTGGCCATATTACAAAAAGAGAAGACGAAAATAAAATGATGGGGGGCGAGAAGGACAAAGACAGGAGAGACACAGGTGAGAGGTGGGGGTGACAATCAGAGGCGGAGGGGAGGACGAGATGAATTACAAGGCGATTGGAAGAGTTAAGAAACAAAGACTTGAGGACGGGCGGGAGAAAAAGATAAGGCTAGGTGATGGGCGGGAAGTAGGGAGGTGCGAGAGATGAGAGGAACAGAGAGGAGGATGAAGGATGAAAAGAGAAATGAGGGAGAGAGAGCAGGGGAAATCAGACAGGGAGAAAGTGGAATGGGGGAGGGGTGACTGGAGGGCAGCTGGTAAAATGAATGGATGCCAAGCAACTGAGGGACCACCACTGAGCGGTCAATGTGTGTGTGCGCGCGCGCGTTTGTGTGGCCGTTACGAACATGTTGCGGGTGTGGTGACAGAAAGAGATAGTGAGTGGGGACAAGAGAGTTTGGGAGCAAGAAAGGCGAAGAAAAAAAGAAAGAAATTTGAAAAGAGAGAGGTGAACAGAAAGAGAGAGAGGTGGATCTGGCCCAGTGTGTTGAGGATTAGGGATTTAAGGCTTGTTGGAACAGCCATTGTGTTTACATGAGGCCAGAAATATGCTTCTTGCCTGGAGATGTGGGTATTCTGTGAATCCAAGTTGAACTTAGATTTAGCAGTTAAATTTGAGGGAGGGAATACAGTTAACACAAGCAGCAAACTCCACATGACTTGTTGGTGAGAAGGCCGAAGGCATTGTTTGTGCTGACTTAAAACACTGCACACAAGAGTGTGACTAAGCTCGTGCATTCTGCAGCATAAAATAAAGATTACAATAGTTGTTTTGAAATTGCTTCTTTTTTTTTTTTTTTGCCAAGTTGTATTGACGTTTAACCCATAGTGACCATTGGAGCGAATATGTCAAACACAACACAGGATGCACGAAACAACCATAGAAGTTTGCAAGAAAGTATGAAACGCCATGACATTTACTCGTGCTGCGGTTTGCTTTGCAGACCGAAATGAGGCTAAATGCAGTTTCTTAAAAACCTGGTGCTCGTGTGGTGAGTTCACAGAGGGGGCATGATGGGAACACTCAGCTTCAATCAGATCACAATCCATAATAGATGGCCATGTAAATATCTTATGAGGGAGAGCTATGGAGAAAATGACTCTGTACTCAGGAACACACACACACACACACACACACACACACACACACACACACACAAAGAACCACAAGCGCAGACAGAAGACTCACAAAGCGTAGACATCCCTCACTGTCATGGTAGGAAAAAAAAGTGTAATAGAGTGTATTTATCTAATATTCATGCACTCTCTTAATGGATCTTTAGTAGGAATGCTTTCTTGTTTTTGCTGTTGTCGGTGCGTGCTCAACAAAAACAGAACTGCTTGTAAAAGACCCGAGTTCGCGTCTGAATGTGATTTTCCTGTTAAAATGAAAAATACATCAATAGAAATGAATCATGGATCTTACTTTATCACTGTTGGTATTAAAAAGTAAATATTGTTGGCAACAAGGCAATACAACACACTTGTGTGAACTCAGCAAACTGTGAAACACTTTGTGGGAAATGGAAGAACACATGAATGTACGCCTACACAAATAATCTTCCTGAATCCTTGAGTTTGCTTGCGTTCTTCAGCTCACATCAATCTACAAAGACTTAACTATTTGGAAAAACAGCCATTAAAAACTTTAAAAAGGCAGTGATTTCAATACCACAAAATCCCTTTCTTATTTAAAATATTAATAAAAATCCCCATAAACCCAGCAGATTTCTTTGATTTGATGTTAATATAACGTCCTGCTACAACTTTGAAAACAATTAAACATTCTTCTAAAAGACGTTCCAATGTTTTTCTAATCTCCTTCAGTTTGAGTTTTGACTGAATTGTGATATCAAACATTACAGTTTAGATCGATGTTAAAACGGCACGTCCTGTACATCAGCTGGATTTAGAGAGAGGGAGAAAATATTTGAGACTATATTTAGACAGACTGGGACAGTTCAGCTTAGTTTATTATGAATGAGTCCAAGAAGGCAAATTTGCAGCAGATAAACTTAAAAATGACTGTAAACATGAGCGGAACGAAAAAAAGAAGAAGCATTTTTCACAGTTAAAGATAAAGTAGTAAAGATGTAAATAAAAGTTAAGGTATGAACCCACCTTAAAATACAACCATACAAACTTCAGAAGCACACGCCCTAATAATATGTCTTGTGACAGCAAGTAACCTGACAGAAGGAAGTAGTGAATATAAGAGGGCAGAGGGAGGATTTCATCACAGAGTGGATGGTCACAGTAATAAAGAACAGTTCCACCCTTTTGCAAAGGTCTGACAGACACATTGTTGCTACCACGCCCCTGTGGTTTTACTGGCAGTCATTAATAGAGTTTAGGGTATCCCTGTGTTTGATGTTCAAGTCGTAAATGAGGCAGAGAAAAGAAAACTAAAGCCTTAAAAAGTGTACTGGTCGAAAGTTGTCAATACTGAAGGACCTTAGCTTGCACCTGAACAAAAGGAACATGGCCAGCTTTAAACTGAATATCTATATCTATTTTTGATCTGGCGATTGCTTCAAAAATATGTCTTTTGCCAATTTGACACAGTTGCCATTAATTGTTTAAATGCATTAGGGGAAGGGGCCGAAAAGGTTGGCAATGTTTGTCAGGTGCGAGCAGCTTCAAAAAGCAGGTTCACTCAATTACAAAATTAGCTGATCGGTTCATCTTCATGCTTGCACATTTGCTATCAGTTAAGTTGGAATCTATTCTTTCCCTATGCTCTTCGTAGTTCCTGTATTCTCATTTTCTTTCTTTGTGCATTGTGTTTAAATAATACTGGAGCTGAAGATGAAACCTAACCGACACATGCGCTCACTAACAAATATGGAAAATGGCAGGAACAAAAAAAGTTAATTATAATGTCGACTTCTACATGCAAAGCTTAAATATAGAGACACATACGCACCATCACACAAACTTTCCACCCATTCACTTACAAGCCCATTACTTCAAACATGAATGTTTGGCTGCTTTGAGAGTCTGTTCTGTGCCGTCTGGGTGGTGATGATATTATGAATGCAGATGCAGTGCAAAGCCCTGCAACGCCCCACAGGGGAGCACTAAAAGCAAACCCTGACCCTGTTGATCATCAATAATTCAGCAGAAATCAGGGTTAGATTAAGTGCAGCGCCGAACGACACATCATTTCTACAGCGTGCGGACGAGACAACAGTCTACGCCATCATAAAGTTTGCATAAGGCCCAAGTCTCCCAGTTAGCTGTCCACAAGGCTGAACATTAGCTCCATTACATTGAAAAACGGGAGGCTGATGGGAGGAGAATAGGGGAAGAAAGTGGTGGTGAGTCATTCTGGGTCTCTAAAGAGACCCACCTGGCATGGAGAAAATGGAGCTGGATGCTACCATTGTGGGTATAGGAGGCCATCAGTGGCTGGCGGCCCAGCTGGCCTGCTGGGAACACAGTCAGCCACGTCACGATGGAGCCAAACGTTAGACTCAGAAAGCAAAAGAGGGCGTTGGGGATAGATGAGTCTGAGAACGATGGACAGATGAAAAGGTGGGGAAAAAGTTGTAAAAAAAGGGTGGAAGAAAATTACAAAAGAGAAATAAATACCAAACATCTATTGTATCTCCTGATTGTCTATCCATTACACGTCAAGAACCATTTTTCCTTCTTTACGCATGGCTAGCAAAAGACACCAGTGGGTTGGTAACAAAAAAAGACTACGCGCGAACTACACTAGGTTTTTGGAGGAATATCCCATTGGTCAATTTACTAAACAGGTGACGAGTTCATACACCCAAAATTGTCCAGTCCAAGGAGATTGTTCATACCTGTGCTCTACATTGATATTTCAGTAAACACTGTAGTAAGTAGCAAGGGTCTCGGCTGAGAGTCTGAACAGCTGCAGCTGATCTCTAAGATTACGGTTGCTATTGTTCATATCAAACACTAAGTTCAAACAAAAACTTGAGTCCATTCTGCGTTACCGAAGAGAACAATAGCATAATTTACTGATTGGGTAACAGAGCATGCAATAGGTTGAGAGAATGAAAGCACATTTTACCCCGCTGGAGTACAAGGAACAGCCTGTTGCTCCTATACACTGAATTCTGAGCATGAAGTTCATTTGGAACCATGAGCTGCAGTTTTTGAGTTCCCAAAAGCTAGTACGTAGACCTTTGGGTTGTGATTATTTTGTCCGACATACTGTACATCTTGAATTCTAACAGATCATTACAGATAAAATATTTAATTTCCTCCCACGTTCAAAAGTTAGTAGAATTTCACATAAAAATGATGAACCTCCTTCATACAGCAACAAGAAGGATTACCTAACCATGTATTTGTAGCCCTACTCCAAGCATTGGAATAATGTTTAGAGAGCATGTGGCAACATGATGGCATTCGAGCAAAAAAATTAACAGGAGACACATGCAAGGGTTTGCTGCATATCATAACTTCACATATGGCACCAAACGATTTTAAACTTTTGACTGTCTGGGTTTGTCAACTATGCAACATTAAAGCATTTTGCTGTTAACAAGGCAGGTATGGTTTGTATGAGGAAGTTTAAATCAAACCGGATTTAACTTGACCTCTGCTGTGATTTGCATTAAACAGGTGAGTGAGATTTGCATTTTTATGGAGTTCCCATGGCCTTCTTTTGCCCTCAACTCTCTTTGAACAGGCGAGGCAGGAGATAGGGATGTTAATTATGGACCACAATGACCACTATGGGAATGATCTCAATGGCGTTATTGTGTTATCCCAGATAGGTTTTAATTGAATTATGGACTGATGGTGGGAACCAGCGTGGAGGGGATTGCTGAACACGGTGTTCCCCTTTTTTTTTTTTTAAAAACAATCAAATTAACCCAATCAATTATACTAACAAAATTTAATTTCTTTTCAGAACAAGCCAGCCATTTCTGATTTCATTTCGGGCACAAAAGTGTTTGTGTGGCAAGACAGAGACAATGAGGTCACCATTCAAGGGCATGCATGGGTGTTCCTTAGCATCATAATGTTGGATTAATGGAAAATGATTCAAACAAAGTAAACTTCTCAAAATACATCTTCCACAGTATAAAGACTGTCGTATTTATGGGTTAGTACAGACTCCGCAAGAAAAAAATATTAGGAACCCACCACTGAGCTCATACTTGTGTCCTTACCCTTCTGACACCAGACCAATAATAAAAGGACAATAACTACAGAGAAGCACTACATTTTATAATTTCTCCCAAAGGCCTTAAATATATATAAATATGGCCTAATATTTGACCTAAAGCTTTTGAAATAGAACAAAATACAGCCCTACTGTGCATGCAGTTAAAGTCTTGCACACGTGTAAAACAATTTCTCGCTATTGCCATCTGGGTGCTTTGAAAAGTAACTCTTCCAAATAAATAAATAAAAATAAAAATCTGTACAACTACTTCCATCATACAAAAAAAAAGTTTTTTTCCCAGCTTCAAGCCACCTAAAGTGTTTGGTCATATTCTATATCTCTGACAAATAAGATCCACTTCTCTTCAATTCCGTTCAGTGCTTTCATCAAATATTCCTTGTCATTTTCATAGGTTGATGGTTTTTTAGCTGTTTGGGGGGTAAAACGGATCCACAAAGGAAATCTAGGATAACAATGCAAATGAGTTAGAGGATAGTCTGAAGGCATCAAATTAGAAAAGCATTTAATTTCCACAAATGTTGTCAGATGATGATCATTTATATATTCTCCCGCAAATATAAAAAGACAAAAAGGGGGAAAAGAAAAGAAATCACTTCCAGTCACTGCACTGTACAAAGTATAGCATACAGAGTCTGGGGAACATACACTCAAATCATACATGAACTGCATGTATATGAACTCACATAAATACTTAAAACATAGCGACAAACAAAAACAATGACACATACTGAGACTACAAAAAATGTGCAAAAACATAAATGCGGCCTCAAACACACGCAGGCCCTCATTAATATGTAGAAAATGCAGAAACATTTTATTTCTCACCACCACAGAGTCCCTGGGCCCCTTGCAGAGAGAGAGACAGGGGTCCCAGAGGACGGCAGTGGGAGGAAAGAAAGAGGATTACAGGAGTAAACAACACGATCACATGACACTTCTAATAATGTCCCTATTGTCTCTCTCCCCCTCCACGGTGTCTAGAATCACCTTCTCATTCTCACTTCAAACTGTATGTCCCTTTGCATCTTTTTTCTCTCCACCTGTCACTGCTTTCCCCGTTCACTTTGTGTCTTTCGGTCTTTTAATTGGCCTCACAAAAAGACACCACTGTAACCATGGGAATACAGTGGAATGTACTGTAATATACTCATGCATGCATAAAGACATTAATTGTTTTCTCGCTCTTCATCATCAGTTGACAACACTAACAGCATGTGATCGCTCACGGAGGTGAGAAATGACTCAGCACTAAATTAAATCAAAGTGACATGACACTCAATTGGAATCAGGAAGTAAAAGATTGATAGCTGTTAATAGATGGTGACAGTGGTATTCACTCTCTTGCAGGCAGAGCAACCACTGAGAAAAGTCTGACTCATATATATTTCTGCATATACTGCAGGTCCTATTATACACCCTTGGGGTTTTTTTCATGTCGCTACATAACAATAAGACGCTAAAGCATTGATCATACGTCGGTACAGACACGGACAGCAGACAAACTTCTTATACATACTACAATTGGGTTCCACACATGCCCACTAGAAAACATGATGGCGACCCCGAAGGACAGACGAAAACGGTGTGTGCGGCCACTTAACGAGAATAGGATCAGGGAGGGGGAATACAGTACATACAGTGCACAAAAAAAAGCGTTCGGTAGGGCTGCAGCTATCGATTATTTTAATAATCGAGTATTCTACCGATTATTCCATCGATTAATCGGCTAAGAAATTCTGTTGCTTTATTTAAGAGCAATAGTAAAAATGCAAAAGACAAAATAACACCGGTCTCTTAAAATGAACAACTAATTGGTTTCCTTTTTAGAAAAATCTACATTTTTATTGTTTTTATTGCATAGAATATTTGTAAAAACTAAACTCATCAAGAAAACTTACTGAATTGAAAAAAAAAAAAAAACACCTTTTGCTTTAAAAAAGGTGTAACACATTTACACACAGGCATACTTAACTTTCTGAACTACAAGCTTCAACCTAACTACAGCTCAGGCATAACCTAAGCTGTTACTGTCTTCTTTGCTAAAGCATAGATGTTTTGTTATTACAATAGACTCACTGTACATAGTTTTCATTCAAAACTGACATTTTGACTGACATCTTTTTTTGTATAATATGATTGCTCCAGACTAACTTTTTACATTGGCGGCACTTGTGTACAAAGTTAGGTGCACATAGGGCTAGGCGCTATGGTGTAAACTTTCTATCGCGGTATAATTTGAAGCACGGATGGTAACATATCACAGTATAGTTGCTTTACTTCAATATAAATGCTTCTGAAGGGGTAAAGAACTGAACAGTAGCTATTACTGTACTCCTAACTGCATTGTGTACAATATTTCACATTGTACACAACTGGAATAAAAAAAAACACAAGACGTTATTTATTTATATACATATATATATATATATATATATATAGACTTGGTGGTCTTTTAATTTTTCACAGAGCTCTATACTATATTATCAATTATGCCTATATTCCAAATATTAGTATTTAATAAAGACCTTTGCCTAAATGAAATATATGGCAAAGTTAGAAAAGGAAATATCTGAAGAAGTTAACAAAACTAAGAATTTGTCCAACGTCTGATACTCACAGTTCAAGGAGCACCTCCATTAATTCAAATATGTAGCTGCGGAGCGAAAGGTCAGCGGTTTTAAGACCCTGCTGGAAGAGACTCACTGTAAGCATAACCACTCCACTGACGCAGCTGAGAAAGCGATCGCAGAGCTCAAAGACCAGCTGGAACGAGCCCATAACAATGACACCGGGTCGTATGAGGAGGAGATACAAAATCTCAAATATGAGCTGAGTGAGGCCCGCAGTGAGCAAGTCAGTGCTGTGAAAAGGTTGGTCCATGCAGATAAGATCGTGGCCAGCCTGAACGGCAAACTGGAGGAGGCCAAGAAGCAACTGCAGCAGCAAAGTTGCAACCGTGCTGCTGCACAGCCCTGTGAGGAGGCTCCAACCCCAACAACAAAGGCTTTCCAGACTGAACTGGGAGCGAAGCTCCAGCAGCAGCTCTCATAGGCCCAGAAAGACCTGAGGGAGCAGCTTGCTCAACACAAGAAGGCCCGGGAGGCTCTTTTCCTTAAAGAAGAAAAACAGGTGAAGGCTCTGGACCTGCAAGAGGAGCTCAAGCAAACTCAAGCCTACTACCATACCCGGCTGGAGCAAAATGACAACAGCAAGATCATGGCTAGATGAACTTGAGTCCAAGATGGAGACAGCACTGGACAAAAAGTCCCAAAAGAAGAAGAGATGCTGGCTAGGTCAGGCTGTTCACCTGACTGGCTACAGCAGAAAGGACTGCAGATGCACAGTGGCTCATTTGAGAGCACTGTCGCATGTACATGTTCTCCCTCTGCTTGCGTGGGTTTCCTCCCGGTGCTCCGGTTCCCAGGCCCCCCAAATTAGAATCAATCAATAAACAAAAAAATAATCAAAGGAATAAAGGATGTACAGTGTCATTCTGTATTAAATTACAAGTTGCACTTCTGTTGATTTCACATTAAAAACAGCTATACTGAGTTCATGCTGAACAGAAACTATGCAGCCGTGTGTTACTGCTGTTGTATACAGCTCTGGAGAAAGTTAAGTGGTCTCTTAATGTTTTCCAGGGCTGTATATAAAATAAATAAGATTTTCCGAATTATTAGAGAGACCGAGAAAGAGAGCGAGAGCGAGTAGGTGTGTAGCATGAAGGACTACTAACCTAATTTCGTTGTACAAGCTTATGCTGGATCATGATAAATAAACTACCTATGTCAGTCTGGGAGAAGAAAAGCTAATTTTTGTTCAGTGTGCTGTTTGATATAGGAAATTATTTCAATTATTGTTTTATAATGCCCTTTTAACTGGGAGCTGTGCAATACTTTGTTTAGCAAGATAAAAACAAAAATTGATTTTGAAAATATGGATGATGCACAAATATTGAGTTAGCTGTTCACATATGAAACATTAGATTTGATAGTTACTTTGAGAAAGCCTGGAAGATGAGGAAAAAGGATATCATCAGGATAAACTGTAGGTATGTAGCAGTTCTTTTCAGTGTACAGTTAATTTGAAAGAATTAAGATATATAATGTGGTCCTACATCCATCCACCCATCTCTCATTCACACACACTGATGGAGGTGAGCCTTGTTTAACAAATTACCACAAATGTACCTTGGGTGAATCATTGACCAGATGTCATTCTGATATACGATGTGGCCCAGTGGTTCTCAAACTAGCGGGCGGGGTACCTAGGAGCTATGGTTGTAGGGACGAGCATGACCACGGGAAATAACGTGGTATTCATCTTTAGTTGACTGAGTCTGATTCACGAGGGAGCAATTACCAAGCAAGTGCGCTCTTATGCTGGATTCAGGTTGGTAATATTTTTTCAGACAGCAACATGAGTATAAGATGGACAGAGTTTTCAGAGGGAAGAAAAGAAAAAAAAAAATCGATGATGCTCATTGAGCAAACATGTTAGTCAAATCTGAAATATGACACCGGAAATCCTGCTCTCAGGTCGATGTAGGAGGCACTTGGGTCTTTTGTGTCTAAAAACTCAGGTAGTTTGGGCAAAATTTAACTTTAACAGTAACTCACAATAAACATGCGTTAAAAGAATGCAGGTCATATTCATGATATAGTTCGATGAAACACCAACATTGTTGTTTTTGTTTTTGCTTTCAAAAGACAGAAAAATCCTGAAAACACATGCTGTAGCAGTTGGAGCGATTGTTCAAAGTCAGTTCTACTGTTACTAACATCTCTACAGTGACAAAATGCATCACCGCTCCAATTTTTAACAAAAGCTGAGAGGTGATGAAGCCATTATGGCCATTCAAATGTTACAATTTAAAAATGATATGTCCACCTGAACCATCTTTGAAATACCGGTGGACAAATGTCACGAAACGTCAAAACCCAGTCGTTAAAATGCACTGTCATCCTCCACTTATTTTTACAAGTGGGGCAGAGATACATTTCCTTGCTCACCTTTAAAGATTCTGACTGGGAGATGGCGCCATGTTGAATACAGTAGATGGCACTCAGAATAACCTTGAATCACTTCCAATTGCTCCCACAGGTGGGCTATTGAAACATTCATCAAAAAAGGCATATATAAAGTCAGACAAATCCTGTTCGGCAAACCTGCACAATTTACAATTTGAGGATTAAGTGATGTTCTTATTCAGAGTGACTTACACCGGGTGAGCGAGTAGGGTTCATTATCTTGCTCAAGGACACATGGCTATTGATAGCTGCTTTTTTTTTTTTTGGCTTTAGCAGGGACAAAACCTGTAACCTTTCAGTTATGGGACAATCTCTGCAATGGGCCACACTGCCATCCAATTAATCAAAAGAGCACATAGGGAGGGAGTCGGACAGACATATTTGAGCCTGCCCGTGAAACCACAGACACACATGCGATTTGAATTATCAACGTGAGAAGTACACTTTACATCAACTCACATATTCACAGACCCACAAGCCAATCCTCGGAGCATCTGCTAGGTCTCTAACACTCCGTATCAGTCTACTCAGCAGAACTACACACATACACAGTATATTGTACATAATCTGAATATAGAACTCATTTACACTATTTCTGAAAATTCATAGACACCGTACGCTCAGCATGTTCTTCTCTCTACAACATTATATAAGGCTTCCCCGCGAACGGGCACACAAAATGTCATTACCTAATTGCATCAAGACAGACACCTACACATAAATCTGCAAAGCCACACACAAACACACACACACAGTGTAAAATATAACTGGAATGTTCAATTACAGAATATGCAGTACACACACAAACACACACACTCAGCGTCCTTAACTTCTCTCTCTCTAACAGTATCATTTATTTTGCTGGCTGACTTCTATTTTGTGATACAATGGCCCAGACATCCAAAGAGAATAATTAAGTGACTCCCAGCACTTTTGCTCCTCATAATGGCTAATCTAAAAATCATTAGTAACAGTATACGCTTGACTTGTGTTATTTATTATGCTGTTCTGTTTCCTATTAAAAACTCTGGTTGGATAGTGATTGATACCGAGCTGCCTCCATGCATGTGTCCACGTGGGCTTGCTGTTAACAGACGGCATGTGTGATTTCAGCCAGTCGAAGATCTCACTCTCA
The DNA here is from genome assembly GCA_011952105.1 of Coreoperca whiteheadi. Lineage (NCBI taxonomy): Eukaryota > Metazoa > Chordata > Actinopteri > Centrarchiformes > Sinipercidae > Coreoperca > Coreoperca whiteheadi. The sequence goes on along the minus strand of CM022491.1, from coordinate 3,078,318 downwards.
CAGGAAATTGCCTTCATGTCATGGTTAGCCATCATCGTTGGCACATTATGAAGCCTCAAGGTTGAGTTTCAGCCACTTGAAGGAAAACAACTTCTCTTCTCACGGTGGGGACATTAATCTACAGTGCTGGTAGAAACGTGCAATATTTTTTGTTGCTACATTTACGCCCTCCCAATAATTCTCAGAAATATGGTCCCTGAGCTAGCGCCATTTTCCTCCACAGAATTGCTAAAGGTTAACTTTTTCAAAGCACCTAGTATTTTCAGGTCACCACTGAACTGAATTACAGCCCTTCCATCTCTTTTGACGATCCCCTTTAAATGCAGCTGACTTATGTGTTTACAGACAGCAGTGTTCGGTGCATCAGTTAGAGACAAAGAGTTTTTTTTCCATTACCCTTAATGTAAAACATTCTAGGATTAAAAAGGCTTCAGTTTTCAGTGAAAAATATGCACAGTTGCCAGGCGCTGATTTGAGATTTGACTTGTCCAATCACATATCTGATACAAATGGCTGTTGAAAACAGTGAGTATTAGATCCACTGTAGTTTAAAAGAAAAGAAAAAAATAAAGACTTTTGTGCTATTGTAAATTACATTTCACAATGCCAATTTACCCTTGAACTTAAAAATGTGATTTAAACTGTGTACCTCCAGGGGATGTAAAGATTTCCATGTTGTCCAGTGTGTGCATCCCTGTAACACAGGTTGAGGGAATTTTAATTACGGGACACATGGAAGAACTACAGTGGGACAGATTGTTTTTAGAGCACTGTTTTTCACATTGCTTGCTAAAAAGAAACCCTTGTTGTACCTTGATGTACGCGGCTGAGTCCCCACCGCCGCGACTCGAGCTCGAGTTCAAACCGGGGCGATTTCTGCATGTCTACCCACCTCTTTCTCCAACATTTCCCGTCTTTCTGTCACCATGTAATGAAGGCAAAACATGCCCAAAAAATACTTACTAAGAATACTTTAACACTGGAGGCTCGTCTGCATATTTCCTCAGTTTGTTAACAAAGCCAACATTAAGCTATCTGTAATAGATCATATTTGGAAACTCAGCATGCCTCATAACTATGGAATTCAACCAGACAAACCTTCATCGATGCAATTATATACAGATAGGTACATATTAATCCAGAGAGGAGCAACTCCTGTCAGACCTGGTTTGTTTCCCCTCATATGTGCTCCACCCACATCTGACTAGTCATCCATGACTATACACCAGCTGCATCTTTGTGAAAGACATGCATACATCTAGTAAATATTGTAAAACCTCAAGTTTGCAGGAGGTCGCATAACTCAGACAGAATTCAATGAATGAATCAGCAGACTGGGGGGACTACTAACTAGTTTGATCAAGGCTTACACTCAACAACCTAACAAAAGTACGTTACCTCTCTGATTATTACACATTTGAACTTCGCCAGCCTATTAAAGTTGTAACATTTTCGGCACTAAACACATGGCGTGGGATACAGGCGAGCATCTCAAGTAAACAGGTTGTCATTCATTTGTTTGGAATGAACAGATGGACTGGTCAGCTACCTTTGGATAGTGATGGCTCCCATTACTGAACAAACTTAACAGGGAATTAAAGTACAGAGACATCACATCAGATTTCTGGGGGGTTCTTGGTAAAGCACTTTCAAGAAAACACTGACTTGAAAATGACTACAGTATGACCAAAAAATAAAAATAAAGCATCTGCAGAAGTAGTGCTAAATTGGGTACTATTTCATAAGAAACTATTATCTTTTCCACACAGCTCTTTGCTTCCAAAGTTTCTTCCTCTTAACCACAATTTGTCACAAAAAAGAAACCCTTCACGTTTGGTATTTTAACAATTCCAGTTGAGAGAAGGGGCAATAGAGAAAGAGAAACTACAATAACAGCAGCAATTCTCAAAAAAAGGTATAAATGGCCAACCAAATCACCCTGACATTTCATGCTGATACGCTTTCCCTGATCCTACTGTATGAACGCCAGTGGATATGGATGGAGCTGCCTGTCCCTGAACAATATAGGATGCAGTCAACCATACAACTGGTGATAAAAGCTGATGTTATCACCCTCCAGACTTTTCCCCTGGGTGAAGCTTCACAGTGCTGACTTCTCTATCATATCCAAGACCACCTCAATCTGCTTTTTATAAAAACCACCACTTTTCCCAGCAATTTTGTCTTGAATGATGATGACATGGGCTAAACGTCAAGGGGTAGAGGCAGTTTGTCCCTTTCAAAATGCCACATACAGTAGGAACTTTAACTATACCCAGAAATAAAAAGTATGCCACACATATGACTCACATCATTTCAATCAGTCTACTACCGTAATTGATTTTTTGATTGGTTTTTAAACCTGTTAATGCAGTCAAAACTATCTACGGTATTTAACAAATAGTTGAGCATGAAAATGGTGAAAATATTATCACCAGACTTTTTTCATATGACATAAGAAAGTTCATATCTTGAAAAGTAAGTATTTTGTCCACTTTTGTCCTTTAGCTGAGTATGTCAGTCTGTGACAGCCCAACTTCCATTGTTAGATAATGTCGCATCAACTACTTTGACTATAGTACAGTCGGAGATGTGCACCTGGTGACCATCTAGTTCCTGTCTTGAACTTTTAGAGACAACAATATTGAAATGTTTTGACAGAAAGTCTTAAATATGTTGAGATACACATTTACATCCCTCATACTGTGAAGGTACAAAAAACGTATTCTCCACCATGCTCCATTTTACTAACGTGCATCAGGCTAGCGAATGAGCGAGCTAGGATGTAGTGTAAACAGAAATAGTGTAATTAGGCATATTTTGATGTAAATTTGAATGTTTGGTACATATTGAGGATATTAATTGACAACAGGGAAGTGGACTTAGCTGCAAGAATGGTCTGAGAAGTCGATATGCTCCCCCCCCCCCACCACTGTGAACCTGTATCACCTTGGGAATGTATGTAATGTAAATGACATCATGAATACAAGAAGACTACAGCTGCTGCCTTTCACACAGGAGCAAGCTATAAGACCCAAAAAGATAGATTTTGGGTGGCGTATCCCTTTAATTGGAATGGCTGGAGCAGGTTTTAAATTGCATCCCTACTACCTGATGATCACAAAAGTGGTGAAATGATGGTTACACCACACCCCCACCTTAATGTAATTGAACTAAGGTGTACAAGACATGCATATCAAGAGGGGCAACACATACTTAGATGGCATCGTAAGGTTATAAGCAACCATCACTCAGGGCAAACTAACTTCCATCTTTGGACAACTTTCAATTATTGGCTAATAAGTACAAAACTTTCTCCATCTGGATTTCCTCGTTAAGCCATATGACAGATCGTGTTTACTAGTCTCCACTGTTTGCCATGCTGTAAGCTGTCGGTACACTTGGTTGTTTGTTTTCTTGCCCCACAAGCTGTCAGTTGAGATCAGCATAAGGGGCAAAAAGTTAAATGTTGCGCAGCCATGCCAATAAACCATTGTGCCAATTCACTCCTGACCTCCTGAACTAGGTAAAGAGAAAGAGTGTCATTGGTTGTTAGTTTAAATTTCTGCCACTTTTCGTTCCACTTAACATACCGTTGCTAGAGTGGCTTTAAATACTATTAAAAGGTTGTCGATTTTTTGCCCAGTTTTTCTATTATTGTAGCTCAGCATATCTCATTTGATATGCTGTGGAATAAGTACAATTTCTGGTTTATATGCAATCATGCACTTCTCAAAACGTCACATGAGGTTGTGCTCTGTTTGAATTGGAAGACAGTTGGCAAACAGAGCATGGGTGAATCTGCAAATGAGTAGACATTTTGCTGCCATATGAGAGATAAACCCTCTGGATTCAATAACTTGATCAGAATACAGATGAAATAACTGGAAATGTAGAGGTTAAAGTCGATGCTGAGGAGTATCTTTATTACGCATGAATTACCATATTACACTCTGCGTAATTAGCTTTTTAGATGTGATTTCCACCCCTTTAGGAAGGTTACATTCACATATGTTACTGGAGGGATAAAAGAGCCGAGGGCAACCAGGAGCACCAAGCCTGAGGCAGGTAGACGCCAATGTGTTGCTCAAGGACACCTTAGGGAGTGATGAAAATATTGGCTTTCAGATAGTCTTTTTCAAATTGTGCCTTTACTCTCATTCTCAAAACTATCACCAAAGAACAGACAATTGGGTGCAACATATTCTTTTATAGTTATGCAATTTGTGACATATTTAGCATTGCTCCCTCTGTATGCTTGCTTTATCTCACAGAAAATGTGTATTTATCTTTATGAAAATCCTTTTCATCTGACATGTAGCAAATGGAGCGAATCAAATGGAGTCAACCAAGTTTTTTTTTCTGTTTTGTTACTTTCTAGAGTAAAGGACGTGAAACCACGACCAAAACTGTACCCTTAGTGCAAAAACATAAGAATCTGTGAGATCAGAGGGAACCACTGAGCATAAAAAACAATCCTGAATGAAAGTCAGTATTTAAAGTTACAGTTCATTTTTGGACGTTTTACACCAAGAAGCGCTGAGGGTCAAGGCCAGAACTGCAGGAAGCCTATTCTGTCCCTACAGTAATCCCATTGGCAAGAACAGAATAATGCTCACACAAATGCTTACAGTGTGAAACTAATGTTAATATCAATTTGAGATGAACAGAAACTGTACATCTTAGCTGAAAAATTGTATTTATACATCCAGAAAGTTCAATCGTTTCAATACATAATATACAATAACAATTATTAGGTAGAAAGACTTTCAACTTGTTTTGCAGCCATCCTATATTGGGTAATAGAAGCAAAGTCTCTTGTGCACTGACTACAAAAGCCAAGGACAGTTTTGGCCCCTCGGGTGAAAGCACATCTTTCTGTACAGTATATACAGACGTAGCTAATTAAAATGCACAGCACAGCAGGGAGTGTATGCTTGCTATATCGACTGTCTGGGCCCTGCAACTTTAAGCCTCACACTCCTAACTAATGGTTCTTAATTATGGGTCATATAATAAAACATTTAAGCTTGTTCTACAATTGCACTGTGTGTTAGGTCTTCAACAGTGTAAAAAACGAAAGGTAATCCAATTGATATATCATGTGCTGCGGAATAGAGCTTCATAGTATATCATATATTTTTCTCTTTCATCTTTCCCCTTTACCTGCCATACCATTAAAACAAATTGATATATAAATAATTTTATATAAAGAACATATTTTCTAATTTCTCTCTTTTTGCCCAGCTAATATACCAATGGGGAATGGCCTTCTTTTATTCATAACTGATACTCAGTGAGTCAGGGCATACTTTGAAAAGAAAACGAGTGCTTCAAGTGTTCATTTCAAGTGTTTGTTTTAGCCAAGGCCATGGCTAGCTGCACACCTGATAATGAAACCCAGAAATAAGTAATGCTGTGTAAGCAGATAGAGAAGAGCTGGAAATACAAATAGGATCAGCAGGGAAATTGATTATAAATGGGAAACGGGCCACTCTCAGGCACCAGTGAAGCCAAACATTGCCAACATTAAGCTAAATTATTGACAGAGTTATAGACAGTGGCTGGGTAAAAGAATATTGGTAGTGTAGGTCCTACACTGTATGTTCCTGTGTCCTACAATGAGGACATTGTATGACAGGAAAATATAATCAGTGTACAGTGTATAGAAAATAATGATTAAATAAAAGCTCACAGCAAATATCCAAACACTGGAATACTACTTCAAACGTAGTATGATATTGTATCTTCATAAATGTTATAATCTGACGTCAACTTTGATTAAAGTAGGACATAATTTATACTCTATACTCAAACATAAGACAGATTTACAATGTCAGCCAGCAACATACATGGTTTCAAATGGTTATGAACGGCAAGTTGATTGACCAGTCACTGGTCCAGACCAGTCCGCAATACGGTTGCACTTCTTTAAGAACTGAGTGGACATGGGATCCCAGTATATTAATCTACCAAAGTGTCATGTCCAGGTAAATTAAAAGTTCTGAACTACTGTAAATCTGCTTGCTATAGTGTTTAGACCCAAAACGTGACTGTTATTAAGGATGTCATCTCGTTACGTTAGTCCTCTTATCAGACACTTCGCAGAGGTACTTGTGGCGTATCGCTTGTTATACGCGCTGTATTTATTAAATAATTGGGGTGGGGGGGTGGGTTTCCTTTCAGTTTTGGCTGCCAGGCCAGTTAAAATATACAAGGGGCCAGCAAAACTCAGAGGGGGGAAAATTGTCCCGCAAGACACTGGCTGATCTTTCCTTTCAATGAAATCAATAATTTTTTACTCAAGAGCACCCCTAATAAATCACAGGGAGTTCACACAAATTACCTCAATTTCTATCCTTTTTCCTTTTGACTCACCCACTTGATGCTGCGGCAACATACAGTGCTCTTTTAAAAACCCTCATTCACTTTGGCTTCTAGTTCAACCAGCTGCACTGAAACAAGCCAAAACATTTACAGCCGTTTTGTGCCTCCAGGTATTTAGGGTGATCAAAGGTGAGCCAACAGTGCTGCAGCACCACAGGAATCCCAGCCATTATCATCATTAGACCCTCTGTCATCAGAATTTGACCATCATCACAGGTGATCTATCATCTTCAATCAAGTCTTATGATTACTGCTGATTAGAGGTGAAGCCAGCCAATCAGTTGCACTCAGAAATCAAGGTAGCCAGATGGCCTCCTTTGACCTTAAAAATATTCACCCTCTTGACTCCCAGTGAAGATACCATACTGATACCACATATCTCTATATTAGAAGAAAAACCCTTTTCTTCTAATATGCTATTTTCCACAGATAGGATGTTTCAGAGAAAATTGATAACAGCAGTCAGCCACATATTTGTCCTTCAAGCCAGAACTGAGGAGAGTAGTTTGTATGAGAGAGAGAGTGGCAGAGAGAGAGACTCGCAAAGAGTGAGAGAAAGACAGTGACGACGAAAGCAATTAATGAAAACAAAGCCCCAATTCCCAGATGCCTTTTAATCGTCCACTCTCCTGATATGTCCCTGCCTTGCTATGCTGTGCATGCTCTCCCCAGCTGCCATCATGGCTATAAATATCACTTATCACAATGACTGACTTCTCTCTTGAGAGGGAGGGGGAGGGTGAGAGAGAATAAAAAAAGGGACCAAAAATACTGGCACAGGTATGATTGCTTGCAAAGACAAATGGCATCCATCAACTTCAGCTGAGCTCCATATTCATCCACGATTGGAATCCAGCCATGCATATACAGCGAGGGAGGGGAGGGAGATGATAGCTGGTCTGGCCTGGTCATGTGTGCTATGCAAGCCTCCAACCACCTTCTGATTCTACACGACAGTGTATTTTTCACTATTACTAAGTGTTGATTTTAATGTCACATTCACTTCTAGCTGACCAGAGTCAAGTGGAAAGTTGTCTTCCCACTCACGAAGCTCATATGGCTCTGAGACAGATGGGGTTTGTTTTCTACTTCAAAACTTCAGAAACATTTAAATAGCTCTGACAGATGTGGGATTATATAAACACTGGCAGGGTGTTGATTTTAACACTCTCAAAAGTTAAATTAACATTGATGATTTTGCTGTGTAGCAGAGCCCTTGCTGTGCTGATCAATACGAGCGGTGAGACAGTCAGAGACATGGTTTGTTTGTGTGTGTGCGCACAGGCATATACTGTGTGTGTTAATGTGTCTGAGGGAAGCTCTGCTCTTCATCACACACACACGGAGCCAGCATGAGTGTGCTAGCACAAAAATTCAGCAAGGGTTGAGCATCTTTTTCTGTGCGGTGTGTCACTCCATTAACTGTAGCTACAGAGCAGTGCTTGGTCTCTGGCTCATCTCCCAGAGTGAACAACGTCTGTCTGCACAGACACCGACCCTGGCCAACCCAGCATGGCACAGCGGGACCTGGCAATGCTGCTGGGCCCTAAAGGTAAGCGTGCCCGAGTCCAGCGATACACCCAGCTGTAAATCTGGCTTTAGCCTCTGCGTGCAGGTGGCCATCAGTGGGGGACTGAGCTCCACGCATGGTTCTGTCGCCCCCCCCCCCCCTTCTGTAGCTGTCCATCTCCCCTTTGTGACATAAACAAATATTAAACATTGCTGTTCGGTCTTGTTTTGCCGCTTCACTGCACTCTACTCTGTTTGCATGTTTCTACATTTCCAAGCTTAAATTAATCTCTGCTCACATTAGCTCATTTCATGTTAGTCAGTAGCAAAGTAAAGAATTAAGGAATATGTAAATATACCTCCCTGCTGTCTTGTCAACTAACTTTGTGCCTTGTCCTCAACAAAATCAGGAGAGGAAGCGGGGAATAAAAAGACTGAATTTGTTCAGTTCACATCAGGGGTTATATGAATGCTACAACTAAACACAGAGGAAGGTCTGCAGTAAAAGATGAAGAAGCTATGACAGATATCTCACAAACTGACTGCAAATGGTATGGCAGGATTACACATTAAAACACAAACATTAGAGCTAGATCCTTATGAGGCCAATACTGACAACATTTGACAGTTAAATGACTGATAAAGTCAATGATATATCTGCATATATTTATGTTTTACTTAGAAAATTACATTTACCCCAATTTTTTATGGGTTTCATTACCTCTAAACTCTCCATAGAAGAAGTTTATGGAAAAATAGGAGTCAATACTTTGGAAGAATTGCACTGTGATAGGCTCAAGTAACCTGGAACTGAATGGGCCAAATCTCGTTCATTCTTCTTGCCTGGCAGAGTCACTATGAACTTCAGAGTCTCTTTAAAAGGTGCCTTTGGGGGTTAATCTCCGAGTTAGGTGCGAGTATGTTGTGGACCAAATCCAATAACAGATCAATACAGCTTGGCGATGGAGCTTAAGCAAGCAGTGAGCGGTTCTCTTTTCTCATTTGTGGCCAGGCCACCACAATCATCGCAGAACCAAGGAAGGGTTTCTCAAGTGCTAACACTTAAGCAATGCATAATCATGAAAAAAAGATATCCCGAGCTACGTTTATTTATTATTTATTAGTGCGAAATGCTTGCCATTTCTTCAATTTCAAGAAAATAGTTTCCAAGGAACACCACTGTTACCTAGGGCAGCACCTAAGGATTAATATTTGATTAATCTAACGGCTAATTTATCGATTATTCTAAAGATAATTGTTTCATTACTTGATTAATAAAACAATTAATTTACCCAAAATAAATATCCAAACCATCTCATTAAAATTTCAATATTTGATTCAATAATTTTCTAAAAGTAACAAAGTAGGCTATGCACTGCATTATTCTGCAACAAAAAATATTTCAGTGATGTTTCAGACAATAGATTTGTATCAACAGTCTTTATTGTCTTAGAGAGTTATAATATGCTTCCACCTTTGTAGTCACAGTTTGAGGAAGGCCCTTCATGTTAACATGACAGTGCCACCATGCACAAATCGGTGAATCCTCTGCAGTGATGTGGTCGATGTACTGGTCTGTTGTGGTAAAGAAAGAGCTGAGCTGCAGGGCAAAGCTCTCTATTTACTATTCGATCTACGTTCCTACTCTCACCTATGGTCATGAGCTTTTGGGTCATGATCGAAAGGACAAGATCCCGGATACAGGCAGCCGAAATGGTTTTCCTCCGTAGGGTGGCTGGGCGCTCCCTTAGAGATAGGGTGAGGAGCTCGGTCACTCGGAAGGAGCTCAGAGTAGAGCCGCTGCTCCTCCACATCGAGAGGAGTCCGCTGAGGTGGCTCGGGCATCTGTCCCGGATGCCTCCTGGACGCCTCCCTGGGGAGGTGTTCTGGGCATGTCCAACCGGGAGGAGGCCCCCAGGAAGACCTAGGACACGCTGGAGGGACTATGTCTCTCAGCTGGCCTGGGAACACCTCGGCATTCCCCCGGAAGAGCTGGAGGAAGTGTCTGGGGAGAGGGAAGTCTGGGCGTCTGCTCAGACTGCTGCCCCCGCGACCCAGCCCCGGATAAGCGGAAGAAGATGGATGGATGGATGGAAGATTGTGTTGTGAGAGAGACACTGACCCACAGTGTATTGGGGAAAATGACACAGACATTGTGAGTTCATCACAATCACCGTCGATAAGCAGCAGGACCTACCTGGCTCTCACTGCCCGAGACTGACACTGTTTTCCAGGGGGCAGTGTGTCGAAGAGCCGGTCGGGAGGGCTGACGGGGTCGCTGTGACTTTTCCACGTATAAATTCGGTGATTTTGTCTCTTTGTAAGTTGCCAAAGACACTACCAACTACCACATTTCTATTGGTTCTTATAACATTGCAATGTGGGTTGAAGTGTGGGGCATATCTCTTATTTTGAAAGCCTAGCATTATATCCAATGAAGCATCTGTTTTGTTGTCAGAATGTTTATTCAATGTGGATCACAGTCGCTATAAAATTGACCTGAAGATACTTTATCTTGTTCTAGACGGCCCGAGATGCATTTCTCATTGAATGTTGATTGTTCTGCATAATTAGGCTATATATTAATTTAATTTAAATGCGGGTTCTCAGTGAAATGCAGCAACACTCTACTGGGGTCTAGAGGGTTAAGAAGCTTTTTAAAAATATTTTCATTTTTGCAAGCAAGGAGCTTCCACTTGTGATGGGTATAGCATAGAACATGAAACATGTTGGCATACATTCACCAAATGAAACTGCCATATATCTAGTGAGTACTACGCTGAGGTCAGTTTTTCAATATGACCCATGCTCAGTATGAAAATAGAGTGTTTAGCTTTTAGTAACAGCAGGGTTTCTTGTTTATTATTAAAATAAATATTAAAAAGTATTCCTTATGAATGTGCCATCATAAAAATCTTTTTGAGCACAAAGAGAAAATAAATATTTTACAAGAGGCTTCTTCAATTTCATTCCGTAGAAAAATAATGAAAAGCCACAACAGAGACAGCACACATGTTTTAGAAAGACTCTGTTCCATACTAACAATCACAGGGTACTGCTGGCACAGTGATTTGTTAAACTATGAAAAACTGATACTGGCCTAAAGCCTAATGAATACTAAGCATAAAGTCAGCATAGATCTGAATGCAGACATATACCATAATCCTTGATAAGAATGGCTTTGCTAGAATAAAAAAAGGTTTTCTGTTACTTAAATGCAAATAAAGGAAGATGACAAATGTTAATCCATTATCGCCACAGCTTATGACATCACTATCATCCTCCTCAAAGGTATTATTTAAAGTATTTATGAAACTGTATTGAAAGATTGTGTGTAATTTATGTGCAATCTATAGGCGAAACACACAGTCCATAATTCGAGCCGGCACAAGTCCATAATTCTATGTACCCCATCTAAATAACACTGAGATATGCTATTAATGATACATGAATGTAATTACAACTCTCAGGGCATTTTGCCTAATATGCCAAATGAATGAGGAAGGAGACCGATGAGAACACAGCAGGCGTTAATTAGCCCCATCCATGCACAAAAGAGCTTCTATTTTTCAGAGAGGCGATGTTATTGCTTCAAGTTGATACAATTTCAGACTGGTACAAATAAATTACTTCAAATGTATTTTGGCTCCCTTATTTAATAGAGGTCAGAATTTAATGTGTCTTCCCAATCCTGGAAAAAGGGGGGAATCATTAAGTCATTTAACTCTTGGTCACACTTTGTTTGAGCGGAGAGTAGCCTGCACAAACTAGGGCTTCTTTTGAACTGGAGGGTTTTTTGTCTGCGATGACAGCATGTGATGATCATCGAATGTCAAAAACCTGCGATGTACACTGCTGTTTACTTGTTTCCGGATGGATTACTGGCACAAAGGCTGGACAGCCGCCATAAAGTCTCACACTGCACTGGCAGTAGGGTATGACGCATCTGTGAATAGATCATCACTTCTAAAGTGCCCTGAAGCAAGATACTGAAGCTAAAACTGCTGATGGGATTGCTGCTCTGATGAAATCTACATGGGGCTAAGGCTATCCACACGCAGCAACACCTTTAACTTGATATTAAAGTAATCTTCCTCTTTTCTCTATAATGAAGAATTAAATTACAATGACCAGTAAAGTGGAACCTCATTATCCAAATTTCAAATATCCTAATTGAATGGGCATAATGAATCAAACAGGCTTACATTATGTGATTACACCGAAGAACTATAATATTAACTGAGTGCTACAATATTAATTGTCAAAGAGTTTCTTGTATCTGTACCTGGAACCCTCTGCACCAGTCTCCCATCTGAAAATAATCCAGTGTTACACCAAGGGCAGGTCCAACAGCTTCAAACACGACCCTGTTTGATAGCGCACAGATAATTGAGATGTTCTTCAAGTAAAGACTTTAATCATTCATTTGAAGTGCAAACAATTAAGGTGAGGCTTCTATAAAAACTTAAAATGACATTGATAATCCCAGCGTTGTCAATGCATATGAATGCAGAGGGCAGTTTTTTTGTTTGTTTGTTTTTTTTTTTTACATCAAACGTTATATCCTCACCAGCGGAGAACAGCATCACTACTGCAGAAGTAGTACCAGGCAAACCCCTCATTGTCTATAATGCTGTGCAGACGCAGTTTTTTGTAAAAAGTTAAATAGCATGTGTACCAAGTTATTTTCTCTGCCTGATCAGAGTTGGCTTGAAGATTTGTTTAAGTGGCACAGTGTACGTTGGAAACTCACTCATTTGCTAATGCTTGCGCTCAGTGCTCCACTTCGCTAATGTCTCTGGGTGATTTGCATGTGTCATAAATAAGTGGGGCTACTCAACCAAAGCTCAAGGGACAAAAGGCAGAATATGGTGTGAGGTCAGCCCTCTTGACACAGTTCTGCCTTTTCCACTCCGCCAACATGGCAATTAGAGACCATAATGTTATTAACGAGGTGCAAATATAGATTTTTGTAACCTGTGAATATATTCAGAGTCGTAGAGGAAAGCAAATTATGCAATATTCCAAACTTGACAGACAAAAACTGGTAAAACTCTGAAAAATATAAATTGAGACTACTTTTCTAAATATTTTTTTCATTGATTCATAAGCATAGCATTCTTGATCTTGAAACGTTAGCAAACTATCTATCTTCTCGACATAGCTATAAACTTGCTGAGATAGTGACTAAAGCTGATCGATTGCACGGCATGGCTAGATTGCATCTGTTCGGTTACTAGCAACAGGGCTTCCGAAATCAGTGATTTCGATTATCATTATATTTTTTAAAGCCTTTCTACGACAGTCTTACATCATGTAGCCCACACTCATTCTTTGGCTCCACCCACTGAGGTAAACTCAAAGATGAGGATCTTTTCTGGACTCCTGAGATGCTCTGCGTCTAAGAAAATGCATTAAGTCACCACAAGCTTCAGAATAAGTGCGTTCACATAATACACATTAAGGACAGATGGGAAAATAAACGAGTGTGGGATAATAAAATATGTAACAGACACTATGTGGTCACAGTTTTCCTCCCTAATCTTTCATTCGTCATTAGTTTGTAGAAAACGTTCTTGATAGAGCTCGGCATATCTCAGGGGAGGAGTTAATAGAGATTCATATATTTATCTATTCATATTTCTTGTCATCAGTTCAATTGCAACACTTCCATGCATGAATAATTATACCTTCCACAAAGAGAGATGCAACCCTAAACCTATTCAAACAGGAGTATAAATATATAGTATTTCCATAAAATCTCTTTATTGGCATCAGACTAAACATTGCACCTATACACAGATTAGCCTCTCCCAACAGGCACAGACTTGGACCATTTCATATGCCTAATGTTGGAACCTTGGCTCTTTCTCGCTGGTAGGACGGAAAATGGGTTTCTTAGACTTTTCCTCATATAATTTCCTACTGCTGGGGTCTCTCTTTTAAATACTTTGTTCAGAATGACCTCAATCAAAAGGTTAGATGAGGCAACATCCTCTTAAAACATTATTCGGACAAAAAATGAAATAAGGCCGTGCGCACAATCCACCTCTCTCTCTGTAAACGCACAGCTGGGTGACAAATTGAAAGAAACTAAGAGTAACAAGTGGACAAACAAAAAATGCATATGCATCAGTATAGGGCGTGAGGGCACACTGAATAGTTTGATGAGTAAGAAAACTGTGTGAATCATATGGGCCCATAGGCTTTCACAGTCTATGGGAGATTTGGGAGCAACATTTTAGACGGCGCTCTCCACCACCATCATCAAAACACCAAATGAGGGAATATCTTTTGGAAGAATGGTGTTCATCCTTCATTGGAGTTCAGAGACTTGTAGAATCTTTGCTGAGGTGCACAAGACCCTCTGGCTACTTATGGTAGCCCAAAACCTTGCTATCTCATTTCTGTTGTTTTTAATGTTAATTTGTCACCCATTTATAAATAGATTGTATCGTTAGAGACAGGCCAGAGAAAGCGGCAGAAAGTGTCCACGAACACTCTGTACAGTGGGTCTGTTTTAAAACTGAACTAGCCTACCACAAAAGCACGACATCTATGTTTCAGTATCTCAGCAGAAAGCATGATATACACAAGGTAAATGAAGGCTAGTAAAGAATGTAGGCTATGTTAATTATGGCTATATGTAATGGATAGTTAACAACGTAAATGAACGTGTGGTTACTAGTTATGATGTCCCTAAGTTAGCTAGGTTCTGTTCAAGATATTAACCACACAAAATAAAATGTTGCAAATGCTGAAGCCTGAGCTTCATTCATGTTATTTATTATTATTATGATAGTTTCTGTTCACTCTTTCTTGCTTCCTACAAATGCCACAAAGAAGACAGTAAGGGCTTACTTTATGCCTGAGCTGTCGTTAGGTTGAAACTTGTAGTAGTAAGTATATATATATATATATATACCTTTTTTTTAAAGAAAAACAAAAAGTGTTAATTTTTGCATTTCAGGAAAATGTCTCTTTAAAACCCAGAATGTAATATGGCACTTAAATGCACTAAATGGGTTTAATTTTGACAAATGTTATTGCATGCAAAATAAGCAATACAAATTTCGATTTTTCTAAAAAGGAAACCACTTCCTTTTTAATTTTAAGAGATCTCTCTTATTTTCCATTTTGCATATTTACTATTGCCCTTTAATAAAGTGAAAGTATTTCTTATCCGATTACTCGATTACTAAAATAATCGATAGCTGCAGCCCAAAACCCAAACAGCCGGTTCGAGTGGAGAAGAGCCCGTTAATCAGGGTGGAAAGGCTACACGTCACCAGGAGTAAGATGGACATCAGTTGTGTGATCTGACCCTGCAGCACATTACATCGCTATCTGTGGATAAATGCAGAGTGCTCTGGGTATCTGTTCAACTCAGCACATTTAAAGAATTTCTTAGCAGCCTCCATGCACCCTGTCATCAGCATTTATTTTAAATGATCCCTAAAAAAATTATATTGACTTTTGTGAGATGAAGCTTTATATGTTTGAGAATGGATGAGAGGAACGAGGTTAGTGGACTGAAGAATTTAGTGGACTGAGGTCATTATGATATTCATTATAGCAATGATTTTTCTAATTTTATATATTTGTATTTATTTTATCTGTTTTATTGTCTACAACAGGCCACTGTTTTGCTTCAGATGTTTCTGATTAAACAATTATCTAAATGAAATAACAGAAAATGCAGGGTTCTTAGCATGATTTAAATACTATATTATGAAGGTAGACAAACCTTGATTACTTGACTGTCTCGTGAGTGTTTCATGTAGGTGGCTGAATACAGCTGCTGCAAGTATTGGAAAAGCAAGTTTGAGGTGCTTGGTCTGAATCGGTCTCCAAGTGAGGCAACAATGGCACACCAGGAGAGTGGATGAGACAGAGCGCGAGGTACAGAAAACAAAGCAGTAGGTTGATGGTCTACAGTTGCTGCCTGGTGCTACTATGAATGCATATGCTATCATCAAAGCCATCTGAAAATGATAGTAAACTGTGATTAAGGTCAGGACTCTGGAACACCTACTCTGAATTATAAAAGGCCTGTGTAATATTTTTTTTTTCTTTCAGTACTGCAAGGTGGGTTGTCTTGTGTGGGCACAAACCCTTAGTAGATTACTTCCATTTCCACAGCTGGTCATTATGCTATCCATTTATAATAGATGCAAATTAGACTGTCTGCCTGTACCAAAGTACTGCTTGTCATCAAATTATTGAGGTAACATACAGGAAATAAATTGCACAATGACCGAGAAAGAAAATTAACAAAGTACCTTTTACTCAAGTGCATAATTTAGAAATGCATATACTTAACTTCCATGTGAATAATAATTGTTTAAAATGTTCTCCATGGACCTTGTGGATCAGGTTTGCCGCAGTAATGACTGCCAGAGAATTCAGCCAAACATTCCTAAATAGAAAACCATAAATACTGATAGTTACAGGATGTCAATGTCAATTCCGTATAGGTCAGACAGCCATCTTCCATGGAATGGATTATTATGTGAATCTAGAATATGTTTTAGAAAATGAAAGAAAACTCTAGCTCATTAAAATAATTAACAAAAACTGCACCAGACAGGCCCTGCATAGCTAGAATTTTAAATTCTTAGGCTTATACATTGAATTTACTTTTACGTTTTAAGAAGGAAATGTAAAACTTGGGAATATAATTAAGAGTTTACAGTACACCGTTTGAAGCTATTCTGCCTTTAATAACTTGTGATTCCCCTCCAAACCTACAACAGAATGTTAATGAGACACTGGTGCTTTGAGGAACAACAAAACATGCAAAGAGATGGCTTGCAGGTGTGAGTCTGAGGTAAGTTTTTGTTTAATTAGTTTTATCAAAAAGCAAGTTTGGGTTGATTACTCTGAACCATGCTCCCTTTTAACCATCTGAGAAATGCACGTATCGCTTCTCCCTCAGAATGACAGCTGAATTATCACTTAGCTCACCGAGAGACAGCTCATTCCGACATGTCAAAATAACCATGCTAGCCACAGCCAGCTCTATCTGATTTCACACTATACCTGCTTGCTCCTGCTTAGTATGGCAAGTTGCAATTTCATTACAGAGCTCTCTCACTGTCTCCCTCTTTCTTCTCACTGATGTCCTTAACGAATGACACCCTAATTCATTCACTGCCCTATTTCCGTGGGCCTGGGGTTTCCTCGCTGATGCATTTAGGGTGAAGAGCTTCTCCTCCAGGTCCTGGCCGTCGCTCACACACATGGGAGCCTGCCCCACTATTACGCATGCTATTTGCACAAATTGCTCCATTTGTGTTTGAATATGAAATGCACTTCCCGAATATGACTGGAGACCGTATCTATCCCCTAAGAGAGCCGTTGAGATGTGAGGAATATTTTATTCTTCAGTGAGATTGCCTCTTCATCTCGTCTTTGTCATTAGCTGGAAGGGACGTTTGAGGAATTCTATGTGTAACATTTTATGGAAAACCAAAGATCGAATTGCTGATGCCAGACTTATTGTAGGATAAAAAATAAAAAACAAACCCTAAATACCATGAAAGAGCACACAGAGTACTCAAGTTAATGACATGACTGGAATACAACAAGTTTTCTTTTCTTAGATCAAGACTGGTAATCAGTGGACTTCAAAATTTCTTCTTTGAAAATCTTAAATGTTCAGATGGTGGCTCTTAATTTGGTTACTTACATATAGTACATAGGTAATTTAGCTGTGGAATTGTAGCATATTTATTTTGAGGCAATGATGTCAAATAATGATAAATATCCATTGTACCGTATTTAATTGTATCCGCTTTCATGTTCTAGAATAAATATAGGAAACATCTTAATATTCAAAAAGCCCTGGCAACAAAACACAATT
This sequence comes from Coreoperca whiteheadi, assembly GCA_011952105.1. NCBI lineage: Eukaryota > Metazoa > Chordata > Actinopteri > Centrarchiformes > Sinipercidae > Coreoperca > Coreoperca whiteheadi. The sequence goes on along the minus strand of CM022491.1, from coordinate 3,060,557 downwards.
CCACACATTTATACACAAACAAACACAGATATCACTGGGACTGGATGAATAAATAAAGAGCACAAATCAGTCATTCAAGTGCATAGTTTTATTTTAATTTTCATTTTTAGCGACAAAGTGTCCACGAAGACGCTGTACTTTGTGTCTATTTTAAAACTGAACTAGCCTACCACAATATCCCGAGGTCTATGCTTCAGCATCTCCACAGAAAGCAGCCAGTCTATCCATCCACAGAGCGGCCCAATTAGTTGTTCATTTTAAGAGATCTGTCTTATTTTCTCTTTTGTATATTTACTATTGCTCTTTAATAAAGCAACGGCATTTCTTATCCGATTGCTCGAATGACTGATCGAAAAATCGGTAGAATATTTAATTACTAAAATAATCAATAGCTGCACCCCTGAAGGCAGAAGTGTATAAATGTGTGTTAGTGTTTATATGAACAACCTGTAGGTAGATGTGCGTATGTGCATTGAGACATTATATACCCATGCATACTTGCTTTTTTGAGTAGCAGCCATAGACGGGGGAATACGCATCATCAAAAAGACTGTTAGTGCAAAAAGAACAAACAAACCTTGAAACAAACTGATAACCCTGCTACTTTGTTCATCACAAGGCTGACTACTATATCCAAAAAGAGCATAGCAACACAAAATATAAGATACATTCAAGAAGATTCCTAATGCCTCAAGGTTGACAGAGTGGTGATGTATTACAGTCACAATGATGGCAATAAAAAATAGATATGATAGTGCCGACAGTGAAAGGTAAAGAGGAGGGCGAGGAGACTAAACTAATACGTCTCACAAACAGCTTTGTCAGGGCCAAAAACCTGCACTAGGAGAGTCTTAATCATCTGCTTAATAATATATTTGCTTATAGCACCAATTATCAGCAAAAAAAGGGAACTCAACCAGATATTAGAAAAGAAATTTGACCTCTCCAGCCGAGTGGGACTTTTAATTATGTGGGGAAGCTCATTATATGAGGGGGTTTAACAATCTGACATCATAATTAATCTTGTGATGCTGACAATATACCATAAATGACCTACGACCTTCGACCTGTCTCCCATTCCATCAGAACCCATGACCTTATCACATTACATATGCACGACTCTAGTCACCTTTTTGGACAGTCGCGTAATCCTCGGCTCACAATGAGAAAAAAAGAACTGCAAAAAACAAATCCTGCTTGTTATATTTGCTATTACCACAGCTGCTGTATTGCTCTCTCCCTCGATAGCTGGCTGCCCGAGCCATTTTGCATTTAAATTTGTTGAATAATAAATTATTCAGTGATTTAATTCAGAAGAAAGTGGCAAATATTTCTGAGAACAAGCAACCCACCTGCCTAGCCACGGGTGCCATTCCCTCACGGACTTGTTTTTAAATTACATCCACGATAGGATTCTCATTAATGTTCATGCATTTCAAAAAGCTTCAGGGATCATAACACATTTTTAAAATAGATTCCTATATATATATATATGCCATAACAATGATCACACAGTCCTGCGCGTCTATGAGGTTATTTCTGGAGACTTCTCTGTGGGATAAGGGGATACAGTAGTTTGTCGAGATCACATTGTCTGTCACAGCAGCTGCAGTGCTTTTATGTGCCGTCTTGTCTCTCACAAAAAAGGAGCGGATGTGGACAAAGAGCTTCTGAGAAATCTCAAATTGCATATTGAATTCTAAAAGCACGCCCTCAAAGGCAGAATCCTGGCAGAGCCCGCTCACTCATGATGCCAAAACCCGGACAATGGTAATTGCTTGTCATATTTAGGCAAATTATGTAGGAAATACAAATGCCATATTAAAACCTTTTTAAAATTCTACATGAAGCCAATTTGATTCATTTTCATCTCCCTCCATCCTGGCAAGGTGCACTGGCGTGATCGCCGTCTGGGTTCCTTACTGACTCAAGTCTTTTAATGTTTCATTTATTTCATCTAACTCACAAGCTTTACGCCCCATGCTTGAGTATCACAAATTCAATTTTTGGCATTTGAAGATCTTCCTGCCAAATGACAAATCATCCATTTCAAAAACAGTGATACCTACTCTTACAAACTGCTGAAAAGCACAATATGAAAATACACCTCACTTACTGCACCCTATCTGTAAACTGGAGTGTAAATGCACTATGATACACCAATAGGTCTTCTGGGAAATCTGCCATACTTGTTGCAAAGCAAGCTTTCTCTGCTGCATGCTGCTTTCAAATCTGTACAATGTGTGCTGATATTTAAGGCTAAGTGAGATCACAGTCTTGCATAGATAAATACTCTACAATGGCAGTTTTCAGTGACACTCCATCCAGGATCTTTAGTATCAAATAGCGCTTCACTCTAGGTTTAAAAGGTGGTTTGCCAACATTGGCAGCTCACTCAGAGACTGAGCTTGAAGGTTCATTCTTGACATTCAAATAGCAGTTTGACAAAATCAAAATGGTCCACTGTGATTCTGAAGCTTTCGGCCACATCGCATTGCCTTCCTCAGCAGATGTTGTCATGTCATTTAACGCCTTAAGATCTCTATACACCATAAAGCAGCTAACTGTGTAAGTATCAAGCAGAATAAGATGGAAAGGTGAATTATGCTGCATGAGTAATTTGAGAAATTGTATAAATGTTTTGATACTTTTTATACCATGAAAACGTCTTACCATATGGGCACATGGAAATGAAATCAACCTGACCGTGGCTGCTGTTTTCTATAAAAGGAAGAAACTATTTAGTTGTAGCAGCCAACTTTCAAGCCCAGCGGTGAGTTTTTGAGAATAAAAACACAGATTATGGAGTGGAGCATCACTTCATTCAATACTCCGAGCAAACTAGACATTATTTAGGCCTATGCAGGTAAACCAGCATATGAAACACATGTGGCCACATGCTCCAAACAAATAGGGGGCAGCATTTCACATCGTCCTCCCCCTCTCCCCACTCCCTCCATGTTTACAGTGAATCTGCGCTATGGCGTCCTCAAGTTATTCTTCTTCTAGTGACCCGATAAGTTATAGCCAGCATTGCATTTTACATTAAAGCAGTGTACTTTTGAAATGATTTTGCTCTGTTATTTAGCAAGATGAAATCTTACAAACAGTAATATTTCTATGTTAGCGCCAAATCAATAGTGCACTATCAGTAGTCAGTTAGCAAACTATGCAACTAGTACGGTGTTTTCTTCGGTTATTGTTAGACTGACGACGACAATTTCACACCCAGTCTGCCCAATCAGAGACACAGAAGTGGTGGCACAAAGAGACAAAGTAGAGTTAGCGGAGGAACGACAGGTCGAGGAGCACGAGGGTACTTGAGAGCAGCTAGTGCTGTAGCATCAAGAGACTGACAAGCCCTGAGGCAGCTCTACTTCGTCCTTTCATGTTAGACTGAGGGCAGACTGAACGCTACGGTGACTCGCTATTGCCTCTCGAGGCACAAATGGTATTACGTCACATGACGGGCAAGGGGCTAGCTGGTTAGCATGCTCATTTCAGTAGATATCTTTACAACACAGTACGTAGACGTCTTGACGTACCGACAGAACTGTTACTTCTTCACATTCTGATAGCTGTTCATTTCTGAAGAGCTAACTAACATGCACTGTGGTAACCCACGTACACATGCAGGACAGTAATAACATTTATCGTCTATTCATAACCTTATTTTCGAAGCCCTACTTATTTTAGTTGTAGTAGAGATACAATACAATATTTGAGAGTGTGTGTGCCGAAGGGCTGACGGCCCAGAGAGTGGAGAGGCTCTGTAGTGAGAGTACAGCTTCTCCTTACAGTCTGAATGTGCTTGAATTAAGCAAACAGTCAAATATTCAACAGTGGAAAACAACCTTTTTTGATGCCACTTTGTTAGTTTTACTTGGACTTTGGATATAATTATTTTAAATGTCTGGATGCATCGTTACCTGTAATGATCTCTACATCAGGTAACTGCAAAAAGCCGACTGTAAACCGTTTACTTAAGTGCATATAAACGCACTGACTGGTGAACAGTTTATTTGTAGTTAATGTTGCCCTTCCCCTGGGCATCCTGGTTTAACAATCAATCTTTCATTTACTTTCTGCCTGGTAGCAACTGTGTCCTCAGATGACCCATTGACTGCAAATTTCACAGCCCACTACATTGTGGAAACAGTGACACGCAGCCCTTGTTGGACCATGCTACTCATTTATGGTTCAGGTTCAAACTCACTGGTGTGTAATGCAAAAGAAGAGCAAAGGTGTTTCATTTCTTTCCACTGATGCAAATCACGTGTTGAAAACAACCCCTCAAAACAAATTCACAAGTAACTAGCCTCTTTATCACTAAATGCAAGTGCAAATTGGGTACTTCAGCTTTAAGACTAATCTATCAGGGTGGGCACCTATGTGTCTTTTATAATTGTAAACTGTCTCTGAACCAATTTGAGATTCTAGGACAGAGGGCTCTCTCTTTTACTTGCCTAAGTTGCTGGCAATAATGCACCCGTCCTGGAGCAATCATAGCAGTCACTTGAAATAGCAACCTTTAAAATGATTCTCAGGTAGTCTGGGGTAGTGAGAATTGGACACAATGCTAGTTTGTATGCCCTCATGTAAGAAAATTAAATCTGACCGCACCACCCCCCCCCCCCGAAATGACAATATGTCTGAACCAGTGTGCAGCAGCAACAGAATCCAATTACATTAGGAACAAATCAGCAACACTTGACAAATGAACAGCATTCTCTCATAAACAATTTTGTGATTGATAAAACAGTATAAACTTGATGATATCTGAGGTATATGAACGTATTTAAGAGTAAATGTGTTTTCTCAGTCATAGAAATGTGACCTGACAGCAGCTTATTAATATTTCCACTTCCCTGGGGGTATGCAAATACACGTTGTCCTCTGAAAAGTGCTACTGAAGACCTTGCTGGTTGAGATCCAAATCACAATAACTTATCCTCAAACTCCAGCGGGCATATACAGTATGCACTGTATATAAATGTGTGTGCGCGGGGTTATGTGCGCACCCCAGTGTGTTTGTGTGTGTGCTGGAGGTGGGGAAGAGGGCAGGAGCAGAGAGACGGAGCGATGGGAAAAGAAAGAGCTGAGCGCAGAGGCATATAATCTGAATTCAAAAGCAATCATTTTTGTTCTCAGCTCATAAAGCCGTCTTCTGTTGATGGGTAAGGCAGTAAAAATCAGGGGGATGAAGGTAAAGAATGGATCTGAAGGGTTTGCAGTGATGCTTGCACTTACACAGCAGCAACTGGTATCATCCAGGAGTTGACCTCCAGTGAGGTATACGTAAAGCATAAGCAGAATTACAGATAATAACAGTAATTAGAATACACAAAATGGTAAATACAGTCAA